>CM046361.1:13589383-13907987 GCA_025413025.1 Ficus hispida
GGTTTTTTTTTAGTATATTTATTAATGTCTTAAAGGGTATTAGAAAAAGATTGCCCAAGACCCCTTTTGGTCTAATGGCATGGAAGGAGGTAGGGGAGGGCTTTGGTTCGATCTAATATAATTGTATTTTCATTAGTGAATGAGCCACTTCAAATTGAGAGGGAATGGCCGCCCCCAAAGACTTTTTTTTGTTTATTTAAAATAAGCTTTAAAAACTTTATGATTTTTCTGTTTCGACCCTCTAGTGTTGGAGTTTTTACGTGTATTCTTTTATCAAATTTACATATTTTAATCTTTTATAATTTTAAAAATAATTAGTGCACACCCCATTGAAAAAGAAAGCTAGCTCCACTCCAAATCTTCATTTTTTATTTATAGGATTGCATATGTTATGACACATGCAAATTAAAAATTGTTTAGAATAATATGCACGTATATGTAAGTAAGTGAGAATGTGATTTTGCCCGTTACAGCGACTCTAAAAAAAGAAATTGATTTTTGCAAATCATAGGGATGTAAAATGTCCATACATGGCAAGCAAAAAAAAAAAACATAAAATATGATCTAATTCAGTATATAAATGGCAATGAATAAGATAACTAAGAACATTTATTTGACTATTTTGCTGATATATTGTTCATATTAAACATCACTCTCTCTCTCTTGTTTGTATCTTTACATTTGTTATTTTCTTTTGCACCAGTTATAGCTACAGATGATCAGAAAATAGCCGAATGCTGTTCATCGTTCGGAGCGGATGTGTTAATGACATCTGACTCTTGCCAAAATGGTAAAAGCCTTGATCGGACATCATTTCCATACTGGTAACCCTCTACCAGAAATTGAATTATCTTACTGGCTTGTTCTGTTATTTTCTCTGAAGGAACTGAACGCTGCAACGAAGCACTCCAAAAGCTCCAGAAGAAATTTGACATTGTTGTAAACATACAAGGAGATGAGCCTCTTATAGAGCCTGAGATTATAGACGGGGTTGTCAAAGCTCTGCAGGTAATTACGTATATCTTCGTCAAATTTTGCCGGTTTGTCCTAGTCGTTTCATTTTGGTTCTTCCTAAAGAAGCAACGGAAAAGCATGTCTTGGGTTTTTAGCTAACAAGCATTCTACTTTTTTCGAAGCAAATTTTATTTTCAGTTCCTATAATGCAAGGACTTTTGTCAACTTACAGGCAGCCCCTGATGCTGTGTTCAGCACGGCAGTTACTTCCTTGAAACCTGAAGACACACTTGACCCGAACCGAGTTAAATGCGTGGTTGATACTCGTGGCTATGCCATCTATTTTTCCAGGGGTTTGATCCCATTTAACAAGTGAGTTTAGTCAAATCTCTTACCATAGCTGCCATAGGACATTACTGTTATCTCAGTTGCTAATAAAGGTGAACTTATTTCTCACAGGTCAGGCAAGGTTAATCCAAGTTTTCCTTATTTACTTCATCTCGGCATCCAGGTACTAGCTCATGAGCAAACTTTGTTTTAAATTTTCTTTTTTTTAAATGTTATTTCAGTTCTGTGTCAACTACTCCCACTAATATTCTTGTTTGCTAGAGCTATGATGCCAAATTCTTAAGGGTATATCCAGAGCTTTCTCCCACTCCCTTACAAGGAGAAGAAGATCTAGAGCAGCTTAAAATCCTTGAGTATGGGTACAAGATGAAGGTACTATATATACAATTTTTTTACTAGGGTTGACCTGTTTTATTCAATAGATCAAGAAAAATGCTTTTTAGCCTCACTGATGCTAAGCACGACAACTAATAAAAAGTAAGTTTATCTGTTAGTTCCTTTCAAGTTCTATTAGTGTATGGTGCTAAACACCAGCACCGTCCATAGCATTGCTCATCCCTCCCATCATGACATTTTTTTGACACCATAGGGGCTCATGACATCTTTCTGTTTGCACTTGCGTCTAAAATTAGTTGTTGATCATCACAACTAATAAAAGGTGAGTCCCGTCTATAAGTTGCTTATCAATGGATCCCCACGTTCTGTTAGTGTATAGTGTTAGATACCCAGCAGTGTCCCCAGCATTGCTTATCCCGTCATGACATTTTTTTTTACCACATAGGGGCTCATGACAACTTTCTGTTTGCACTTGAGTCTAAAGCTATCTGAAACGCTTTGCCTCCGTTCATCCGTATTCACTGGCAAAAGGAGTTCCTTTCTTTGCACTTTAACACATGATTATTCTGGTTCCTCTAAACCATCTCTTTCTCGAGCAACTCTCAGACATATAGTTCACACTTTCACATTATCTCTCAGGTGATCAAGGTTGATCACGAAGCTCACGGTGTTGATACGCCTGAAGACGTGAACAAGATAGAATCTTTGATGCGACAAAAGAATTTGACCTAGTACAACTCTCTCAGGATCAATTATACCATCAAAGTTGTGCTCTTCCTATCATGTTTTTTTTTGCCCCTTCCTGTGACGAAATTTAGCATCCTCATAATTTTGTTTTTCTTACTGAAAATTTGGTTTTGTTGTACGTTGTATCACATTTGTTTCCCAAAAGTAGTATGAATGATGAGATGGTAAAAAGAATGCCATGATACAGTTCTGATTCATCTGGTTTTGATATGCCACAACGTTAGTATCCTCTAACTGGAATCGCATAGTTCATTTGAAAAAGAACAGAATAAACGCAAAATATTCTCAACTAAAAGATTGAAAAATTTCAGTTAAACCTTACAATGCTCAATGATCAACTCCGCTAGTTTCCGTCAAGGTTGGCCTTTCTCCGTCACGGTGTCACCACACAGTACATCCATATGCGTCAGTATCTGTAGACATGGTCACTGTACATGTGGGAAGTCATATTCAAAGATTGAAGCATCGCTTCGCCTCTTTTGTTGAAGTTGAACACAGTGACTCCACCGTTGTTCACATCAGTCGCACGAAACCTGAACCGCAAAATAAATCTTCAATAATGATTTCTTAATCAAACAATACATAAAAGATTTCTTGAGTTATTGGCCAAAACTTACATGTTCTTTACACAAAATACTTCTTGATCTTTTTAATTTTAAGCTTAAAAAAAAAAAAACTTAGAATCAGAATTTTATATTTTGCTGCTAATCAAGGTCTATAATTGCCATAGAAATTTAATCCAGGTTAGCATATATGTATGTTTATATATTCACGCACACACACACATATAGATATACTCTAGTCGAACATTAATACCTCTCAGGACCTAGTCCCAAAGCTGTGCAGATCAATGCCCTCAAGATTGATTTATGAGTGACAACTAAGAAATGCTCCCCCTAACCAAAAAAAAAAAAGACGACAGTTTCATGTCATTCAAGAAGGGAATATGACATAGAAAAAGATATAAAAAATTCTTCGTACAGCTATAATTTTCCAGCAAAATATGATGGAAAATGGGAGGAAGAGAAAAATCTCACAGGTGTTAACAAGATTTCCTTCCAAGCCTCTCTTGCTGTGCCCCACACTTTTCGTAGTGGGTGTATTCCGTTCACTTCGAAACTAGCCGGGTCCTCTCTCCATGCTATATACTCTTTTGGATATATCTGCTTGGCATCCACTGCCTCCAAATTCTGAGTGTGATTTAGTAGGATGCGATATTTTATGACTCAAAACGTAAATTCTTAACTTATCCGAAACTGTCAAGTAAACTAAAAATGCCAGATGAATTAACTTAAGCAATCGCAGAAACCCCTTCTTAAGAAGGATCTACATGTAAGCAATCAAAACCCGAATGGGATAGGGAAAAGTACGTATAAAAGTATGAATAACAAGTCAAACACAAGGAGACAGACCATTTTTCATGCCTTCGAGGAAAAATAAATGCGCCTCCTTCAGCGAATCGGTGAAAACTAGTGGCTCTTCTCTCCCTTGCCATACGATTTCAGCAGTGGACTGCATCAAACAATTCGGAGGTGAAATCTTATGAAGCATTCAGAATTAGCATAGTTGAGTAACCTCTCCTATGTTTTCAGCTACAAGAAAAAGAGTATCCTTTTTCTAACCTTGGCACGAGAAATCGGGCTTGAAAAACACTTATCAAAATGTATATTTGACAAAGCCCTTTTGCATCTCTCGGCTTGTTTGATCCCGGTTTCAGTTAGTACGGACAGATTTGAGCTTCCCTGCAAATGCATACTTGGTTAGTTGGTAGGGCAAGCAAGCTAAGCAACAAATTGAAAGTCTTGATTAACAATTCATGTTTGCAAACATTTGCCTCAGCTATAATGTGTCTTGAAAAAAAGAATTATAGCACCCCAAAACTTTTGGACTCTGGAACTTTTTAATTTTGACATTGGAGATTGACGCATGTTATCGATTGGACTGCATAGTCAATGACTATTAAATTTGAGGTCCTAAATGCCAAAATTGAAAGTTTTAAGTCCAATTTGAAAATGAAGAAAGGTTTACACCCTCCCTCATGCCTAACAGTCATGCAAATGACGGGAAACCCACCATTAACTACAAAATCTAACTATAATACCGTGTTAACTAGGTTTAAACAGAACTCATCTTGAAAAACTAACTCAAGAGAGAGGGCTCAATCTACATATAAATACAACAACAGTTCAGTAACATAATAATTATAATACGGGACAAAAAGCAAAATACCTGAATTCGACTTTCCTCATTCCAAGTGCTAAGTCCATGCCTTAGAAGCGTCACCTTCTTTGATGAAGATATCAGCTCATCAGTCAGAGATATTGTCGCTTTTTTGAAATCAAATGCACCACCCGTCATGGGTGCACTATTCTCAAGTTTGTCTGTTGCCCCAATTAAAAAATAATAATAATTTAATTTAATTTAATTTAATTTGATTTAAAAAAAAAAAAAGCATTCTTAAAACTCACTACAAAAGGGAAGTAATCAAAAAGACAAGCAAATTATCCTCCGTTAGGAAATATCTGCATTTCACCTATAAAGTCTATCAAAGTTGTTTAGCCTAATTAATACTCTATGAAAAAACATCTGCACGGAGAGAACATGTGGCTGAAACACGACATAGTGTTATATTGAGACGAATTTATATAAAAGTTTAAATATCCCTTTTGTGATTTAAAATTAAGACGTTAATTTTTAACAAATTCATCATTTGGTATAATTTCAAGTATGGATTCAAGCTAGCACCTTATTTCTGTAATAATTTATGGGTGAGAAAACAGGGGTGAAGATATGATGAACTTACCAGAGGTTAGAGGCATGTCTGGGCTGGAATTTGAGCACAGAATTCGAGGTGTGCCAAGTGAAAGCTTAGGAGACCTGGTGGAGCCGATTGTGGAAGCTGAACGACGACATAAATGGGAGGTTTGGGGAAGAGTTAGAATCCCAGAAACCATCTTTTTTTTTTTTTTTGCTGTCGTTTGTTGTCAGTTTTTAGCTCAGCTGCTACTTTTAGCGGTGGACTGCCTCAAAAATATCTACCCATTGCTGAGATTTTGTAAGAAAAACTTACAAAATCTCAGCTCTTCCATGGTTTTTAGTATATTAGAGTGTGTTTAATTGTGTATATGTGTATATGATGGGAAGGGTGTGTAGATATTGCTGGCTCTTTTGGGTGGTGATCCTTGGCCCTCCCGCATATCCATTCCTGGATAAGGTTTTAAAAGGTTGGGACAAATTTCGAACTTTCCCAACAAACTTTGGACCTTTTAATCATTTATACCCTAAGTTTTGAAATGTAACCCTTCTTCCCCAAAACTTGTAAAATGTAACAAATTTACCACTTTTGTTAATGTTATGAAGAAAAAAAAAATTTTGAATTCCCCCTGAATTATATCATCCTTGAATATTTTTATATCTCTAAAAGGGAATGGCTGTAGTAGAATCTCATTGAGAGGCACTACTGGTAATTGTCGTTTTATAGACCGTTAAGATGAAATATAACAGTACAAATATAAGGAACACACAACTTTTAATACACACTTAGACACTGAATATATTTTTTTATATGCAAAGCATTTTTCTAAAATGAAAAAAAAAACCCCAAAATTCAACCAAAACCCAGAAATACCCCTAGCCGTCCACACTCGGTTGTTGGAGAAGCCGTTGGAGATAGGCTGACATGCAGACTTGCAAATCTTGCCCTAGAAAGGACCGCCGCTAGGTCAGTTGAGGTCGGGAGGGAAGGAGGAGGGTTTTAGGGGGTGTGGGGGAGGAGGGCCTCGCCTGTCCAATTGAATCGAGATCAGGGTGGCGGAGGGGCTTCATGGAGGCGCTTGCCTGTCGAACCAAGATCGGGGGGGGGAAGGGGCGCTCGCCTGTCAAACCGAGATCGAGGGGGCTTCATCGGAGGTCGCGCAAGGGGGCGGTTTCATGACAGATTGAAGCAGTTTTTTTTTTTTCAGATTATATCTTTTTTTTTTTTTTAGGATCAGATCAAAAATTTGAGGAAGGAGAAAATAAATAAATAAATTTGAAATAAAATAAAGAATTGTGTGTATATAAGACTATATTAACATTAGATGTATCTTCTATCATAATCGTTTATTTACTCACACAATCACTTTTAGTTGTTGGATGGATCACTACTAGTAGTGCTCCTCGTTGGAGCTCTACCACCGTCTTCTCTCTCTTAAAATCTACCCCTCGTATTTCGAAACAGGTAAAATTTTTTCAAGGGAAAAGCACAAGCAAAGCGCACAAAGAATGTAAATGCATCAATTTCTTTAAAACCCTTAACGAATCGAACATTAAAATTTGTTCTTTTTTTTTTTTTTGTCATCTCTTCTTGAGCTTAAGCAACTACTCTAATAAGAGAATTTGTGATCAACAAATTTATTTTTGAGTGGGGGCATTGATTTGCTACCAAGCGATAACTTGACAATTCTATCCAAAAAGTAGTACATTTCAATTTTTAGTGTAAATCTAGAAATATGTTATAGTTTAGAGATATAATAGATATGTTTTAAATTTTGGTGGTATGTTAGCATTAATAAGTTCAAGAAATATTTGTAAAATTTTTCCTTTTAGTAATGGAATGTCAAGTGACATGCACAGGGTAAAAATGAAAATCCCCAATCCCCATAGGGTAAAAATAAAAAGGGGTTTTCAGTTAAGAAAATATATATTAGATTGGTCTAAAATTTAATATAAAATTAAAAAGGATCTTCTTTTAATTTAGAGTTAATTTCATTAACAGCACCTGTAAAAATTTTATTATTAAAAATAATATCACTTTTTTTCCTTTCATTATTAGCAGTTAATGTGGGACCCAGTAACATTTAATGTATATCAAATTACAGGTTTACCCTCATCTCCTACAAGCTCAAATATCTCTCTCCTCGCATGGCCTAAAATTTTTTTTCAAACCAACATCTACAGTGTTTTAGAAAGAGGAAACTGAAATCTATAGAGAGAAAAAGTTACAACCCACCGGAATCTTTTTTTTTTTTCACTTTTCCACCTAGCCCCCACTCCATTTTGAAACCCAAATATTCATATAATAGAGAGAAACTTTCATCTAAAGAGAGAAACTTCCATTTAGAGAGAGAAAACTGAAATCTAGAGAAAGAAAAAGTTACCACCCACCGAAATCTTTTTTTTTTTTTTTCACTTTTCCGCCTAGCCCCCCACCCATTTTGAAACCCAAATCTTCATATAATAGAGAGAAACTTTCATCTAAAGAGAGAAACTTCCATTTAAAGAGAGAAACTTCTATCGAAAGTTTTTTTTTTTTAATCTAACATTTTTTACCATTTTTGAGTAAAGGTCATAACCATTATGACCATCCGGTCATAACCGTTATGACCATCCAAAGTTTTTTTTTTTAATTTAATATTTTTGACCATTTTTGAGTAAAAGTCATAACTATTATGACCACCCAGTCATAACCGTTATGACCAGTTTTTTTTTTTAAATCTAACATTTTTTGTCATTTTTGAGTAAAGGTCATAACTATTATGACCACCCGGTCATAACCGTTATGACCAGTTTTTTTTTCTAACATTTTTTTTGTCATTTTTGAGTAAAGATCATAACTATTATGACCACCCGGTCGTAACCGTTATGATCAGTTTTTTTTTAATCTAACATTTTTGGCCATTTTTGAGTAAAGGTCATAACCATTATGACCACCCGGTCATAACCATTATGACTAGTTTTTTCTAACATTTTTTGTCATTTTTAAGTAAAGGTCATAACCATTATGACCATCCGGTCATAACCGTTATGACCAGTTTTTTTTTTTAAACTTTTTTATCATTTTTGAGTGAAGGTCATAACCATTATGACCACCCGTCATAACCGTTATGACCAGTTTTTTTTTTCCTAACATTTTTTTTTCTAACATTTTTTGGTCATTTTTGAGTAAAGGTCATAACCATTATGACTACCCGGTCATAACCGTTATGACCAGTTTTTTTTTTCTAACATATTTTGTCATTTTTGAGTAAAGGTCATAACTATTATGACCACCCGGTCATAACCGTTATGACTAGTTTTTTTTTTAATCTAATATTTTTGGATATTTTTTAGTAAAGGTCATGACCACCCGGTTATAACAAAAAATGTTAGAAAAAAAACTGGTCATAATGGTTATGACCTAGGGGTGGCAATACGGGTCGGGACACGACAACACGACACGAACACGATACGAATTTGACGGGTTCGGGTTGAGAAAAATTGGGGGCGGGTCGTGTTCGGGTTAGAAAAATTTGACACGAAAAAATTCATGTCGTGTTCTGTAGACCCGCAAAAATTCGTGTCAATTTCGTGTCACTTTTCGTGTCAAGTTCGGGTCAAGTTCGTGTCAAATTTCGGGTCAAGGTCGTGTAGCGGGTCAGTTTCGTGTCGCGGGTCAAGTTCGTGTCGTGTTCGTGTCATCCCATTACGAGTTCGTGTCACAGTTTCGTGTCGTGTTCGTGTCACGGGTCGTGTTCGGGTTGGGGTAGAAAAAATTCGACACGACTCAAACACGATACGAACACGACACGAGACACGAATTGACACCCCTATTATGACCGGATGGTCATAATGGTTATGACCTTTACTCAAAAATGACAAAAAAGTATTTGAAAAAAAAAACTGGTCATAACGGTTATGACCGGATAGTCATAATGGTTATGACATTTACTCAAAAATGACAAAAAATGTTAGGGAAAAAAAAACTGGTCATAACGGTTATGACCATGTGGTCATAATGGTTATGACCTTTACTCAAAAATGATAAAAATTATTAGAAAAAAAACTGGTCATAACGGTTATGACCGGGTGGTCATAATGGTTATGACCTTTACTCAAAAATGACAAAAAATGTTAGAAAAAAAAACTGATCATAACGGTTATGACCGGGTGGTCATAATGATTATGACCTTTACTAAAAAATGATCAAAAATGTTAGATTTAAAAAAAAAAACTTTCGATGGTCATAACGGTTATGACCGGATGGTCATAATGGTTATGACCTTTACTCAAAAATGACAAAAAATGTTAGATTTAAAAAAAAAAAAACTTTCGATGTAAGTTTCTTTCTTTAGATGAAAGTTTCTCTCTATTATATGAATATTTGGGTTTCAAAATGGGTGGGGGCTAGGCGGAAAAGTGAAAAAAAAAAAAAAAAAGATTCCGGTGGGTGATAATTCTTTCTCTCTCTAGATTTCAGTTTTCTCTCTCTAAAACACTGTAGATGTTGGTTTGAAAAAAAATTTTGGGCCATGCGAGGGAGAGGGATATTTGAACTTGTAGGAGATGATGGTAAACCCGTAATTTGATATACATTAAATACTACTGGGCCCCACATTAAGTGCTAGTAATGAAAGGAAAAAAAAAGTGGTACTATTTTTAATAATAAAATTTCAACATGTGCTATTAATGAAATTAATCCTTTAATTTATAATATCAAAATGATTTTAAAATTTTTAATAAGTAATAAAAATGATGAAATAAAGTTTATAACGTTTAAATTAAACTCTTAATTCAAGTTTTAAAGTATATTTATTATTAAGTCATATTTTGTGACTTTGATTGTGAGTTTTTAATAGAGATTTAGCTCTTCTGATAAATGGTATTGGATCTATATTGAAATTGAAAAATAAAATTGAGATGGTTGAATGAATTTTTACTTAAAAAATAAATAAAATTGAGATTACAGGAACGATCTCAATTTTTACTTGCATGGGAGTCAATAATGTCTCAATCCATTTATTGCCAGTCTCTGCGGTCTGTCAGTTTCTTGTGGTTAAAAGCGTGGATTTCATTCGCAGGCATTATGATTGTACCAGGGTTAATGGAATTAGCTAGAATCCAAAGTGCCCAGTTGCCTCGGGAAAATGCAACTCAACCAAACTTTGCCTCGGGAAAATGCAACTCTACTTTTGTGGTGGACAAGCATGATTAGGATGCATTTGATGGTCCATTCAGCATGTAATTGACATAATCATTTAAATTATCCAATTTAAATTTTATTTTATCTTTTTTTTAAAAAAAATTTATCTTTTTTTTAATTTTTTATCTTTTCTAAAAATTCAAAAAAACTTATTATTAAAACTTAAAAATCCCAACTCAAACTACTCCACTAAACAAATCCTGAGTTAAAATTTCGTCTCTGATTCATGAGTTTGAGAGTAATTTTTATATTTTAGTTAATTGAAGTTTTAAAAATTAGTTATAATTTTTATTAATTTTTTATAAAAAGATATAAATTAAGATGAAATTTTTGAGTTGGATCCTAAATTCCAAACGCATCATAAATTAAAATTTCAGATCAAATTTAGTTATCTTTTCAAAAACTAGTTATAATATTTATTGAATTTTTTAGAAAAAAATCAAAAAATCAATTGTAAAATATAGTTTAATTCAAAAATAAACTTGAGTATCAAACATAGATATAATCAGTGAGCTTACTTAATAATTATTGAGATGTGGATGTGGTGACACCACCGATATTTTTTTTCTTTATGTGTGTGTATATATATATATATATATTAGAAACATATTCTACCAAAAAAAAAAAAAGGAGAAGAAGAAGAAGAATAGCCATTTTTTCCGAAAGCAGAAAATGTTGAGAATAATACTTATGTGAAATTAAAAAGCCACGTTCTTGGATATGAAAAAGGAGGGGTTGATCTCATTTTATGTCCTTGAATTGTGGATATTTGACCTCCGACTTTTAAAACATCTTAAGAACGAGTTTTTAATCTATCAAATTATTGTAAATTAGTCTTTCACTCATTTTTAATGCTTGACAAAAAAAATAAAAAAAAAAGATAAGTGAAGATAAAGTACAATTGAGAAGGGGTTAATTTTATGACTTTACATATTAGAACATAACTGTTAAGAAGGAAAACATGCCTTTTTTCGTTGATTTTTAATAGTTGAATGGACAAAATAAATAATTATATACAACTTCATAGTTCAAAAACTTGTTCCAAAGTGTTTTGAAAATCAGAATCAAACTATAATTTGGCCAGTAATCCAGATACCAAAAATAAAATTAACCCCAAAAGTAACTAATTTCTCTTAAAATATATTCTTTCATGGTTCCTTCTTATTTTCCAAAATAAATAAATAAACATTGTATTAAAAAATGTATTATTTTCAGTTATGGTTGAATGCATAATTTAGCGATAGTTTGACATCTAATATCATATGGTTTGAATCCTCGACCCTCAGGCACAAAAGAGGCAGGGACTAGGTGGTTTAAGTCCCCCACAACTTTTCTTTTTTAAAAAATATATCCCATAATTTTCAATAAAATTTCAAAGTAGCACCATAGAAATCAAAACTTGCTCATAATATCCTCTAATTACCTATTGTTTAGTTACTAGTCCCCTGATAAAAGAAATTATGGCTTCGTCCCTGCCAATCCTCATCTTCAAAAAAAAAATATATATATATATATATACATACACTACATCCCATTTAATCATCACAAGGATATTATATAAAAATTTTCACGAGGTATAGCTATAAACCTATTTATTTGTTATTGAATTGACCATCATCATAATTTTATTATGAGTTTCATGTTACTTCTATCCAAAGACATGTGAAATCCGGGGCACACATACACTACATCCAATTTGATCATCACGAGGATATTATATAAAAATTTGATAATAAAATGGTTGAATGTATAGCCTAGTGGTAATACCAACTTAACTTTACTTAAAAATACAAAATTCAAATCCCTTTATTTTAAGTTCTAAAAAAAAAAATAAAAATAAAAATAATGAAGAAAATATGATTACAGCCATAATTTAACTATTATTTCACACAAAACTCTATGACGAGGTGTAGGCTTGATACTCATCTAAGTTTAAAGAATAGATACACAAAAGAAATAACAAGGTCTGGAAACTTCCTATGCAATACATGCATTATTACATATTGACGATTTTCGCAACAAGAGAGGATCTAGAACAGCATACAGAGAGTAAAGAAGAAGAACCAAGTACAAAACAGCTCCAATAAAACCAGCAACCAGTGATCCGGTGACATGGTCGCAAAACTTAGGCACTTGTCCACAAATTGGTAACCAACCAGCGTGACTGTTCCCTTTCTTCCCCACATTGGCTATGGCCAGAGCTGCTGATATGCTTGAACTCAAAATCACTGCTATAATCTAACATTAAATCAAGAAACAAATCAGTTAACAAAAAAAAAAAAAAACCCATTTGGTATTTTCATTAGAAAACCAAAAATGTCGAGAAAAGTAAACGAAAAATAGTTCGTAGTTACCATATCTAAGATGATAATCATGCGCTGAAACGAGTTATTTGAAGAAACAAGAGAGTTATCAGCTGTATCCGTAGCAATTGCTTCCATGATCACAAAGTATCTTGTTATTTTTTTAGACAAAAAATAATTATGCGATAAGTAATAAAGTGCCAATAACAATTGTAAAAGGTTTTAGGACTAAAACTTACACGAATGCAGGGGTGTTGCTGTATTTGGCTTTGAAAGTTTAGTTGAGGACATTAGCAGAGTCGTGGCTGGTGGCCATAACTATGGCGGCGCGGCGGTGGCAGGAAGGCGAGGAGCCTCAGCAGAAGGTGAAGAACTTGCTGTACTTGGTCATGGAGATTCAAATGAATTAATGCAAGGAATCGTGCGCTCTGGGAAAAGTCTTAAATGTGAAAATTTGGAATACAAATTATATTTCAAAGGAGAAATTAAGGAAACATGTAGTGTTCCCCAACACAGATGGCCTAGATATACTAGGCACTTGTGTTGTGTTTGGTGACCTATAAGTGCATCAATATTCCGCGCATCTAAGAATCAAGCACGTGGAAAATCAGTAGAGTATATTAAAAATAAAATAAAATTAAAAAAATTTGAGACCAAACATTTTCTTCAGCTTATGAAGGTAGGTTTTATTGCAATTATGTTAAGTTATGACACCTGGGTAAATGGCTGAAATTCCCAATGGTATGTTCGACTACCAACCTCAAATGAGTTTTTGTGCAGTGGTCTCTCCAACTCAGAGCAACATTGCAAATGTATAAATAAACATCCTTTGTTGAGTCATGTCATTTTCGTTTTTTTGGTGGGCTCGGAATTTCTTTTATTGAAAATTAATGAAGAAATATCATGAAAGCAAGTAAGTAACCAATATACCGTTAATGTAACAGGCTTTTTGAATCATCCATCTTTAAAAATTTGTGATGATACTTCAAGAAAAATTTAAGATTGTAGAATTACTTGTAGGAAAATATTAATAGTGTTTTGCATTATATAAGTTGCGAAGGAGGTTTTATCGAAAATGCCATAAATTAAAAGATAAAATTTACGGACTTTTTTTTACCCAAAAAAAAAAAAAACAGAGAGAGAGTCTAGATTTGTACAATTTATATAAGGGAATTGACATATTAATTCTCGGAACATTTCATAATTGACAAGTTGCTCCTAAATTTATACAAGTTTCTCCTAAGTCGATGTATGATTTTCCGAATTTGATAGATTATCACACAATATCCTCATGGCTCAAAGTCAAGAGTATTATTTTAAAAGAGAAAATTATTAAAATAGACACTTTTTTTTTATTCATGACCATCATGACTTAAATTTTTTTTTTTCCTTTTAACTAACATCACATAAATTTTAGTTTTATATTTGTGTCATATTTATTTAGTGTCAAATTTTTATATCATTTAATATAATGACTTTCAAATTTGGATATATAGGTGCTTTCTCCTTGTTAAAATTTGGAGGCAAGACATTGTTCTTACACTTACATGAACGTCTGAAGATATTGAAATTTCAAATTAAGATCAAAACACATTACGTCACATATATGAGGATTTTAAAAAAAATTACATCATTTGATTTTAGAGCCAGAATAAAATGTTTTTATTAAAATCAAGAAGCAGTTTATCACAATTACACGAGGTCAAACTTCAAGAAACAAAAGGAGCACCCTTCATGCAGAATAATCAAAAAATGTGATCTCGGATTTCTTGTTTCATTAACTGTTTTTCTAATAATATCATATCATATATCATCTAAATTTAAAATTTAATCACATAAAAATTATAAATATAAAAATTATTAAATAAATTGATGAGTTGTAAAATTCTATTGAAAAGAAAACTTTTAATACGGAAAAATGTGACAGCATATTTTGGATTCCATCTCACCTCAAGATTGGGCCACATTTCAAGCCAACCATGGGCCTTAGTGGGCCCCTTTTAAGCAGCTTTACAGAAGCCCGGACCATTAAATTCTCGGTAAAACTCATTTCCCAAAAAAAAAAAAAAAAAAAAAACATTTGACAAGCAAGAGAAACGCCGCCTGATAGATATACGGTAACTAACTAGAGAGAGCTTAGCGGCTAATCCTCTCACTATAAAAGGCACGGTCACGGCTTATTTCTTCAACATTTTGAATCTCCCGACTACGCGGACTCGCCTGAGAAAACGAAAAAAGAAAAAAATTTCCTCTGCTAGGGTTTCGTCTCCGATCACCCACCGGACCTCCTAACGCCCTTCGTCGGACCTAGGGTTTCGAAGTTCCGCCATGGAAGACGACCAGGAATACGATCAGCAGTACAACGACGACGAGGACGAGGAAGAGATCACCCAGGAAGACGCCTGGGCCGTCATATCCGCCTACTTCGAAGAGAAGGGCCTCGTCCGTCAACAGCTCGACTCGTTCGACGAGTTCATCCAGAACACTATGCAGGAGATCGTCGACGAGGCCGCCGATATCGAATTCGCCCCGAGTCCCAGCACAACCCCGGCCACCAGTCGGATTTCGCCGAGGTGTGTTTGTTTCCCGAGAAAATTCGGAAATTGTTGACGCGGACTTTAGGGTTATGTTGAATTTTGAGAGACTGTATTTGGAAATTGACTTGGTTTTTTGGTTTTGCAGACAATCTACAAGATTGGTTTTGGTCAGATTTACTTGAGTAAGCCTATGATGACGGAGTCCGACGGAGAGACGGCGACGTTGTTCCCCAAGGCTGCGAGGTTGAGGAACCTTACCTATTCGGCCCCTTTGTACGTCGATGTCACGAAGAGAGTCATAAAGAAAGGGCATGACGGCGAGGAAGTGACCGAGACTCAGGACTTTACCAAAGTTTTTATTGGGAAGGTTCCCATTATGCTTCGCTCGAGTTATTGCACACTGTTTCAGAACTCGGAGAAGGATTTGACGGAGCTCGGGGAGTGTCCGTACGATCAAGGTGGGTACTTTATCATCAATGGAAGTGAGAAGGTGCTAATCGCTCAAGAGAAGATGAGCACCAATCATGTGTATGTGTTCAAGAAGAGGCAGCCTAACAAGTACGCCTATGTGGCGGAAGTTCGGTCAATGGCTGAGTCCCAAAACAGACCGCCGAGCACCATGTTTGTGCGGATGCTATCAAGGAGTAGTTCTAAAGGGGTAATGGGATTATGGGTGCCATTTGGGGTAGAGAGAATTTATTCATTTCTTTGTTAAGGATGTCCAGGATTGTCATGATTCTGGTTTACCCTTTTGCAGGGGTCATCTGGGCAATATATCCGTGCCACTCTTCCGTACATTCGGGCTGAAATACCTATTATAATTGTCTTCCGTGCGTTGGGATTTGTTGCTGATAAAGATATTCTGGAGCATATATGTTATGACTTTTCTGATACTCAAATGATGGAGTTGCTTCGACCTTCACTGGAAGAAGCATTTGTGATTCAAAATCAGCAGGTATATCTGAATTTAATGTTTACCAATAATTGCTTATTACATTCCAACTTCTTTTTGGGCTCTTTCCTTTCTATATTCTTACTTGCAGTTTGGTTTTGAAGCCGTTGACCGATAATTCTTGTAATGTGTTGGAATTACACCGTAGGTTGCGCTAGATTACATTGGGAAAAGAGGAGCAACTGTTGGTGTAACCAAGGAAAAGAGGATTAAGTACGTACTGTCTTGGGGTTTCTTATAAGTCTCAAGATTTCACCGAAAACTTATGTTGTGCTTATAGAAATTACTTGTGCATCCTCGTAACAGGTATGCCAGAGAGATACTTCAAAAGGAAATGCTTCCTCACGTTGGCACTGGAGAATTTTGTGAGACAAAAAAAGCTTACTATTTTGGGTAGATGTTCTTTTTTTCTTCCTCACTCCTTCCTCTGTCTGATATGCAGTGCGTGACTTTTGAAATATTTAATATATTTGTTGGTGCTTATGCTAGGTATATCATTCATCGACTTCTTCTATGTGCCCTTGGTCGGAGGGCCGAAGATGATAGAGATCATTATGGCAACAAGAGGCTGGACCTTGCTGGTCCTTTACTTGGGGGCTTGTTTAGAATGGTTTGTTTGTTTACTTTTTTTTTTTTGTGTGGAAACTGAAGTTGGAAACGAGCTGAAGTTGTTGATTGATATGTTTGTTAAATTTTTACATATAATTGTTTTAATTGCAGCTTTTCAGGAAGTTAACAAGGGATGTCAGATCTTATGTGCAGAAGGTTCCTAAATGCAATTCTTGATTTTTCCCCAGTTATATTGATATAGTGCTTTTACAGTTTTACCTACGTACATATTTTATTCATGATCCAGTGCGTTGATAACGGGAAGGATGTTAATCTTCAATTTGCCATTAAAGCAAAAACCATTACCAGTGGTCTAAAATATTCACTTGCGACTGGAAATTGGGGGCAAGCAAATGCAGCTGGTACAAGAGCTGGAGTGTCACAGGTTTGTGTAGTCTTGATATCTTTTTCTATTGTTAGGCTGAAGTTTTTCATTTCTTGATTCTGCAATTTCTGTCCAAATGCCCTTGTGCCTTCGGATAGGTGGCTAGTTTAATTTAAAAAAAAAATAAAAAAAATTGAACGCTTGAAGCTTTATGTTTGCAATTCTTATGTGATATTGGTACATTACTTGTATATTTCTTTTTTCCATCATCTTTTTACTTGAGTTATTCCACAGGTGTTAAATCGTCTAACGTATGCCTCTACCTTGTCACATTTGCGAAGGCTAAATTCTCCCATTGGCCGTGAAGGTACATTACTTGCATCTGTATGTGATGTTAATTTAGTATTCTGAAGAATTGTTATAAACTTTTTTATTTGTTTATCCTTTAATTTCTTAAACCCTTCAGGTTACTACTTGTGTGTCGTTGTCACTGTTCCTTACTTGACAATTGAAGTTGTTATTTTCAGGAAAATTGGCAAAACCCCGACAATTGCACAATTCCCAATGGGGAATGATGTGTCCAGCTGAAACACCTGAGGGACAAGTAAGTATAAAATATATTACGAACTGACCTTCTATTATCCAGTTGCTTTGGGATTGGGTGGCAGTTATTAAGTTGATTTCGCTGTTACAGGCATGTGGACTGGTTAAGAATCTTGCATTAATGGTGTACATAACAGTTGGATCAGCTGCATATCCTATTCTGGAATTTTTGGAAGAATGGGGAACAGAAAATTTTGAGGTTTGTTAAGGTTTAAAGAGAAAATTTTGTCCGGACTCTTTTGTTTTTCTTCTTATTTGATATATTTATTCTTATGTTGATTGTAGGAAATTTCCCCCGCCGTTATTCCCCAAGCCACAAAAATTTTTGTTAATGGTTGCTGGGTTGGTATACATCGTGAACCTGAGATGTTGGTAACAACATTACGGCGACTGAGACGACGGGTAAGTTTGATTCATTTTTTTAGTTTGAATAAACATTGTGCCAGTGCCAAAAGCATATCATGCTAATTACTTTTTGAAAACAATCTTGACAAGTTTCTTTTTCCCTCTTTTTCTTTGTGCTGTAATAACCATGACAAGTTATTAGCTGGAGTCATTGTAAACTGGAGATTTAGTGTACTACATGATGTCTGTTTCTTTCATCAATCTTTAATTAGGTAGTCCTTATGCTTCTCTCTTGAATTTTCATTGGCTTGTGCCTCAAAAGTACTTTGTTTCTTCCAATGTTGACCAGTGACATTTCTTGTGTTAAATGTTCTTTTAGATCATTTGCTGGTTGTTGATGAATTAAAAAAATTTTATTTCATTTTTCTCCTTGTATCTGTTCTTCTATTGGCAAGATCTCTGGTCATCCTGATTGTGTCTTTGAATAAAACAACGGTTCCTTATTCTCGGCACCTATCAAAGTCATGTAATCCCTGTGTGCTTGTTATCGAAGCAGCACCCTTTTTAGAATTCGATCGGAGAATTTACTTCTTCGGTCATTCAGAGATGTGGGGTTGCCACTCCTATGTGGTGGGTTCAACTCCCCAACGAGAAATGTAACAAATTTCGTATAGTATAAGATAAAAGATTTGGGCTGGCGCCTGGCCAGAATCTATCAAAGAAGCTGCTCTTGTTCCTTCTATACATTTTGGATCGATGCTAATGCGTCTCTCCTTTCACAGGTTGATGTTAATACTGAGGTCGGGGTTGTTAGAGATATCCGGCTGAAAGAACTGCGGATATATACTGACTATGGTCGTTGCAGTCGCCCATTGTTCATTGTGGAGAAACAAAGGCTTCTCATTAAGAAAAGAGATATCCATGCGCTGCAACAGAGGGTCAGCCAACCTTTTGATTTTTTTGGAAATTCTTCTTTTTCTTGTCTCTCGAGGCTTGATTAATTGTTGTTCCTGTTCTTGCACTGTTGTACTTTGTACTTTCTTCTGTATTACAGGAGTCTCCGGAAGATGGTGGTTGGCATGATCTTGTATCCAAGGGATTCATAGAGTATATCGACACAGAAGAAGAGGAGACCACTATGATTTCTATGACCATTAATGTGAGTTGAACAGTTCTAGTTGGTCTAAATTCATGGTGATGTGAAATTATGTAGTTCATTCATTAGATGTCTGGAGTTATAAAATTTTGATTGCTAAATTCTTGAACCAGGATCTTGTACAAGGAAGGCTCAACCCAGATGAAGCATATGCTGAAACATACACTCACTGTGAAATCCACCCGTCGTTAATTCTGGGTGTTTGTGCTTCCATTATACCATTTCCGGATCATAACCAAGTATGTTGATGATAATTGTCAACCTTTCCTGTTCAAAATTGTAAAAACATTACTCAAATCTAATAAATATGTTGTTACTTTGATTAGTCCCCAAGAAACACATATCAATCTGCTATGGGTAAGCAAGCCATGGGAATTTATGTCACCAACTACCAGTTTAGAATGGTATGTTATGCATTTCTTTTTCTATTGCCGGATTCGATTGATGAATTTGTGATTTCTATTATTCTATCTTCCCCCACATTGACCATTATTTGATTTCTATTTGCTCATCTCAGGATACATTGGCTTATGTTCTTTACTACCCTCAAAAACCCCTTGTTACTACACGTGCCATGGAACATCTCCACTTCAGACAGCTTCCCGCAGGCATTGTAAGCACCAACCACCCCAACCAATCCCCCCCCCCCACCGTATTTCCTCTCTCTTGGGTAATGATATTTATAAAGTAATCTGTTTGTTTTCTGCTCTAGAATGCCATTGTTGCCATTGCCTGCTACTCCGGTTATAACCAGGAAGATTCTGTCATTATGAATCAGTCCTCTATAGACCGAGGATTTTTCCGGTCACTTTTCTTCCGCTCCTATAGGTAATCTTATATTAACATCTTTTCTGCATTTTTTTTCCTTAGCTTTTTTCCTGTTCAGCTTACAATTGTGGATGCATTTTTCTGACAGAGATGAGGAGAAAAAGATGGGGACACTTGTCAAAGAGGACTTTGGTCGTCCAGATAGATCAAACACTATGGTGAGGACTAAGGTTCATATTTAGTAGACGTTTTGTGGTTTTGAAATGTCAGACATCATTGTTCAAGTCTTGCACCACAGGGAATGCGGCATGGTTCTTATGATAAATTGGATGACGATGGTCTTGCACCTCCTGTAAGTATTCATGATCTCTCTAGCTTTTATTTTAAATATTGCCAGTCTTCAAAGATTTATCAGTCTGACTAGTTTTTCATTAAATTATATGACAGGGAACTAGGGTTTCGGGTGAGGATGTTATCATTGGAAAGACCACTCCCATTGCTCAGGATGAAGCTCAAGGGCAAGCTGCTTCACGTTACTCACGACGTGATCATAGCATAAGCTTACGCCACAGTGAAAATGGGATTGTGGATCAAGTAAGCCTAATCAAATAATAATACATTATTCTTTTTGGATGTGGTTACGATCTCTTCTCATTAAATCATGTCTTTGGATTTTTCCTTGTAATTGGAAATTTTGGCGCTTTGTTAACTAATAGGAACTTCTTTCCATGCTTAAACCATAAGTTTTATGCAGGACCTGTATATTGTTTTACTTATCATCTTGGACTTCTTTTAGGTTCTACTGACAACAAATGCTGATGGATTGAGGTTTGTGAAAGTGAGAGTGAGATCTGTTAGAATACCTCAAATTGGGGATAAGTTCAGTAGTCGACACGGTCAGAAGGGAACGGTTGGGATGACTTATACACAAGAAGACATGCCATGGACTGTGGAAGGAATTACCCCTGATATTATAGTGAACCCACATGCTATTCCTTCTCGAATGACAATCGGTCAGCTTATTGAGTGTATCATGGGGAAAGTTGCTGCTCATATGGGGAAGGAAGGAGATGCTACTCCTTTTACCGATGTTACTGTGAGTCAACATTCACACTTTAAAACTTGTGTCCTGTTAAGTGTTTTTTTTTCCTCCCTTTTCCTTTTGCTGGAATACGTAAGTATTTGTTCCGAAGTTCAAGGTAGTTTAAAGCTGCTTTTTGATAGATTTATGTACTTATTGATCCTTGAGGAAAAACAAATTAGCCTTGTCCACGAGCCAGTTAGATAGCAAATGGAAACACACATACCTCCCCGTTTAATCTTCTCGACTGCTAATTATTGACAAAATTTGTGTGCAAACTTCTGAAGACGGCTGTTAAACAGTGTTAAATCCTTACTTATCTGGGTCTTAAAGTACACTGGAAATTGAAAATCCAGATCTTTTTCAAATCATCGTTATCGTTGCTAATCTTCCCAGTGGCATACAGAGCTTGTTAAACTTTTAAGTTTCGTTTTTCTGGTGCTTGCAACGTGATATGGTACCGAGTATTCTTAGCCATGTCTCTCTCTCTTTCAGGTGGATAATATTAGCAAAGCGCTTCATAAATGTGGGTACCAAATGCGTGGATTTGAGACCATGTACAATGGCCACACTGGTCGGCGGCTTTCTGCTATGATATTCCTTGGACCAACTTATTACCAAAGATTGAAGCACATGGTAGATGACAAGATCCATTCACGTGGGCGGGGTCCTGTGCAGATCCTGACGAGGCAGCCTGCAGAGGGACGGTCTCGTGATGGAGGTCTTCGCTTTGGAGAAATGGAACGTGATTGTATGATTGCTCACGGTGCTGCTCACTTTCTCAAAGAAAGATTGTTTGATCAGAGTGATGCGTATAGAGTTCACGTCTGTGAGCGTTGTGGGCTGATAGCGATTGCAAATCTTAAGAAGAATTCCTTCGAGTGCAGAGGTTGCAAGAACAAAACTGACATTGTACAGGTGAAAGTTCATTTCATTTCCCCCCTCATTTACCTTTTGCTGTATTCGTATTGTATTCGGCTCTTCACGTGCTATGATCTACCAGTCTCAATTTAACGCTGCTCGTTGCGGTCGAATGATATAAATTTTTTTTAACCATTTGGTTATATTGTGAAATGCAGGTTCACATACCATATGCCTGTAAGCTACTCTTCCAGGAGCTTATGGCCATGGCTATAGCACCAAGAATGCTTACGAAGGAAGTCAAGCCATTGAAAGACCAAAAGAAAAAAGGAGCGTAAATGATACCCAGCTAGACTTCGGGTTATTTCCCTTTTTTTATCGTGTGAGAAGCTGCAGCTAACGTGAGAACTATGGCCGCGTTACCGGACGGCTGAAATTAGGGATGTAAAGCGGACGGGATGGGGAAGGGTAGGAATTCCCTGACGGAGAAAAGGCTGAATGGCCGCCACCTGTTTTCCTGTTCCAAAAAAAGAAAAAAAAGGTTTTTTTTTTTTTTTTTTTTTTTTGGGGTTGAGATTTTGTTATGATTTTCCCTGTTAAATACTGGATCCACCTAATGATATTGAAAAGGATATATTTTTAGGTTAAAATGTAATTCTCGAGGCCATGTCTTGATTCGACGGTGGGAAAAAAATTAGGGATATATTTTTTTCCTCGTTTGCAAGCCATAAAATAGAATGAAAATTAAAGACATTTAAGGGAAAATTTAAGAGTAAGTTGGATATATACATAGAGATGGTAACGGGAGGGGACTGGGGTTGGAGAATGTTTTCATGTCCCCATCCTTGCCGTGAAAAATCATATCCCCATCCCTGTCCCATCCTCACTTAAAAATAAGTGGGGGTTGGGATGGGGATTCCCTGTAGGAGGGATTTTCCTCATACCCAGTCGATCTATTATAAAAATATAGTAAAATAATACAATGCAGTAAAAATAAAACAATAAGGTTTTATATATGAATTTAGTTCAAAATTAAAGATTTCATAAACAAATTAAATTCTAAATATATGTAAATGAAATATTAATCATAAAGCTTTTAAAAATCTCATTAAAATATAAATCTGTGAAAATTTAATATTTACAAAACATTTTAAGCTAAAAAAACTTGAAACCATTAAAAAAGAAAGATAAAATTCTCTTTGTTTATCTATTACTCGTAGTTTCAATCCTCATTTTCATGGATACACAGTTTTAAAAAATATTTTATTATTAGATTTGTATATTTATAATAATTTATAAACATATGAAATCTCACGCATATATAGTGGAAAGGGGACGGGGCGGGGAATGCTTATCCCATCTCCACCTCGATAATCTCCGGGGATAAAAAATCATCCTCATCCTCAAACTTTATCCCCCATCCTTGCCTCGTTCGGAACGGATCCCCACGTGACCCCATCCCGACAAAGAAGATTGTTATTCCTATATATACATCTTATTTAAAGGATCAATGTCATTTATGTCTTCAAATTTTTTAGTTCATTGAATTTTAAAAACTCTTTATGTATTTTTACTTTTGAAGTAGTATCACTTAATCCATTTTATTTGAAGTTCATTAAAACTGACGAAAGAGGAGGAATTAATTTCACTTAATCCTTATTTTTTTAAATATCTTTTAAAAACAAAGGGAAAAGAAAGTATTGCACTTTAAATTCTGGTTTAAAATAGTGCTATTCCGTGCAATTTTTGAATAAGTAATGATAGTCCTCTTTTAAAAATAAAAAAAAAATCAGTTTCATACCAAATAGTAAATAAATAAATAGGATATTTTTGAAAGTAAATAAGAATGTTTTGAAACTAAATAAATAAATAGCAAAAATTTTCAATAAAAAAATAAATAGTAAAATTTTAAAATATTTAAAACAAATAATAATAAATTACTAGGTAAACAATCAATTTATCAAAACTTCTTAACAAATTATTTACTTAACACATTTTTTATTTACTACTGTTTCTTATAGTATTTTTAAAATTTTCTATTTACTTACTATAAAAAGGAGAAAGAGTTTAACATTTTGAAAAGAATAATGATAAATGATAACATAAAATTTTAAACATAATAATAAGTAGCATAATCAGATTTATGATCATATACAATACTAAAAATGCCACTCCTCCTCCTTTCTTTCTCTCTCTAACCTAAAACTATGCTTAGTCATCTCGTTGTCGGGTCTCACATGTCACCCAATCGTTGGACCGAGCACGTGTCCCATTGCCAAATCGAGACCTAGGGTTTTGTTCGCAAAGACAAGAGTTGGTCTCACGATCTTTGCCATAGCAGCCTCACAAACTTGTCCATGAAGGTCGCATCTCCGAAAAAGTTATTGACTTGAGAAGAATGGTCATATTATTAATAACTCTTAAATCTGTTATTTATTATAAATCAAATAATATATTATAAAATACTAGTATTTATTTGTAAAAATATGTTGTTATTTACTATCTTTTGAAAAACCTATTTATAGACCATTGTACAAACTGACACAAAAAAGTAACATGACAAATAAAAGGGGAAAACACTTAGAATGACATAAATTTAGAGACTATTACACTTACATGATACAAAAAAAATAATGCTAGAATAATATAATATAAAATTAAACTAAAGTTAACTAAAACTTATATTATGCTGGTTAATAGATAAAAAAATGTGATTATTTAAGTACTTTTCTCTTTTTTTTATTTATTTAATAAAAGTTGTTAATTGGTCTGTCATTTGGGCTTTGTAGATACTTACTGGACTGTCATTGGGCTCATTATACTAAGTTTCATTGGGCTGATGCACTGGACTGCTATCTAGTGCTGTGTTTTGTGCAGGACGGTCTTTGGCAGTCTGCACAAATAAGAACTTGTCCCTTGCAAGCCTGCAACTGCAAAGTCCGCCGTTGTGGAAAAAGGCGAAGAGGGAGAGAGAGAGAGAGAGAATGGAAAGCAAGGAGGAAGTGGAAATGGAAGCAGAAGAAGTGGAAGACGAAGGGCCACCTCCTGGCTACCAAACCATTCTTCCACCGGCTCAACCTCCTCCACCACCACTCTCACCACCCCCGCCCCCACAACCTTCGTCGTCTCCCCAGAAAGAAGCTCCACACCCAACAGTAACACCACCACCAGATGTTTCAACACCAGCACCCACACCCACACCCACACCCACACCCACACCAACTCCAAAATCAACTCTTTCTGGTGAGCCTCCCCTTTTCCTTTGTTGAGTTTGTTTTTTGTTTTTTTTTTCCCCACTCCATATGTGGTTTCTCTTTTCGCATGGCCTTTTCTAAGGAATTAGTTCTTCCAAATCAACAATGACTAGCTTATGACATTGAGTGGAATGATCAAAAAGGGTGCTCTTTTCTTCTTCTTCTTCTTCTTTTTTTTGTAATATATAATTAGACACAATGTCAGATTATAATGGAAAATGTGAGGCTTTTTGTGGTTATAATGCAGAAATAGCTCAAATTGTCTGCGGTTCTTGCCGCCGTCTGCTCAAGTATCCGCCGGGGGCTAAACAGGTTCAGTGTTCCTGCTGTCAGACTGTAAACTTTGTTCTAGAAGGTTCTCCTCTCTTACTTGCCTTGCAACTTCTTGTTTCTGTTTCTGATTGTTAGTTCTATCTGAATTTGTTAAAAAGAGAGAGGGAGGGAGAGAGAGTTCGAAATTTAGCATTGAATTTTAAGTTATAGTCCTAATTAGGTCATAGCCATAGCCAAAAGCTGATCTTTCATGTCTCCCGCATGTTGCTTATTAACCGAGAAACGTTATGCTACTTTATTTATTTATGTTGTTATAGACACTCAAGGAGCTAAAATCTTGTTGAAGCGACCTTCTAATATAATATTGTTAGTAATGCTAGGAACACCAACTCTAGTTCCAATTTTTGTACCAATTATTGTGGTGACTTGTCATTGTTTTACTTGTGGGTGTTAAGAAGATTGCCACGTTAATAAATAATAAGAGATGCATCTATCAGTGAAAAGATGACAACTCATTACCTTATAAATTGATACAAAAAAGTTGGAATTAGAATTGCTATCCCTAATAATACTCCTATTGATATGATTAGTGAACTTGTCTATGATATAAATTCACGTGCCCTTGTGCATTGATTTTGTACTCTACCTCTTTTCAGCTCATCAGCTTGGTCAAGTGAAGTGCGGAAGTTGTACAGTGTTGCTGATGTACCCTTATGGAGCGCCACAAGTTAGATGCTCCTCTTGTCAATTTGTGACCGAAATTGGGGTAATTTTTTTAAAATTTTTTTTCTTATTATTTAAAAAATAATAATAGATAAATAAGAAAACATGCTTTCATTAATGAGTAATCAATCACAAAGGAAAGAGGATAAGGAACCTTAGACAGCAGAAAAGAAGATAAAAACGTAGCAAAATTAAAAACAAAAGCATTTAAAAAGAAAAGAAAAGAACTAACAAAGACCGTTTCTAACGGCCATTAACTTTCAATAAAATTTGTCCAACTCCAGTTAACAACAATCAAAGATAAAGGAAAATCCTTGTAGGCTTTATCCGTTGGAGTCAACAAGGATGCATAGAAACTTAGCTTTTTCAAACAAATCCATCAAAACCATTTCTTTTTCTTCAAAGAGCCCTGAATTTCTTGTCATCCATATTCCCCAAAGAAGTAAGATTACCATACTTTTCACAAGACTTTTGCCATCTTATTAGAATTAGAGCCAAAACCAAGTCTATTATACAACACAAGGGACTTGCAATGATCAGAATAAGGCCAGAGAAAACCCGCTGTAGACATAGAAGTCAGTTTTCTTTTTTTTTTTTGATAAGTAAGATGGTAGACATAGAAGTTAGTTGTTAGATAGTACATTTCATTCTGCTCACGAGCATCACGTATTCCTACGAGTAGTGCCTTCCTTCAAGAGAAAGCTCCTGAAGACTTTTCAGATGTTTATATATATATATAATGGCTTGAATATGTTTGGTTTTTGCCGAAATACCTTGAAAGTAACTCTGTATTGTTCATAAGAAATTAGTTGCTGCTATAACTATACAGATCGCTAAGTAATCTTTTATATGTTGAACTGCTCTTTCATTAACTGTCTCTGTACAGGAACACAATCAGCGTCCTCCGTGGTCTGCACAACAGGGCCTGCCGCTTCCTGTCTCCAACTGGGTTCAGCATGGATGTTAATCTCCCAAATAGAGAAAGCGTACACACTTCTCTGATTGTAAATTGACATACAGAAACCATTTCACACTTCCTAAACTCTTTCTTATTATTGTTTTTAATATTATTTTTATAGTAAACGCTAATTTGATTTTATGAGATTTTGTTTGTTTGCTCAGAAGTCACAACTGGCTATTGTGCTACTGGTCTGATGTTGCTTTCACCATTGTTTAGTTTCAATTCGCTTAGGCGTAATGTAACTTTTATGCAAGAAACTCAAAATTCAGGTCTGCTATACATCATAGCATTATAGATCTAACAAATGGCCAGTTGAGAGCTTTGGAATTATTTCAACTGATTACTTTAAAGAGTGATTCTATCGTCGCTCAACTCATATTACTTCTGATTGTCATTTATACTTCTTGAATTCACCTAGATCAACTCGTAATCAAACTTTAAAATTGCCCTTCTAAAGAGTTTCTGAAGGCCAAAGACACATTATATGAGCCTTTAAAAGTTTATAGCAATCAGACATGCATTAAATCTATTTTTCACAACATCCCCTAAAGACAGATGATAAGCAGTAACCGTCTCTTGTCTGCAGCTAGATTGACAGAATGAATCTCTCTTAACGGATGATATTACTATATAAAGGTCATTTGCTCTGTCGATTTGGGTAGGAGAACCGTAAATGGAAATTTAACCATGCTGAAAATTATGCGCTGAAAATTATGCACAATTTGAGCTTGCTATATACTTCTGGAAGAACAATTAAAAGAAGGATGATTATCTAGAGCTGGGATGAAGAAGCAAGTCATACTTTTGCTGAAACTACCCATTGAAGCAAATCTTCAATCATCAGGTGGGAAGTCCTCATCTGACCCGTTGTCCAGGAATGAACCCAGAGTTTTCCTCAAAATGCTAAAGGTTTTCTCATCCTGACAAGTCCATAGAGAAATGTGAATTAAAATTCTGTTTATGGAAGAAAAAAGAGCTACTGAGATTCAGGAAACCTAAAGATCATGATGGGTAAATATAATATATACCTTTGTCTTGTTCTTCAAGGAATCCTCCAGTCGAGCAATTTTATCAGCGCAAGCTTTCTCATGTTCAGATATCATACTCTTCTCCTTCTTCCCTGATATCAATCCATTTATAATAAGAGTACTATAATTCCTCTCTACTGCAGGGGAAGGAAAGAGTCTTGATGCTTACTCATCTGTTCATATCGTGTGAACAGCCTTTCCTTTTCTTCTTCAAATTTGGAAATAGTATCTGCCAAACAGAAACACTAATTACGATTTGTATTTGAATATCATGTTTGTAACCCTGAAACCAATAATTTTTCCTCCCAAATAAAGAAAAAACAAAATCAAAGAAAAACTATGGAACGAAATAGGAAGGGAACTATTGCATTGCAGGAACAAAATTAGACTAAAAATCAATACAAGTGAAGAACAAGTGGCGTTACATGAAAATTGATCCATACCGCAATGAAGTCCGATATTACAAGATTCAAGAAAAAATACCTTTTAGAGCCTGCAGATGGGTTGCTTTTTCCTTGGAGAAGTTCTGGTAAAATGATTGGAACTTGACAGTCTCATTCTTCAAAGAGTTTTCGAACTGCATGAATTCGACCACAAAATCAGAGTCAAATTCTGGGCAATAATAATTCAAATTGAAAAGTACAACTTCTAAAAACTCAAAATTTTCATGTCCAGTTGTCTATGCTAATCCACTTTGTCCTTGGACTCGGACCTCTTTTGAGCTCTTTGAAAGTGCTTTAGCAAGATTTTGTCTGACAATTGAAGAAAACAGAAGCATCTAATTAGAATACATTAGGATCAGCAGCATCTGAAGACGAAGAGAAATTCAGAAATATTTTTGATCTATCGCCCTTGATTTACCTATCCTTTTCAAACTTGAACTTCAATTCATCTATCATAGACTTGATCTTAGTAGCCACACTATCACGTCACCGAAAAAGAGATTAATCAATGACATCACAAAACAAAACTTCAAACAGTAAAGCAAATCAAATAAAAGCGCTATAAAAATTAGTGAGATTCGACGTAACTATACAAGATTAAAATGACTAGCAAATTAGTTAATTTGCCAACACTTTGGCTAATTATGTTAGAATCCAAAACAAACCAGGAATTCCGCACAAGTAAAAACTATAAGCAAAATATAAACGCAATCCAATAATCCGTCCAATTTTCACGTTTATACACTCTGCATAAATCGAAGTTTCTTCGAAGTTTCAGTCAATGACAACAAATTCCAGTTTTCAAACAAGATTTTGCGGAAATCACCTCGAAATGGTCTCCTCGTTCTTCTTCTGGCCATCCTTCTGAGCCTTGTCTCTGATTTGCTGAAGCGCTGACATAATGCCTTTGATGTCGCTGCAAATTCCACCATCAAACTCTGAATCGCAGATCTCCATCAACCAAAAAAAAAAAAAAGGATCAAAATCATTTTTTTTTAAACTACGGAAAATCGAATTGAAGAGAACCTGGAGAGATCGAGATCGAGGTCGAAATCGAGATCCAGATCCTTGGCGGATCGCTTCGCCTGATCCAAGTCGGCGAGCACCGGCTCGGCCCTGCGCTTCCTGCTGGTACTCGGCTTGGCGGAGAACATTTTCGCGGTTCAGAGGAACAGTTTCCGAAGCTTCTGCGATCGAAATCTGGAGATAGAGAGTGGTTTTCGGAATCCGATCGAGTGGTTTTGAGCTTCTAAAAGACGGTTTTGGCTCTCGATTCTTGAGCTCTCTTTCCCGTGGTGTGGATTCTCAGGAAGGAGAATTTTGGTCTGCTTTTCGCGCGCTATTTAAATTTGAGATTTTTGATGTCGTTTAGGACTGAACGATGTCGTTTTCAACTATGATTTGCCGCCCCCCCCCCCCCCCAACACGTCTCTAATTCAAGAAGGCGACCAAAACGACGCGTTGAATTCTTTTTGTTCTTCGAGTTCTCTGTCGTTTAAATGCAAAAATGAGGAGCTAGTTAAACAACACATTGTGAAAAATCCCTTTTAATCTAACCTAACACTAATATTTTTAATTAAAATTTTACAATTAGTGACTTTTAAATTAAATTAAAATACCATTATTACGATCTAAACAAATGGCCAAAAATATTTCCAATCTTGTCGGATCTCGAAAAACCATTGTTGGCCTGACTTCAACTCGACCAAGAGTCGTGGCAGGGATTGATCTAGTATTGGAGCAGCTTGATCAAGAGCCAAGGCAGGGTTAACTTAGTGATCAAACCAATCGACTCCAAACTCGATGGAGGGTAGAGAATTTCGACCCTCTTCATAACGAACTGCTAACTGAATTTTTGTTTGATTCTTAGGTTGAAACCTAATTTTTCATCTTAATTTTTGTCATTTTTTGACAAATTAACAAAAATTATAATTAATTTTTTTTTAAAAAAATCAATCAATTTCAACCTAAAAATTATATTTCAAACTCATACACCAAAAGCAAGCTATATTATTTACTATCCAAATAAATAAATTTGAGGTCCACTCAGGAAAAAGAAAATAAAAATGTAGGCTTGTTGACATACTGTCTTTTTAACTAGAATTGTAAATATAGGTCAAGTTAGACGAGTTGGTCCGTAGCCCACCTCTTTGGCCCGTGGGCCGGCTCCTATATGAACTTTTTAAGCATTTTTTAAAATTTTACAAATACAAACATTAAAATTTTGATAAAATTGTTCAAATTAGCACTTTTTTCATTTATCGACAAATATGAACAAATTTTCTACTAATATTATACAAATTTTAGTTTTATTTTTTTATATTTATTTAGTATTAATTATTATGTCAGTTGGTATAATGATTTTTAAATTTATATTATTAAGGATGCTTTCTCTTATAAATTTACAGGTTGGCCTAACCGTAGACCACTAGGCTATAGTCCCAGGTTGGGCCACCCTTTTCTTCATCAGGGCTGGCCCGACCCGATATGCTTCTTTATATGGCTGGCATGGCCCATATTTCCCTTTGACCCACTCGGGTCGGATGGGACCATTTTTACTTCTCTACGTGTTTCTTACCCATTATTGATTTTTGTACCCGGAAGAACACAGCTCTTGTGCAAAGAAAATATGAGATCTTATGGTTGTAAAATTCATTTTGAAGATTATTTAAAAAAAAAAAAACAACGAGAAAACTATCAGAATAGTCATTTTTTTTTATATATTGATTAACATGATTCAAATTCTTTACTTTTATGATAAAAATTTTGTTTAGTTAGTTTAATTTTGTGTTATATTAGTCTGGTATTAATTTTTTATATCATATTAATATAATAGTATTTAATTTTATGTCATTCAAGTTCTTTATCCTTGTAAAATAGAGGGTATTGTATTAGGAAAGTTGACTTTTATTTTTTGTTTTTTTAGAAATAAAAAAAAGTTAATTCATTCCGGTTCTTCTATTATAGTTCAAGATTGGAGCTTCGAAACTCCATCTTTTGAAGCTCTATCTTGTGGAGATATATTAGCGAAAGTTGACTTTTGTATTTAAATGTATTTATTTTTAATTTTAAAGATATATTTATTTAGGTGATTTGTTAATATTAGATAACTTATACAGTTTTGTATATTATAACTTGTATTTACATCAAAGCTCATTCATAGTGCTCCTTATTAGTAAATTCTTCTTTATGTTCCTAATCTGTGGATATAAGCATATGTTAAATATCTTTATGTTCTCTTCTCTCTTTTATTTTTATTATTTTCTTATTTAGTTTATTATTTATTATTATCTTGTATCTACAATTCTAGCTAGTTGCCACATGCATCCAAATATTTAACTCACATGCCTTTAAACATAGGTTCTTTAAATAATATGATAAGAATTATTAGTTATAGCAAAGAATAAACTTTTTTATATTAATGATCAACGTTTCTAATTAACCAGGAGGGCCTGAATTCAAGCAAATTGATTACTTTAACGTTATAATTGAACTAGTTACATAAGATATAAAAGTTTTTCCAAATTCATCATTACGGCACAAACGAGTTTTTTTTTTTTTTTTTTCTTTTTTTCTTTCTTTTACTTAAACGTACGGATTTGTGCATTTTTTAATAGTGTAAAAAAACTAAAAAATTTTTTACATGTGCACAACGTTATGATTATCAGTTTACCGTTTGAAGTTTCATTTCATCACATAGTGCAAGTAGAAATCAATATAATCTTGCGTTGAAGAAGGGTTAGATATTACCAATTGGTTAATTATTATTAATATAGCTATTTCATTGAGACTTGCAAGGTTCTCTAACACTGATCTAAATGTGACTTTTAATAAATGCGGGAAGTTGACAAAATGGACGGCCCCGAATTAGTTACTATTTTCTTATTTTGGATAAAGCCCTCAAAAGTCAAGACTTATTAAAATAAAAGAAAAATTAACAATTAAGAAATTTTTTTTGATCGTTGACTGTATTTATTCATGCTCCAAAAATCAACACGCGGTTTACTCACGGTGTCATTAGACAACGTAAGAAGATCTGATTTTTGATTGAAGTCTCGCGTAATTAAAGTTCACTAATAATGATAGGAATATGACAGTGACATATATAACATTAAATATAAGGATGCTTCTTCTATAGTAAAATTTGTTAGATTAATTTTTTCAACGAATTGATTTAAAAAATATAATACAAAATTGTTTTAATCGTAAATTAAATCGTTGAATATTTAATTCAATGACTATAAGAACATTTCTTATTGATAGTGCGTGCAAAATAGAATACCCAATTATAAAAATTCCCTATATAATGTTCACTCTTTGAGCAAAAAAAGAAAGAAAATAAAAGTCTCTCTCTCTTGCTCTGTTTTTTTTTTTTTTTTTACTCTTGCTTGGAGGATTTTGGTTTGTTGTAGTGCACTAAGTTCTAATAAGAAAATTTAAATAATTATTCACACAGCATGCATGCAGGAAAATTTACGGATAATATAGGATATATAAAGAAATAATAATAATTGATGCCGTGGTGATTACTATATTCTTTAAACACACGCACGAAAGTTATTCAGATGTTTACGAAATTGTGGCTTTTAGGATTTTATAAAGATATATCTTCTTTAGGGGAAAAAAAGAAAAGAAAAAAGAAAAGAAAAGAAAAGAAAAAAGACAGCGCGCTTTACATGTGTTTAAAGACAACAAACCCTTCAATTGAATTCATATTGTCTCTCAAATTCTCAATGAGCACCAGTTGAGAGTTTGAAGGTTGGACGGGAGGAATATACGAAAGCATTTATGGGCACCATGTTTTGGTCACATATTTGAAGGAAACGGCAGATTATATATGTGTATATATATACACACATATACATATACGTTCTTTTTTTTTTTACGAAATTGATCGAAACGACAATTAGCAATATGTTTTGGTCACATATTTGAAGGAAACGGCCGATTATATATATATATATATATATATATTTTTTTTTTTTATGACATTGATCGATAATCATTAAAATGATTGTTATATTAATCATAAATCAATTAATAATTGACCGTTAAATTATCAATTGAGTTTATTAAAAATTGTTAATATGATTGACATTTTATTGAATTGTAGAAATTAGTTTAAACGATATTTTTTTGGTGCCATTTTCCAATTTATTCCTTTATTTTCGGCCGTATCTATTGTCATAGAAAAAAAAATTATAGGTTAAAATTTGTCTAACCTAAATATTAAAGGAAAATTATAATAAAACATATTTTTACGAAAATAATTGACATAGATAACAGGTTTTTTTTTTTAATATTTCTATTAAATAACAGATTTACTAGATGAGTGACATATTAACAATATATAAATAAACTATTTGCTTGATAAATTTGATATAAATAAGTTATTTATCTGATAAATTTGTAATTTACTCAAAATATTTTAAAAATTGACTATTTATTTTGATTAAGTTCGGAAAACTGCTATTTACTTTTCTTCAAATTATAGTAATAAAATGTTTAATTTGGAGTGCATTTCAAGAGAAAGGTACATTTATAAGAGCACACTAATATATATATATATATATAAGAGCTTTTAATTATTACTCTTTTTTTGTAATTATGGATGGTCATAGACACAATTAAAAAAATAAATATATACTTTAATTATATTTAATAATGTAACATTTTATATGACTTGTTATAGTAAGTTAACCTTAATTATTAATAACTAAATTATGTTTTTCTCTCATATCCTCTCCTTTATTTTTTTTATTGTTTTATTCACTCTCACCCTTCCTTTAATTTTTCTCTCCCTTTGTTTTTTGTTTTTTTTTTTGTTTTTTTCCCTCTTTCAGCTTTCCCACAACACATCTCATTCACTTATCTCTCTCTCTCTCTCTCCATGTTTTGTCCATTTTTTTTTTTCTCATGATAGGCCTTAATAAATGATAGGCCATCTCTCTCTGCATGTTTTGTCTATCCATGATAGCATTAAATGAATTTTTTAAGTTCAATCATTATTAATGACCATTGAATTTTTTTGTCAACTATCTAAGTTATTATAATCATTTGTTATATATCACATGATTAAAATAATGATAATTATCAGTGAGTAAATATTAGAATAACTATCAAAATCACACCCATATATATTTATATATATGTCACTTGTAACGTGACTTCTGTTATATTACATGAACAAGGTGATTTAAATGTAATATTTTTCAATAATACTTATTTATTACATCAATTTTTAAATAGTATCATATGATAAACATCTAAATAAAAAATTATAAATAAATCAACTAATTATTATGAAATTCTAAATTTAAAATTACAAATGATATGTGGTAAAGCATATGAGACGATCCCATACATATACATATAATTCTAAATAATTGAAAGTTTAAAAAAGAAAAATAAGTGGAGCATCACGTAGGGTAGCTCTGTGCGTCCCTCTATCCCTCTATCATAAATAAGTAAATAAGTAGATAAATAATAAATAAATAAATAAAAGTGGTAGTAATGTTTACCACCTCACCAAATGCGTCGACTTTTGTTTATGACTGAGTGATTGCACATCACGATGAAGATGTTGGGTCCAAGGTTTTAGACAATTACATGCGTTCCCTCAGTTTTTGTTGTCGGTTTATTTATGGGGTCTAAAAAGAGGAAATGTCACGAACTCGACCAATTATATCCCTTGGATATAAAGATAATTAAAAAAAAAATCTTTTAACTCAATTTTATAAATGTTCTTCAATTATTTACATATGTGTCTCTCAACTTTAGAATTATTGACATTTTATTCTCTAAGTTTAAAGACTTTTTAATCACTCCTTATGCTTTGAGTTAGTCAAAACTATTATGATTGTAATTGTATACATAATTTAATAATAATTTAATACTTAACTTTACAAAAAAAGTGTGAATTCTTCTTTAAAAAAAAATATGTGAATTCCAATACATTCATCGCCAAGTTTAAAAAAAAAAAAAAAAAAAAAGAGCCGTTATTATTGTTAGTATTGATCTAGTTTGTAAAATACTCACGTCAAAACTGCCATTGAAAAGAAATTGGAAAATATTAGCTAGTACTAGCTTTTCTCCTTTTTAGGCAAACTTTGCGTACTAGCTAGTTAGACTCTTTTTTTTTTTTTTATTACTTTTTACTTTTTTTATTTTTAAGAGAACCAGTTAAGCTTTTAATCCAATCAATATGTATATCTTTTTTTTTTTTTTTTTTTTTTGGCAAAAAACATGTATATCCATGAATTGTCAATTTCTAAATTAAAGTTTGAATCCTGTCTGTTTAAATTTATCAGAAAACAGTGACAATAAAAATAAAGTCCTAAATGTAAAATAAAAATATTGTTACTAAATTCTTTTTTTTAATATAAAATAATATATATATAAGTAGTCACATGTATCACTGATATGATTATAAGTTATAGAATTCAAATCTATTTTATCTCCAAATTCAAAAAAAAAAAAGTATATCATGTAATATTAATTACCACTTGAATATTTAAATAAAATTTTATTGTTCTAAAAAATTTATATGTGATTTTATAAATAATAAAAAATTAATAGTTATTATCACTATTTGTAATTATACACGACAGTATTCTGTTGAAAGAAAATACATCGAAGGAACTTGACAATGATCGTCAAGTCTCCGGTTTGCTTGTACCTCTGAATTCTGATCTCTCTGTCTAGTTCTCTATTTATATATTTTCCGTTCTGATTTATTGCCTTCCAATCAATATTCTTGATCAAATTTGAACAAGTCATTATCGATGTAGTCAATTGGGACAACTTTTAATTCCCGACGTTCAATGTTCGTATGACGGCTTTGTAATTTTTCTTTTTCTTTTTATTTTGTTTTGTTTTGTTTTTGTTCTTGTTTTTTTTTTTTTTTTTTTTTGGAGATTTTGATAGTACATTGTAAAATAAAATAACTATCTAATCAAATTTCGTATTAAAATGACAGTTTAGAAAAAAAAAAAAGGTTAATAAGTTTTGATTGTGTCTATTATTAAGTATTTTCCCCCCTTTAGGCTTTATCCTACAAGTTATCTAATTTCTTTTTTCAAACAAAACGAATTACACTAATTATTGCTTAAAAAAGTACAATTAAAATGATAAAATCTATTAAAATTGCATTTGATTCTTTAGTTAGAGATAAAATATTTAAGTCAGAATTGATTCAATTTTTAAAAATTGATTATAAATTTTTTTAAAGAAAAGAATTAAAAATGAGATAAAAAATACACTTTAATTTAAATTAAACTAAAACTTCAAAAAAACTAAGAGAGTGTTTAATGAATAAGTTTGAGTTAAGATTTTTAAATTTAAATTAATTAATTTTTTAAAAATTAATTATAATTCTTATTAATTTAAAAAAAATTAAAAAAATATATAAATATAAATTTATTTGTCAGACTCACGTTAAAATTCTCGAACAGGAGTACTAAGATATATATAATCTGTCAGTAGATGGGTCCGATTCTTTAAAAATAAATAAATAAAGAAGTTGAATTCCACTTCCTTCGTTAAAGATATTAAATGTTTACTCAGTATTGTGTGGTCAATGAAAATTTATCCATTTAAAATTATGTCTGCTAATAAGTTTTTGTGTTTCCTTATCCAATCAAAAAGATTCTCCAATTTCTTTTTCAAACAGAAAGAAGTACAATTATTATTGCTTTTAAAAAGTACATTTAAATGATAAAATTATAAAACTCTTGAAAATTAGTAATATATATCCCATTGGTAGACACGGTCAATTATTTTTCTTAAAAAAAATGAAGAAAATAAAATAAAAGTTGAGTTTGTTTTCCTTCATTAAAAATATTACGTGTCTACCTACGGCCTAGTTCTGTATCGCCGATAGAAAAAATAATGATAACAATAATATGAAAAAATTTTAACAACAGTTACATTAAAAATAATTTCAGTCAGAACTGGTATTCTTTTTATTAAATTAAATTTTAACAGTTTTTTTTTTTCAAAGTAATTTTGTGTCAAGTATTATAAATTTTTTAAAAATATATTTATAAATCTTATTATTAAAAAATTAATCTATCAGTTAAAAGATTATTCATACTGATGTTGTGTAATAAGAGGTCTGAGGACCAAATAAAAATAGCATTGCGTGGTTCAAAAATATTAAACATGAATCTCATTAACTCTTACGGGTTTCACTCTTTTTTTTTTTTTGTCCCCCTTCTATTTTCTTTTTTTTTTTCTTTCCTTTTTTTTTTTTTTTTTTTTGTTTTTCCTTCTATTGAACAATTTCACAACAAGAGATAATCGACCTTATCTTTCCAACGTTCTTGACACATCTAAAATGAGAAATTAAAAATTTGTTCATGACAATATTATAGAAGTTCTCGACACATCTAAAATGAGAAATTAAAAATTTGTTCATGACAATATTATAGAAGTTCTTGACACATCTAAAATGAGAAATTAAAAATTTGTTAATGACAATGTTATAGGAGTGTATGGTAGAGGTTTGCCCATTTTATTTTATTTAAAAAAGAAAAAGAAAAAGTCAAGTGACAAAGTCTCTAAAAGTTAGAGAAGTTGTTATAAAAATAATATAACCATAATATACATCTGATTATATTATAAAATATAAAATATGAATTTTTTATCTTAATTAAAAAAGTCAGAGAGACAAATTCAGTTTTCATTTGAAATATAAGTTTGAAATGAAATTTTCACGTTGAAATTTGATAATTTTTTAAAAATTAATTCTAATTTTTATTAATTTAAAAAAAACTAAAATCTTAAATAAAATAAAGTTTGGATCTCATTACCAAACGAAAGCTCAGTTCACACTTGGTTATTATAATAAAGTTCATCAAGAAGGCCAGCTGTTTGGATGAACTCCAAAACTTTTTTCCCCCTCCCCTTCCCCGACAGATTTTTATACATTTTGTCCCTTCTTTTAACTTTCTCTCCCCGCTTCATATATATGTGTGTGTGTGTCTGCATATTTATCCAGAAAAAAAAAAAGTGAAATTGCAATAAATTCCTTCAAGAAGACCAACACACCAACAGGCCCCACAAACAAAGCAGGGGACAAGACAACGTAGATGGCCATTTCAGAACGGCAATGGAATATAATTTAAAAAAAAAGAAAGAGACTGTGATAGAGCCTTTTCCAAATATCCTATCGATATAGTTTTTTTTTAATTATTAGATTTTAATCGAACGGTTGATATATTATAGGTATATCATTGTTATCATAGACCTTATCTCATATAAATTTTCCCACCCCAAGTCTTCTCTGCAGTCGACGACCGACGCCGACGATCCACCTCCGGTATTTTTTCCGGCCGCCGATGACAAAATTTCTCTCTCTTCCCCTTTCTCTCTCTTCCCCACCCCGACTGCCCCAAGTCCCCCCCTCCCCGCCGGCCCCCAGCCCAATGAGCCTCCCTCCCCCGGCCTCCCCCACCCCCGCCCCTCGCCCCGCACCCCCGCCCCTCGCAAAATCGAGAAATCACGATTTCGCAGGGGCGGGGGCGCGGAGCGAGGGGCAGGGATGGGGGGAGGCCGGGGGAGGGGGTGCCGGAGGTGGGGGCCTCATCGGGCTGGGGGCCGGCGAGGGAGGGGGGACTTGGGGCAGCCGGGGTGGGGAAGAGAGAGAGAGGGGAAGAGAGAGAGGAGAGAGAAAGGGGAAGAGAGAGAGAAAGGGGGGTCGCCGCCGGCTGAAGTTGGGACCGGAGGTGGGTTGCTGACCACAGCCTCTCCCTTTAAAAAACTACAAATAATTAATTCTAAAAATAAATCATAAATTTACAAAATATGTCATGCCGTAATGAGTGGGCTGTGTTGCTGGCCCGCTGTGCACTTCCACCACTATTTGAAAACATAAAGAAAATTCGGTAGAGGATTATGTTTTGAATATTTTTTTATAATTTTATTATTTATTTTAATATTTAATATAAAAATTGATAATTTTAATATTATAAAATAATAAAATTATTAATTTTAATATTATAATAAATATAAGTATAAGAATATGTTAAATTTATGATATATTTATATATAATCATTTGAATATTATTTTTAAATTAAGGAGAATTTAATAGTGAGATATGCTTACTTTATCCCTTTAGTAAAAAAAAAAACCCCCGTTTATCCTATTTATAGGATAAAAATTGTCAATTATTTGATTATCTTTAGACAGTTTAGATTAAAACTATGTATCAAAACAATTATGGGATAAAAACACGTAATTACACTTGAAAATCAACAAAAAAGAAAAAGAAAAAAGAAAAGAAAAGTTGTGTTCGGTTAAAAAAAATCATAGGTTGCACAAATCGTTAGACTTGCTTTCCATTTCCACAATTGACTTTAGACAACATAATAGTTTTTATATGAGTTAGATGCTCACTGTAACCCCATATACTACATATTATAGACTTAGACTACTAACTTTAGAACGTTATATTCTCACATATAAAATTTATTGCATGCAACATTCTAATATATAAAACACCAAGTAGTTAATGAGTCATATTTGCTTATATTTACTTTAACATGTAAATCTAGATGAGGACAATATAACAAATGTGTAATGAAAAAATCTCAAATCTATTGTTAATCAATTCAAAATAAATTAAATATAACTAAAATATCTTTCACTCTTAGGGCATTCCCGATAAGACTAAGGGGGGCTTAAGCCCCCCTCAACATTGGTTTTTGTTTTTGTTTTTTTTTTTTTGTTTTAAATAGCCCATGATTTTATTTAAAATTTCATAATAGCCCCTAAAATAAAAAATTGCTCATAATGACCCCTTTATTATTTATGATATAGTTATTAATCCCATTAAGAAAAAATTTTAACTTTGTCACTGGTAAAAGTTGAAACTAATCTATACTATTCTTCAAGATCTTTGTTATTATCTTTTATATTTTTATCTTTAAACAAAATGAAATAAAGTAAGAGATCTTTGATGTTATCATCACTTGAAAATTTTGGCACTCTCTTGTTGCTTTTTCCTCTAGGAGATAATTCTTTTTTACTTATTAAAGTTTCTGCATCTTATCATGCTTGTTATTTTAGTATTGTTTTGGCTGTGAGATTTTCTTATTTTTATTTGTATTTCCTTCCATAAGCAGACAATATGACCTTAAAAAAAACAAAAAAAAAACAAAAAAAAAAAAAAAAAAAGAGAAGAAGAAGAAGTAATGGTCAATGAACATTGATTTGGACTGAAGGTCATTTTTAGCCGCGTCATTGTATTTTTTTATTTTTATTTTCTCACAAAATATCTTTTTCAGTTTTTTTTTTTTCCCAGAATATGTCATTGTAGTTTTTTAGAATAAACGTCATTGTATTTTTTTTTTTTAAAGTAAACGTCATTACATGTATATCACGTAAGAAATGACCGACTGATGCCAAAAATAAAAATAAAAATAATGAGACGGCCGATAAAAATTAATTAATATTAACATGTACGACCAGAGCTTTTCATTTTATTTTCAGTTGGTTGCTAAAATTCGTTGAATCTCTTTAACAAACGCAAATGGCTAACTTTATTTATTTTCTTTCTTTTATTAAGCAATGTCATTTCCTCCACTAATTATGGTAGTAAGATTGCCACGTTGAACAAGTTGTATTTCATCATATGCAGTATAATAAACTATTGCAGCTTCCCAAGTTGAAGAGAGAGAGAAAAAAAAAAAAAGGCAATATAGCAGTTTTCTGTTTTAATTATTTTACATGAAGAGGCAGCCTCTCTATTTGAAAATTATGTGATCTTGACATGGGGAAAAAATTGATTTAAAAAAAAAAAAGCTTATGATGGTAGATGTAGACTTGGAGTTTTAACAAATAAATGAGCATTAGTAAAGTTGGCGTTTTTGACGTGAAAACCTATTTTAGATTTTTAATTATTAGTTTTTTAAATGGTGTCTAATAATAATAAAAGGCAATGTTATTTAATGAATTCAAGTATAAAATCACATAAAAAAGACATCATTCCAGAAATTATAACTGGACGTAGGATAAGATTAGTAGAATTCAAGCTCTCTATTTGAAATTGATTTTTAAAAAAAATGCTTATGATGGTAGATGTAGATTTTGGAGTTTAAACAATAAATGAGCATTAGTCAAGTTGGCGTTTTTGACGTGAAAACCTAGCTATTTTAGATTTTTAATTATTAGTTTTTTAAATGGTGTCTAATAATAATAAAAGACGATGTTATTTAATGAATTCAAGTATAAAATTATATATAAAAAAAAAGACATCATTTGAGAAATTATAACTGGACGTAGGATAAGATTCGTATAAAGATGTGCGTGAGACTCTAATAACTTCTTACGTTTTGTTAGTGTTTACTTATTATTTATTTATATATGATTAGAAACTGTAATAAGAATATCCCACCAAGATTCAAATCTGTCTTGTTAACTTTACTTTAATGAGATGCTCAATGAGCCATTTTGAATAAATAATAATAATAATAATAATAATAATAATAATAATAATGGTGCACAATAATCTTGTTTCGAATAATATAACGGTATAAACATGGACAAACACAAGAGGTGATATTGACAGACAGCCAAACCCGTTTAAAGTTTGATTTAGCGACTTTTCATGTTGCTTTGCTGACGGATCCGAGACCAATGACTTACAATCAACTTTTCAAATTCTAAAAAGTTAATTTCTTTGAAGTACTATATATACGAAGGAAAAATAATTTCTTGGCCAAGTTTTTAGGTCGTTTTTAATTACTAGACCTTATTATTATTATTTTTAATTAAGATTAACAGTTTCTAATACAGATTTTAAAAAATTAGTAATTTATGAAATTCTATAAGTATTATTCGTTAGCTACATTTCTGGGTCTATGGTTAGCCGATATTGCACACCACCTCCCAAGGATTCCATGGGTTAGTAAAATGGTTAAGAACAGTAGAATACTAGATGTAGCTTAGTACTACAGTTGGCCTAAAGAAATTATGAAAGAAATGTACTTAAAGAGATATATAATTTCTAAAATGAGAATCCAATAGTAGGATGTTAAATAAATATATATATATATATATAAGCATGCATATAAATAGTAGGTGTGTACTTAGTTTTCATCTTAGTTTATATATTTTTTTAAGGTAGAGCCTCTCCCAGAGACCCTATCGGTAGAGCTATTTTTTTAAACGTTAGATTTTAATCGAATGGTTAATATATTATAGGTATACCATTATTATCATATACCTTACCTTATATAAACTTTCCCACCCTAAATCTTCTCCGCCGCCGGCAACCGACGCCGGTGACCAACGCCGGCGACTCACCTCCGGTACTTTTTTCGACCGCCGGTGACCCAATTTCTCTCTCTTCCCCTTTCTCTCTCTTCTCTTCTCTCTATTCCCCTCTCTCTCTCTTCCCCACCCCGGCTGCCCCAGTCCCCCCCTCCCCCGCCGGCCTCCAGCCCGGTGAGCCCCCCACCTCCGGTACCCCCCTCCCCCGTCTTCCCCCCACCCCCCGCCGGCCTCCAGCCCGGTACCCCCCACCTCTGGTACCCCCACCCCTCGCCCAATCGCGAAATCGCGATTTCGCAATTGGCTGCCCCCAGTCCCCCCCTCCCCCGCCGGCCCCCAGCCCGGTGAGCCCCCCACCTTCGGCACCCCCTCCCCCGGCCTCCCCCCACCCGTCGTGAAATCGGGATTTCACGAAGGGCGCGGGGCAAAGGGTGGGGGGTGGGGGAAGGCCGGGGGAGGGGGTGCCGGAGGTGGGGGCTCATCGGGCTGGGGGCCGGCGGGAGGGGGGGACTTGGGGCAGCCGGGGTGGCGAAAAGAGAGAGAGGGGAAGAGAGAGAAAGGGGAAGAAAGAGAAATTGGGTCGCTGGCGGCGGAGAGGACTTGGGGTGGGAAAGTTTATATGAGATAAGGTCTATGATAACAATGATATATCAACCGTTCGATTAAAATCTAACGGTTAAAAAAAGAGCTCTACCGATAGGGTTTCTGGGAGAGGCTCTACTACAGCGTCTCCCTTTTTTTAAATCAACAAATATTATAACTTATTTTTGAAAAATCAGTTAATGCCAACTTAAAAATTCATCTCAAATCCATGGAGTTTAAATGGAGCAAAATAAACAAAAAAAACTCCATTGATAATTTTTTTGTTTTATACCATACGATATATGTTATGCTTAAAAAATGCTAATGGCATCAATTCTAATATCAATTTTTAAATACCAATTTATATAACTTATGAATTATCATTCTTTTATTGGTAAGTGTTTAAAGTATTGTGACATCAATTAATTATATCTACAAATGAAAATGACACGTGAGTCGGTATTCAAAAAGTTGAGATTAGTGTTGGTTTCCTAGAACTTCTCGCTCAAACTCTAACTTAAAAACTCAAAATTTAAAAGTTCATAACTTTGTCCTTCTCAGTCCAAATGAGATGATTTTGTTTTAAAAATTACATAGTATTTCGATACGAACAAAATAAAATCTATATTGATATATTTGTATTTCGGAACATATTTCAAATTTATATACTTTGTAACTCCAATAAAGCAAAATGCACAATTTCAAAACTCAGTTCAATTCCAATCAAAATAACTCATGTGATCCAAGTTGCACCATCATCACCCACGCTTCATAATTTTGTTTCATATCAAAAGGTAAACTAATTTTACTATTTACATATATAAATTTCTCTTTTTCATTTTAAAATATTCAAATATCAAAAGTCCATAACTTTTTTATTTCAAGTTGAAATAAAAATGATTTTTTATTTTTATTTTTTAAATTACATAAAATGATAAGAGAAATGAAACAAGATCTATACTGTTATTTTTTTCAAATATATTTTTAGTTTTTACACTATTTAACTATCACAAAATATTTTCAAAACTCTAAGTTTAGTTGAGTTCTAGACACCCCCTTATTTTTCATTACAGATGACTAAAAGCATGGTTTTTATTTTGTGAACTTTTAACGAGTATTAACGGATAAATTGTGTGATCAAAATGGATGTCTTCGTTGATTAAAAGAAAACCAGTTTAGTTTTTTTAATTATTATTATTTTTTATTTTTTAGGTAATGCTAGTGTTGTTAGTTAATTACGAATTACGTCTAAAAATTAACAAAAAAGACTACTGTAATAACATTTTTAATAGTTTATGATCATTCCAACTATGAAAAAAAAAGAACATGGAATGCGTTTAAACTATTCAAATGTTGTTTTAATAGTTATTTTTGTTAATTTTTAAGTGAAATCCGTTAGTAATTTAGTCAAAAAAAAAATGATGTTAACTGACGGATTCCGTGTAAAAATTAACGTAAATGATTATTTTAGCAACATTTTAAAGATATTCAGCTACAAAAAAAAGTTTGAAAATCAAAATTACACAAAGTTAAAAATTTAGAATCAACCTAATAATTTGCTTAATTTTTTTGGTGGGTTGATAATAATCTCACCATTTTCTCATGAAAAAATCAAAATAAAAAAGGTAAGTGGGCCTAAAAAATATCAGAATTCTCACCCACTCTCTTGAATTTTTTTCCCAATGATGATAGCGAATTGATATCTTCTTTTTTCTTCTTAGAATGAAATTGATAACAGAAATACTGAAAAGAACTCAGCAAAACAACAGAGAGAGAAAAGTAAACGTAAAAAAAAAAAAAAAAAAAAGGTTGAAAAGAATCCAACAACAGAAATTAAAAATTAAAAAAAAAAGAAAAGAATCCAACAACAGAAACGATAAAATTTGAGTTTCACGCGCGAAAAGCAAGGATTCGAGGCGCGTGGGGGTAGAGATCATGAGGCGTGGTGGAGGAGTTTTTGGTTACAGCGGGTCTCATTGGATTCGTCTATAAGAACGCGACGAAGCGCATGCCGTCCCAGAATTTTCCCTCGTTTCCCCCTCTCTCTCTCTCTCTCTCTCTCCTCTCTTTCTCTCTCTTCCTTGTTTTTCCTCCCATTCGCCATTGAAGCTTCTTCGAAAGCTCTCCGCGCTTCCGTCATTCGCAGCGCCTTATCTCAACTACGCATCTCTTCTTCGGTACGTACGTCTCACACTTCTTTTGTTTGAAAATTTCCTTTGTTATCGTTGAAATACGAGCTCGGTTTGGTTTGGCTCAAGAAATCTCGAGCATTTTCCTCCTATTTTCCCGTATTCTTTCCCGATAACCAAACAGACCGAGTGATCTGGCTCTTTTCCTTTCGGTGGAAATGTGAAGCAAGCTCGGCATTGCGTAAGATTGGACTTGATTCTATGCATCCTAAGGACAGATTTTCATTTGGAGTTTTGTGATTTCTCAAGCCTTCTCTTAGAATCGTTAACTACAGGTCCCAGGTATCTAAAATGATCCAAATATTTCTGAAGAGAAATTCAGTTTTATTGTAGAGCTTTAATTTAAAAAGAAAAAGAAAAGAAAAAGAAAAAAAAAAGAAAAAGAAAAAAAAAACTCGGAAAAAAGCTTCCCCCCCCCCCCCCCCCCCCTCTCTCTTTTCTACGTTTTAGAGAAAATTGCTGTAAATTATGTGTTTTAAATTTTTATGATCTTCTTTCTTTATGATATGGCTACGGCTGAAGAGCACATGGGTTTTGCCTTTGTTTAATTTGGAGTATAGTTGGTATTCTCTTTTATTTTATAAATGTTCTCTTTTTCTAATAGTGGGTTAGAACTCAGAAACGGTTGGTATTATTACTTTTTTTTTTTTGGTTGAGGTCGGTAGAATTAAAAGTGGTGTTAGGATGTTCGGAGGTTGAATAACTGTGAGAAGTGAGGCAAATCATAATATTTCTATTATCTACTTTTTTAAGGAAATTAACGCCAGGTTTAGGCGTTTGCTATTGGATATGTATGTATGTCAAAGTTCCAATTTCACATGGTAGGTTATAGCATGTCCTCCTAAATGAAGTGGGGTTATCTTGTCCGTGCAGGCAATTTGAAGTTTAGTCTAATATTTATGTGCTTTAAAAGCCTTTTTTATGTTTAAACTTGGGAGAAACGCAGTACTAGATTTAATCATTTATGCCTATTATTTGCCTTATTAGAAATGGTTTTATGCTTATTCCCTTTGCAACATGTACCGTCCTTCAAGATAAAGTTAGGATTAGTAAAGCCATAACCTTTAAACATCTATGCTTTCATATATATATATATATATATATCATGTATGATTGCTGTATTTCCCTGGTTTCGTAAAGTCCTTTTTTCTTTACTGTTTTTAATTACTTAAGGTGGTGTTTGGCACATGGGTTAGGATTCGAAAGTTTAAACTTTTTTCATGAATTCAAATAGGTGTGGGAGAGAAAAAAAAGTGGGTGTGGTTCTGATATCATAAAAGGAAATCTTATTTGAGAATTTAATTTGAACCAGATTAGATTGGTCCAGATTACATTTTCAGGTCCCCCTCGTCTGTGGCCTTTGTTGGGAGGGGTGAGGGTTGAAAATTTTGTGATCAAGATGAAATTTTGAAGAATATCACATTGATTAACATGCTTTTCTATTATTGATGACGATGTTAAATCTCTCTTTATTTAGCTTCTTTCAATTGTTTTTGACATAAGAATATTAAAGGCCCTTTGGAAATTGGTACAACATGGGGGGGCCAATTTTGTTAAATGCTTTTCTTTAGAAGATAGAACAACACTATTCACACAATTTTTCTAAGATATTATTGAGCCACTTTGTTTCCTTATCTTGAACTTCTTTTGCCTAGCTGTTTCTTTCTGTTTGTTTGAACTTGATCACTTCAAGGACATGGGACTTTGAACATTGAACTGGTTTCACTTTTCTTCTGTGTCTTAGAGCTGGTGGCCAGAACAACTCCCAAGAAGAAATCATGTCTCTGCAGCATTACTTTGCACACGAGTGGAAACCGATCTCAGGTGCAGCAAACTCAGAAAACTCCAGTGGTTCGTTCGACTGCAACATCTGTTTAGACTTTGCAAACGAGCCCATAGTCACCCTTTGTGGGCATCTCTACTGCTGGCCTTGCATCTACAGATGGCTTCATGTCCAGAGCGCTTCGCTGGCCTCCGATGAGCACCCTCAGTGCCCTGTTTGCAAGGCTGACATATCACACACCACTATGGTCCCTCTTTATGGCCGGGGCCAAACCACTTCAGAGGCTGAGGTGGAAGGAAAAACGCTTTGTATGGGCGTGGTAATACCTCCAAGGCCATCGGCTTATGGGGCACAACTAGCTCTTACACCGACAACACCTCATTCGGGTCAGCAACTTCCATATCGTAATCCTTATCAGAGCCAAAGCTACAACCCTCATCAGTACAGCAGTTATGACGAGGATTCTTCATCGCCACTGCTTAATCTCAGTGGTTCGCCGATGACAGGCTTCCACCATCCGATGGTGGGGATGTTTCGGGAGATGGTTTATGCTGGGGTGTTTGGAAACTCGGAGAACATGTATGCATACCCAAACTCGTATCGACTAATGGGGAGTAGTAGTCCCAGGCTGAGGAGGCAGGAGATGCAGGCAGACAAGTCACTGAACAGAATTTCCATTTTCCTCTTTTGTTGCTTTCTTCTGTGCCTTGTTGTGTTCTAATAATTGTTTGCATAGATCTCCCTTGCCCATTTTGTGCACTGTAAAAAAGAAAAAGATAAAAAAAAAAAAAGGTGTATTGAGGTGAGGTAACAATGAAGGACAAAGATCTAGTTGAAGTGTGTTGACATGATATGTCGAGATTTTGTTGCGAGACATTGTCGCTTGCCTACATTTAATAAAAAAAAAAAAAATTTACTAAGTTTCTGTTTGCTATCTTGTTTTAATTTGTCGATTGAAATATGAATTTGAACCTACGATCAAGATAGAAAATTTCAAAACGAGATGTCCAAGGAATTGCATTGTTAGGTGAGAGTGCATGAATCAAACATCAGGGCATGAGAATGACATGAGCATGTGTGATTGGTGTCATTGTGTTTGGAAGCTTTAGATGGGTTTGAATGAATAATGAACTGGACCTGAGAGTGACATGAGAAAATGGGATTAGTTTTATTTTTTTTCTTTCCTTTTTTCTTTTTCATTTGATGGATTAAGACTTAAGAAAGCCGGTCGTTATGATTGTGCTTTTTTTTTTGGGTGTTTGAACGCGTTTTGCAATCAATATTTTTAGTTGTGAAAATGAAATGAAATTTGTTTTTTGAGATAAGGTAGATTTCATTTATGAAATTGTATCTTGCACAACGGGGAATACTCTGAAAATTAAAGCAAAAGCTAAAACTGGATTTTTTTTTGGCTGGTTTAATAAACTCATTAATATCATTCCGTCCTTATTTGTTTCGTTTATAATAGAAATTTAGAGGTCCACCGACACAATGACAAGGAAAAAGGGGACACAATGACAAGGAAAAAGGGAACCAAACAAATTTGAGTTGAGTTGAAATTTTTAAGTTTGAATAGTAATTTTTATTGACTTTTTAGAGAAGACAAAAAACTTTTTCAGAAGAAGACAAAAATTTGAGTTCAAACTTGAGATTTGAACTTGAGCTCCAGACAGAGCCTTAAAGTTCCACGGATACAATGGAAAAGAAAAGTTAAAACAAAAGGAACAATATTTGGCGTGCGAGTTAATATTTTCTTCTTTTTTTTTCCTTTATTTATTATTATTTTTTTTTTTGGAAGGAAATAAAATTTGAGCAGCTCAAAATATTGCTTAAGAGGGATCTCTTCCATTCTTAATGTTCAGATTGGACCTAGTTTGATGGCACTGATCTATGGCGGGGGAAAAGCATTTTAAGAGGACCTCAATATCCGGCTATGGCGTTAACTTTCTTCCAAAACCATAATTAATGGGAAAAGAAAACTTCAAAATTCAAGGAGAAAAACGTTGTTCCTTTTTTTGTAAAAATTGGAAAGTTGCTCCATTTGATGACCGACATACACATTAATGACTTTTTATTCCTTGAAGATTTCTGTCTTTTAATAGATGCAACTGTATATTGATTAGGAGTATGTAAAATATAATTTTAGTTATCTAAAGAGTTAGGTCCCAACAATGTACACGTGCCTTTAATAAACTTTTACGTGATTTTGCAATATATGTAATGTTTTCCATGATCTTGATCTATTCATTCCAACCTCATAGCAACAAGTTTCGGTTGCTAAAAGTTAATTTTCTTTATAATTTCTTCCTAAACAAAACGTCCAATCTAATTAGCGTGCATATATCTCCTACAAATTATATACATACGCATGAAAATTTAAAAAAACTTTTAAAATACAATGCAATTTACAAAAATTTCCCAGCTACTTTATGGGTTGGAGCATATATGTATAGCAAATAGAACACTACAAAAAAAAAAAAAAAAAAAAAAAATCCACAATGACCCTCTAAAAGGAAATATATATATATATATTTAAAAATATATCGCATATACTGCATCTCATGCATCACTTGTAATTATTTATTTAAAAATTTATAATAACTAACTGATTTATATATAATTTCTTGTTTCTTTGTAACATGATACGATTTATGTATTGGAGTAAATGATAATTATATTTAAAAATAATACAATTAAATAACCTTATTAGTATAATATAACACAAAGTGACATGTGAGAATAGTATCCTATGGGAAACCCTCACAATATATATTTATATATTAAAAGGTCTTGTATCATATATCATCCGATAGTTATAACTTTTTGTTTAGAATTTATAATAAGTAATTGATTTATATGTATATTTCTATTTAGAACTATTGTAAAATAATAATTTCTTATTTACAATCTTAGTTATATTAGTTAAAAAATATAATATTAGAATTTTCTGATTAGTATAATATTTTAAAAAAATGTTATAATTACCGTGGAGGGAGGTTGTTGGACAGCAATCTCATCCTATATATACACACACATATATGTACATATACACCCCATGGTCCTCTCATATCCTGTTTGACTTTGAGGTCCATTACAGCTGTACTGGAAGACAATCCATTTTCTCCGTCAACTTCAAGTACCCACTTGCGGCCCGCAAGTTGCAAGCCTTTTTATATCAGTTCAGTACGGTGGTAATACTACAGGCGTATAAATACAGAGGGGACCAATAAAAGTTTGACCAATGTCTTATAATCCACGGGATTAAGTATTTTTTAGTAGTCTTTTACCAAAAAAAAGAAAAAGAAAAAGAAAAAGAAAAACTATTTTTACTAGTCAGTGTGTCACAACTAATGTCTTGGCACGGTCGATAGAGTAAGGTCCACCATTTGGAATTTTGTGGCTCTGATCAACTATATACAGGTGAAGAGCATCTAAAAATACAAATTTAAATATTTTATATTATATGATATAAAAAAATTAATATTAAATTAATATGACAAAAACTAACACTAATGTTTGGGTCATGTTGGTTAATAAGATAAAATTTATGTTATGTTAATCGATAAATAAAAAATAAAGTGATTATTGGGATAATTTTCTATGTATTGAATTATGGGATTTAAAATTTGTGAACCTAAGGGTTTCAAACGTCGAGAGTTCATTTTTGAGCCCCATTTGGGATCTGAATTCTTTTGGAATTGTTAAAGCAATGATGAAGGCTTGTTCTTTAGAAGATAGTGACTGTAAGGGTTTGTTTACTTTGCATCAAAAGAAAAGTGAGTAATCATTATTTTTTACGATTAATAATGTGTTTACTTACAAAATAGAGATGAAGAATTTAATGGGTCCCATACGATAAAAGGAAGGAAGAAAGGTTGCATTCCTTTTGGTATTTGATTTATTATCAAAGGAGATAAATATCAAATTTACTAAGGTACTCCAAATTATAAGTTTTTATGTATTAATGATTTTTTTTGTTGTGTAAAAGACATTATAATAATTGCATTAATAAAATTAATTATATCAAGTATAGTAAATACTGGAAAATGAATAAAATTGTTTGCCTTTACAGCATCAAATAGGCAAGTAAATTCTAGAAAGGGAATCAATGATTCTCATTCGTATTATTTTAATTTACTTTTTAATCTCATTACTTTTCGTATTACATTCCTGTATGGCTTGGTAAATGCAACCTAAATTCTTCCATGCTTATGCTTCTCAACGACAATGAAAGAGCCAATTTAACAAGCTTGTGGATGAAGGTGGGCCAATGGTGTGAAGATGAGACGAGTATTACTAGTGTGGTTTGTAGTCTCTTTCAAGATACTCCAATCCTTCTATTATAACGAACAATGAGATTCAATCTCTGGATGCTAGTTGGTCATACTCTCTTCATTATACCACCACCGCCGGTGGGGAGGTGGTACTCAAGGTGCTTAATGGAGGTGATTCAATAGCTGAATTTAATAAGTCCTACATGGATCTATTATCAAAGATAACTTAACAAAAGTGAGTGAGTTGCATCTAATCAGCCTATTTAGTGTTTTCTGTAAATTGGTGACTAAGACGATGATTAATAGATTGAAAGTTCTTCTTCCGCAAGTTACTTCCGAGTTGTATAGTGCTTTTTGTACCTGGTAAAATTGATAATAGATAGCTTCATCACTGTTTATGTGATAATCATGCTACGCGGAGGAAGAATGACGGAAGAAAGAGTCTTGTTGCTTTTAAACTTGACATGTGCAAAATTGACAGATTGAGTGGGTTACCTGCTTAAGGTCATGGAAAAAATTGGGCATTTTTAAAATCCTAATGTGCCCCTTTGTTCTTATGGAGATTTCTTTCTTTCTTTCTTTCTTTCTTTCTTTTTTTGGGTGAGTGTTCGGGATGATTTTCTTCACTTAGAATCCCAAACAATAAAATTTTAAAGTTTGTTCTAAAAGAAATTCTCAAATGAAATTCTTTATTTTTCAATAAATCCCGAGGACAATTATAAAGCTTTTATCTTTAAGAATTTGCAGAGTTTTTCTTTAAGAATTTACGGAGTTTCTCTCTGAAAAAGTATCTTATGAAATTCTCAGAAAGAAAAAGTCCTCTAAATCTAAGGATTTAACTCCTATTTATAGGTTTCAGAGAATTTCCTTTATCGTTGTGCTAGTTCAGGCTCTCTTATTCTGATCAATTAGTTTTACTTTAGCCCGACTCTCTCCTCTTGTTCTTTTGTTATGTGTCAAATAAAGACTTCCGTAACCAAATTCTATACAACTTTTCCAGCAAAAAAAAAAAAAAAAATGCTATGCAACTTTTGTTTTGGCCTCCATGTAAAAAAAGCTGTTGGCCAAACTATGACATGTCCTCTATATGTCAAAGTAAAAGCACTATAATTATAAAAACCACCCAAAAAGTGAAAGCACTATATTACCCAAAATAAGAAAATAAATAAACAAGTGCAAGCACTCTGAGAGGTAGTTTCATCATTAGTCACTCACATTTAAATCTCGATTAAATCCATTGAGGTCTGGCACATTCAATAAGTAAAAGAATAAAATCTAGATAGCCGCTCTCGTCTTCCTTTCGGGTTCCTTTAATATTTAATTATACTAATTAAATTATCATATCACATTAATTAATATATTATATTAATTAATATAATTTAATTAACATATAATATATTAATACAAGAACATAAAAGAAGATAAAAATAAAGAAATAAAATAGTCTGAATCCCTGAAAAAAAAAATGAAACAAACAATTTGCCCCGTAAAATCTTACATGATTATTAAAAATAAGGAGAAAGAAGTAAAGAAAATAAAAGATCTTAAAAAATATTTGAAGTTTATAGTAGTAAATAATAAATTTATTATATAAATAAATTTATTTACGTCTTATAAAAATGTTACTTATGTAATAAGTCTTTTCATTTATCTAATAAATTTATTGTTTTCTTCAAATGTTTTAAAACATTGCTAATTACTTCAATTGTTTTCATAAAAATACTATTTACTAAAATTTTCTAAAAAGTACTAATACCAATATCATTTTTATTATAAAAAATACGAATATTACATATTTGAGACTTTATCTTAGTGCTCAAATATAAAATGTTATTTGTAAGGTATATATACCTGTTGGAGCAAAATTTCGTCCAGCACTAAATGAGTGTTCATGAATTAGAAAATAAGATCAAACAAATAAAATAATCAATAACATTAAGTAAGAATATAATAAAACAAAAAAAATCTTAAAAGCAATATAGAGAAAATCGGAGTCCGGTATAATTGTCTCAAGGCTTTGAATTGAGGATTGAGTATCATTTTTTCCTTTTAATTCGAGAGAATTTATAGTACATTGGGAATGAATTAGTTTAATTCTCCTATTAGTTTGAGAGTTTATTTTCTCTTTAATTACAATAAAATCCTTCACATTCTGGTGATTTAATACATCATAATTCCGAATATTTAACGTTTTCTATATTAAATGTGGATGATTAAACTTCATTTGTAAACTTTTATTAATTGTCGACTGCTACTGCTCTGTAGACACTTGAATTTCCTCCTCTAACTTTAGACATGGTCTCATGTAAACTTCTATCTCATAGTTAAGTAGACGTCTATTTAGGTAGACTCTCACCGCATTGCTAGGTAAACTTCTACCTTATAATAGGTAGGCTCCTATCTCATAGTTAGGTAGACTCATATATAACTAGGTAGATTCCTACCTTATAGCTAAATAGGCTTCTATCATATAAAATTTCGCAACAATATATCTATTTGACACTCGATCAAAGATATTCTTACAAACTCAAGTGACAATCATTTCCCACTTCTAAAGTTGTCAAACCTTACCAAGATTAATTATAAAAAATACAAAATAAAATCTGCCAAAGATTAGGGAGTACTTAGGGACACAAATTGGCCATTATATTATTTCCTTGAGCACTTTAGTGATGCCTGTGAGACTGAAAAAGTCAAGAAAGTGTTTGAAACGGTGTCATTGAATTAATTACTAGACATATGGTGCTCTATCTTTTGGCACTTTGTAACAAAAATCCTCACAAGCATCGACTTAATGACTTCGATTATAGATACAAAAAATCTCTTTTTAGTTTATTTTTATTTTTTTATTTGCCGTTTTCAAATGTGTGGGATTTGCGGTCGAATCAATTTGGATCCTCAATACCCAAATAGTAGTGATTCTTATTGGTGGGTGCTTTTTTTGTTTTTTTTGCCTGCAATTCCAGCTGTCGTTCTATCCTTAATATTATTATTTTCTATTCCACACACCAAGAAAAGAAAAAAGAAAAAAGAAAAGCAAGCAATAAGTCCAAACCTTCTAGTCACGCTCATGGACTAAGGTTTCTCCATCCTTTTCACAATGTTGTACTACCATATAGATATATATATATATATATATTTATGTATATATGTGTGTATGTGTATATGTTTGAGAATCTTGTGCGTGATCTGGGATACTACAATAATTTGACATTATCGGAGGTTGAGTCTCTTGGAGTTATTTGGTGCTGCCATGTTTTGAGGTCCACTTAACTTTGTCGCCTTCTTTTTCTAGAATGAAATAATTTTTTGTCCTCTTGTGTTGTAGTGGTGAGAATTAGGTTTTTCTTTAACTTGGTAGCGTAGGCCCATTCTATAATTGACAGTGCACTTATGTATATGTACGTATATGTGTGTGCATATATATATATATATATATATCGATAGAAAAACAAGTCTGGGAAGAGGAGACTACATTAGCATACCTAGGGGTGGCAATACGGGTTGCGACACGACGACACGACTCGAAAACGATACGAATTTCACGGGTTCGAATTGGGAAAAATAGGGAGTGGGTCGTGTTCGGATTGGAAAAACTGACACGAAAAAAATTTGTGTCATGTTCGGGTTGGACTCGTTTTTTTCGTGTCAATTTCGTGTCAATTTCAGGTCAAATTTTGTATCAATTTCGTGTTAATTTCGTGTCAATTTCGTGTTGCGGGTCAATTTCGTGTAGCGGGTCAAGTTCGTGTCTGTCAATCGGTTACGAGTTCGTGTTCGGTCGCGATTTCGTGTCGGTTTCGTGCCACGGGTCGTGTTGGGTTGGGAAAAAAAAATTCGACACGACTCAAACACGACACGAACACGGCACGAGATACGAATTGACACCCCTGCATACCTTATTTGCACGTTACAAAGCAGGTTCTCCAGACATGAATATGAATATTGTGTTCATTGAAAGCTCTATGGACGAGCCCTATCCATCTGCGAGAAACACATATAAATATGTTTTTCTTATATTGTACTACAAAATGACATCTAATTCTGCTTCTCTCTCCAAGATATCTAAAATTTATGGTTTGGATAATAAATTTGAAAAGTAAAATTGAATAATAAATTTTAAAATTTTTAATAAAATTTGAAGTGTCCAAAAACTATCTCCAGTGGTTATCCAAACTGCCACTTGGAGTTTTTGGTTTTAAGCTTCTTTTCTTAGCTCATAGTCTCCCTTGTAGCATCGTGTGCAATAGGGCAAGTATTGTCAGTTTTCAAAAATTTTACGGTTAATTCAGTTTTTTTTTTTTTTTTAATATGGAGTGAGAAGATTCGCATTCTATACTTTGTAATAAAATTAAATATTATATCTCTATTAAATTATGTCTTACAAGTGATTCAAAAATTTTTTTTTTTTAGACTAAACCAAATTGTTAGGGCCAAGCTTTCCCTCTATGGACCATCAGTCCACTAACAACGGGAAGAACTAGGCCCAACAGTTTTTCCCACCTTCTAGTGGAAAGGCCCAATAACAGATGGTATTCATTTATGTTATGTGAGGTAGGGTGGAAAAGATGAAGGAAGGAAGGGAGTGGAATAAAAGAAAAGTGGATGAAAAATGTTTTTATTGGTTGTTTGGTAAGAAGGAAAAGATGAAGGAAAGAAAAATAGGAGGGATTAAAATTGTTGTGAAGCTCACCAACTTTTACTTTTACCTTCCCAAAAATGGGGGGAAACACAAATTCTTCCAATAATGATTAAAATAACTATTTTATCCTTACTATTTTAGTCATTATCTTTTTCCTCCTTTGTTATATCGGAAATATATAGTAAGTAACATATTTATTATTAGTAAATAAATATTTATGTTGTTGTTTAGTATAATATTTATTTTAATATTTTCGTAAATATGTTTATATCTTTTAGTTTATGTAAACATACTATTTACTACTTTTTTTCCTTTGATTTCTTGTGATTTGAGATTATATTCACTGTAGAAATCTAAATCAAGCCCAAAATATCACATTTCGCCTTTCTCAAATCATCCCGTCCGAAAACGAAAAATTACTACAAAAAAAAAAAAAAAAAAAGTCATCTGTGCCCTGTGAACCTTCATGCCGAGACTACAACATGGATTCATCATAAAGATTAGTAAAATTCTTCGAGTTTAAGTAGGAGACAAGTTGCACTAGCTACTCGGCTTAAAAAAATTGTTCCTTGCATTATACGGCAAGCATTCATAGTCAATATTCTCACCAGTTTACTAAAGCTTTTCTGACACTGAGTTCTTAGTATAAATATCGATACCATTTTGCGCTGTAGGAAGGAATCGAAATCTTCCTTCCGGAACTTGTTAACAATATCTTCCATTCGAGAAACAACTAGGTTGACATTTCGCCGCCCCTAATGAAATTCAGCAATCTCTCATGAGCAGCAGCATTGGAAATACCTTCAGTTCTCAGCAAATTGATCGACTTCTCCACGCCTTCCTCGCCTCCATTAGCTTCCAAATAATCCAAACAGGTCGAAAGAGTTTCCTTGCTCGGTTTTTTACCAGGTGAGGACACTGAGACTGCATTCTTCAATGCTTCAACAGCCTTAGAGATTCGACTATGTTCTAGATATCGAATCGCCAAATGATACCATAACTCAACTGAAGACTTGTTTCCTTTAGCTATTGCCTTGTCCGCCAGGGCTTCAGCCTTCTCTAGAAATCCTTTTCTAAAGCAGGCATCAATCAGTAAGTCAGGAATAAAAAAGTCAAAGGGTAAGCCCTTAGATTCCCATTCCTCGTAAATTTTCTCTGCACCTTCAATGTCATCGATCCTCAAAAGCGAGCTTATCATACTTGCGTAGCCCTTGTTAAACAGTTTCTCCTTCTGGTAAAGTTCCCAAATACGGTACACCTCATCTCTGTTTCCAATGCGCGCATAGGATTTGAGGAGGGCATCAAATGCAAAAGGCTTCCTGTTAACAGTAGGTAGTAGTTCCTCAAGCTTCTTCAGCATCTCCACAGCCTTGTCTACAAGACCAACTTTGAGGTGCCCGTGTGCGGCAATCGAATAGAAGTTCCAGTCTGGAATTAAGCCTGGATAGGTCTTTACCTTTTCCATGATTTTATTCACCCCCTCAACGTCTGAACTGGCAGCATAGGCGCTCATCCGAATGCTGAAAGTAAATATGTCGAAAGGGATGCCTTTTTCTTCCATTTCAGACATGACAGAATCGAGTTTCTCATAGTCTTCAGTTTGATAGTACAGATTCATCAAGATATTATAACATATTGGTGTGTTAAGATCCCATGCACCCCTCATTTGCTGCATGATAGCCTCGGCTTTATCCACTGACTTTTCATTGGCATAGCAGTTGAGAAGAGTACTATAGACCTCAAACTTTTTCAATGCACTTGGAATATTATCAAAATAGTTCTGCGCTTTATCCAAGCCATGAACTTTCGAGATCAAGTCTAGCCGAGTGGCAACATCCTTGGGCGAAAGAGGCATGTACCTTTTATCGCTCATCCATTGAGATATCTGTAAAAGAAATTACAAACACAAGAATAAAGTAGAAGCAAGATTTCCGCAGATTCTTTCGAACGGATGAGAACAGCCTTTAGCAGTCATTCAATGCAGCTTCAAGTTTAAAAAACATCCAGCAACTATTGGTTTCTTCTATCATTTTTTCTGCGGTCGGAGTTTAAGGTGATAATCCATTACATGAACACGAGAAAGATATTCGTCAATTTGGACAATTTCTAACGTACTCTAGCTTTTAGTTGCTTTTAACTCCTGCCCAACACCTAAACATTCAAGACAATGGCAAATTCCTTTTCCATTTCTCTCCACCTTGTTCATGCCCAACCGATCATCTTATTATCCCTCAAAAGGTCGAGAAAAACAAAACAAACCCAAAAAAAAAACCCCCAGAAGTTCAAGACAGTTATTCTACATTTTGGGATTTAGCCCACTAAAGATTCTGTAAAAAGAGATCATCTTTTGGGAAAAACAAATTCTAACGAAGCAAAGTAAGAAATGGGAAGCAATTAAAAAAAAAAAAAAAGGAGAAAAGGGGAAAAGAGAAACGAGAAGAAACCTCAAGGGCGTGATGGAATCGCCGGAAGACTCTGAGCTCTTTGATGATGCGCTGAAGGTCATTTTGTCGAACAGGTTTGCCTTCTTGGACCCACTGGTCCAGAATCGGCACCACCGAAACTCTTGGGTCGCCCACCGGCGATATCCTCTGGTACAGCCTCTGCTTACCAGTGTTTGTACTTGTGGAGTACAAGAGACGTCCCGAAACGTTCTGGTTCTGCCCACCAAATACGGAACGCAGAGCTAATCTGCTTCCCTCCCATACCTTCATTTTTCTGCCCCTTTTTTTTATTTTTTATTTGGCTTGTGGGGGGTGTGGTGTGGCGAGAGGAAGGAGGAAACCGGTAAAGCTGGGACTTGGGTTTTAGCCTTTTAGGGCTTTAAACACGGGTTTTAGCTGAAACATTGGATTGAACAAAAATAAAATAAAATAAAATAAATTCTTCTGTCACTAGTTATATATCTCAAATTATGAAATATATTTGTTTTTCTCTTTTTCATTCTCTTTTTCTAAGGTTGACACCTGTCCTTTCTTTTTTATTTTTTTGAGGGGGACACCCGTCTACTCTTTTTGTTTCCCTCAACGGTGCAAATCATCCTATTAAAAACAAGCCATTAATTTAAAATGCTTATTTACGAATTGGTGTTTGGTGTTTAAGTTTGAGTTAGATTTGTAAGTTTAAATAGTGATTTGGTTGACTTTTCAGAAAAGACAAAAAATTTTAGAAAAAAGACAAAATTGAGTTGACGGTGTAGTTTCACCAAACACCTAGAAATTACCAATATAGCAACCAAACAAAAAAAGACCCTGATTCAAATTTTTTCAGGGTATGATCTGCGTCTTTTCTGCTATTCATTCCTTATTTTTATTTATTTATTTTTCGCTAAGTGCTTTTATTTTGTTTATTTTCTTTTTTAGGCTAAACTTCTTCAGTACACTGCCATCTTCAGCATAAGGAAGAAGAAGACATACAACTTGCAATGCACGCTCGTGATTGTTACCGGTGCAGTCCCCTAATTAGAAATTCCAAAATAATGGAAAATAGATTTTTCAGAGTCTAATAACCACCGGTCTGGTTCTTGCTTGGATCTGGGCATTGTCGGCAAGGTAGGGGTGAGGGGAGTAGGTCGTCGAGATCTGACCGTAGATGGGAGGGACAACGGGTGGAGGATTTGAGGGTGGAAGCTCGCTGTCGCATTGGAGGGGACGAGCTCGGTCGCCGTTTCCGTCACCGTCACCATTTCCGTCGCAGGGTAGGGAGAGCTTGGTCGTTTTCACAGGCGAAGGAGTAGTTCGTCGCCGTTACCGTTTCTGGGGAGGGCAGGAGAAGGAGCTGGATTTTGTCCCCGTCGTACGCGGGTGGGCGTTGGCTGTTGGGTTGCCATCACCCGGAGTGGAGTTAAGCTGTTAATATTTTTACGCTTAAATTTATATTTTAAACTTGTTGTGAACTGTGATGGCAATTTCGTAAGAAGCAGTTAAAATGATGTCTTAGTTTTAGTCTGATAATCTGCTTTGTTTGTGAAGTAAAAAAGTAGGGACATGTGTTAGCTTTACAAAAAGAGAGTGCAAAGAAGAGTGGTTTCTCAAGTGCACCTATCATTCTTCTTTTAACATATATATTAGGGGTGCTAATTCATGTTACGTGTTGGGTTCCTGTCGGATTAAACTGTATCGATTTTTATCTTTCCAACCCGTACATGACCTATAATACAAAAATTTCTTCAAATCGTGACACAAATACGACATGGACCTGTAAGGGGTTGACACGACATAAACCGAACCCTGCTGATATGAATTTGACCCAAATTGAACCCACAATTTGAATTTGACACAAAAACCAATTCAATTTAAGCAAATTATATCCCAAATTATAAAAAACCTACAATTATAATATATATACATATATTTCATTCCCTGCAAGAATAATAATAACTTACCTTTAATAAGAACAAATTATTGACAAAACAACAAGTTTTAAGGTTTGTTTTCAAATCCACAATCAGAAAATTAAATTTTCAACTCAAGTGCAAAGTCCACAATCATAGTTAGGCAAACATAAACATAAAAAGTCTAAATTCAAATAACATATCAACAACAAATACTGAGTTCTAGTAGACAAATATAACAAAATAAATAGTCATACCAACATTAACAAAAAACAAACACAACAAGTGCAACTTAAGCACAGTCAGAGTTAGAAGCTTGGTCAATTATTTTCTGCTCATCAATGTTGAGATCCACAACATTTTGTATAAGCTTATCCATATCTTGGTCAACAGTTTTGATTCCAACCACACGAGAAAGATTGAAAAACAATTTATGCTTATGAGATTAATTTGACAATGCTAAGTAATAATAGGGAACTTGGGAAAATTTACCTTCACTCCCAAACAACCAATCTCTTAAGCATATAATTACTTCAACAGTATCATACTTAAAAGAGCTGCGAAACTAGTCAAGTACATGACCACCAACACTAAGTGTAACTTCTGAATCGACTGTTGATACAGGAATGCTCAAAATATCATGAGCAATTATAACAAGTATGGGATAATGATATTGATTTGTCTTCCAATAGGAAATGATATCTAGATTATCACTCCTTCTCATCCTGGTTTGTTTAAAAAAAATTCCTAACTCGATTTGCTATTTGCACCATAAAAAGAATTAGAGGAGACATCATTAAATTCCTACACATCAAATAACAAGCATTAGTTTGTAAAAATCACTTGTTAGTTAAAAATAATGAAATATAATTATTACCTTGAAAAGATCAGATTCATCCACATACATTGCTTGTATTACTTAACTCTCGTCCTTTTTCTTACTAGAAGGTGGAGTGACATTTGTGTCTTCAGCAAGCTTTAACTTGTATTCTTCAAAAAGGGCTTCAAACTTCGTACGCAATGAGAATAACTTAGAAGAGTTTTTCCTATAAGCTTTGTCATAGTAGAAAGCAACAAACTCCAGCTTATACCGAGAATCCAATACAAGTGTTAAAGCTAGGATGATGCTGAATTCTGACCAATATTTTTGAAATTTGCTCCTTATCTCCAGATTCCATAGTAGTTTTTAAGATGATGTGACAATCAAAAATTACTAGAAAGTACAAATTGGCTGTGGGATATTTGGTGCCAGAAAATAGAAATGTTGCTTTGTAAAACCCAATTAAAATTCAAGGGATACAATAGGTATATTTTATAATTAAGGAGCATGTTGACAAAATTTTCCCCAATAAAAACAATAATATAAATTGAAGACTAATTTTTGTTTGGTGAATGAGTTTCAGTTGGTTGACTTTTTAAAAATTAGTTATAATTTTTGTTAATTTTTCAGAAAAAAATAAAAACTGAGATGAAAAATATGAGTTTAAAATTTAAATTTGTTTATCAAATATCTCTTAAATGTTGCTGCCCAGGATCGAACTGGGGACCTTTAGTGTGTAAGACTAACGTGATAACCACTACACCACAGCAACGAGATGAAGTGGTGATTCCTATTTAAACCCTATATATTTTTTTATTTTGTTATTTTGCGGTAATTGCAATTTTTTATATTTTTTATTTTACTGAAATGCTATGATTCCTACCTTCTCGATCTTGTCTTTCTAGCCATGTGTTTTTTCTACTTCCATTGACATTCTAACAAGTTTTATTTGATCGGATGGAAAAGAATAAGGCAAAATATGATAAATGGTGTTACCTTTTTTTTTTTCCTTATATTTTTTAAGATAATAAGATAAAATTATACTTTTTATTCCATCGATAAATATTATTGTTTTAGTCGTTAAATTAATTTTTTAAGAATTTGATTTATGAATATACACTTTAAAATTTTATAACACGACATGCAGAATTACTTCTAATTATAAATTAAATCATTAAAAAATTAACTTAACAACTACTACTTTTATCATAAATTTTTCCTCCAGGCTCTAAGAAAAGAAAACCTATTGATCATAGAGGTATTCCATGTATAAGATAGTGAATATGAAGCACATGTCTCTCTATCATACGTAAACACCTAATCGTGCAACTTTTGTTTAGAAGTCAAAATTGTTGTCAACAATTCTTGGAAAATATTCCAATATATGTTCCCTTTTGGCATTATTTTTCTTCAATTACTTTGTTGCTAAATAATCTAGTTTTTATATGTTAGTATATGACCAATATTTGCTGCTTTCCCTTGGAAGTTTTCGAACTGCTGACACTTGTTAATGACCTCAACTTAACTTGATAATTATGTTTCTCAAATTAGCCAGAATAATAATTCCACAAAACTTAGCCACGTGAAAACGTAATTGACCTTCAACCTCATATAGTACGGATGTATAGTAAAAAGCAATGAAAGATAGTTACTTTGCGTATGCTAGGTTTTTACCCCGTTTTTTTTTTTTTTTTTTCCTCCCCCTCTGTTGTTATTAGAAAGACTATCCTAGATGTTAAAGAATGAACGTGTCATTTCAGTTTTATTTAATATATTATTAGAAGTGTGTTAATAAAAGTCACGTTATGTCAACATGAAATTGAGAATAAATTTATAAAAACTTAAGATATTTTTCCTTGTTTATTAGTTAGATTAACCTTTTAAAATAAAATCCGAAAGTCCAAACATATATTATTAATAATATATAATCGTAGTCCCTACTAAATTATACCTTGTTCTTTAACACCTTGAAGTATGCGTATGTGGATTATATCATACAGAAAAGACCGGTTTAATATTGGATAAAGTGGGTTTTTCTTTTTCTTTTTTTTTTTTTTTTTAATGATGGACGAAGTAATTAGTAATTTGATCGAGCAATCACATCACCGACACCCATTAGATCGACAACAATTCACCATGGACATTTGGAAAGCTTGCGAGACACTTCAAAATTATAATGGGTAGGTTCGGCCCCTCCATTGATTTTCCGTATTGAATTTTGTCTGAAATCTTGTTGGGCATTGATGGGATGACTCACAAAATTTATGAAATACAAAGATATTTAATGCACCCAAATCCTAATCCTTGCTTACACTCTTTGCTGACTCATGCCCATTCTACTTTGATATTGTAATTCTTAAAAAAAAAAAAACCTTATATATATCTGTATATATATATATATATACAGCTTAATTTGTTAGTCAAATCACTCTTTAGAGTTGTAAACAAATAAGTATTTGCTTGACCAATACCATTAAACAATCTCTACTATGTTTGGTAGAATGAAAAAGAGGGAAGAAAGAAGCTCGGAGGAGATATTTTAAAAAGGAAATTGAGATATTGATTATTTGGTAGAGTGAAAAATGTGAAGGAAAGACAAACAAATTCACTAGACCATCCTAATTTAATCCTTCTAATTTTAAAAAGAAAATATGAGGGAAAATATTTGACAAAAAAATGATGTAAAATTACTATTTACAATTATAAAAGGCATCGTATTTAATATTTTCTTTTTTTTTCTTTCTTTTTTTACCAAACATATAAAGGCTCTCTCTTTTTTTTTTTTTTTTTTTTTTATCTCTCTTATTTAAGTATGTTACTCTTTCTCACTTTCTATGTTCCATCTCTCTTATCAAACATAGCATAAGACGTCAAAACTAAAACTTTAATCAACAGAACACTTGTCATAATTAAATATAAAAAAAAATGCAAAAACCACGAAACTTCCATGCCCGCACTGCCTTTCTTTTTCCTATAAAACTAAACACATTTCTTGTTTCAACATTATCTTTAAGAAAAGCTGCATATGCACTAAAGAAGTTTAAAGAAAGAGCAAAAAGAAAAAGAGAAAAAAAAAAAAAAAAAAAAAAAAAAAAGAAGAAGCTGCAAGTCCACCTTCCATGTGCTAGAAGTTTCCTAGATAGAACCACCACCACGGCCACTTTATAATGTATACATATATATAATACAAATCTAAATATAAAAGAGCTATAGGAGGCTCTAAGTTGTTGAATAAGGAACTTTTTGGGGTGACCAAAAAAAAAAAAAAAAAAAGATGAAACTTAGAAGAATGACCTTATTCATGTGTAAAACAAAGAGCGAAGGGATGGAGCTGGACTTGAACCAATACTGCGCAGCCGGGACAAGTAGCACGTCTTCGGGGCAGTCGCCGAGGACTAAAAGTCCGGCGCCGTTCCTGTCGAAGACGTACGATTTGCTGGAGGAAGGCGGAGGAATATCATCGGAGAGTGTTGACGGAGAAAATGGAAGAAAGATCATCATCATCATCGGTGATTTCATGGAATGCTGAAGGCAATGGTTTTATAGTATGGTCACCTGCCGAGTTCTCCGAGCTCTTGCTTCCCAAGTACTTCAAGCACAACAATTTCTCTAGTTTCATTCGCCAGCTTAATACCTATGTGAGTTTTTATTTCTCTCTATATTTTTTCCTTTTAATACCTTGTTTATATATATATATATATATATGTATGTATAGATATGTTTATGCGTATTTAATGGTACAGTCTCAGTTTGGATTACGAGTAATATTGTTACAGTTAATACTCGATTTCCTCATCAAGGAAAGACGCATCTTTTACCTTCAGATTCTCGTATCAAATAGACATAAACAAAGATTAAAAGATATAGTTCGTTTATTCTACGTAGGGTAATTAAGAATTTGGTTAAAATTTGGTCCAACAGTAACATAGCTAGAAGTTTGGTGTTTTTGATTGAATTGATCTTTGGAGAGGAGCAGAATTAGGGTTCCGATCGGATCCATGGTTGCTGGCCGGTGGCGGTGAGGCGTGCTCGGAATGTTTCCTAGCTTTTCTTCCGGCTATAAGATAGTAATTAATAAATTAAATGGAAATAAATATAAAAATAAAAATGTTTACAAATAGTCAAAAATGTGAAGTTTCAAGTCGTTAGTCAAAATAATCAGGCTGATTGAATAATCTGCAAGCTCATACAATTAGAAACTAGGCAAAAGGTGTCCAATTAGTTTAATAATGTTCTGACTAATATTCCATGTGGACGTTACGTTACGTACCTCACGAAAATTCGATGCCAATTATATATCACGCCTCCAGTTGACCAGTGCATATATGTATATATATCTCATGTATAGTTTATGTTCTGATCAATCTTCTAAAATTCTTGATTTAATAAGAAAATATTTAATAATAGCACGTCATCATGTTTAAATGGTATAACAATTTCACAACTATACATTTAAGTAATTTGAAAGTTTTAGTTTGTTTCTGTTGTCCACCTATTCTGTTTTGATTGGCCTTTAAAGGAACATCTTACATTCATTCATTATTTATTTATTTATTTATTTTCAAAGTTGGAAGTGGAGGGATTATTAATCTTCACTTTTTTAATGATATTAAATAGGATAGTATCGTTAAGTTATATTTGTAATCATTAGAGATTATTTTTTATTTATAGATATGAAAATCGTCTAAAATCCAATTTTATATATATATGTAAACTCCAATTTTACCAAAATTTTGAAAAGAACGAAAACTAAAGTTCTAAATTACGAGATTCCTCCAAAAAAAAAAAAAAGTTCTTAATTGTGAGTGGGATAACAAGCTAGTAATCATAATGATATAAAATTCAATTATACGTATATAAAATCCAATTTTACCAAAAATTTAGAAAGAAAAACACTGGAGTTCTAAACTATGAATGCGATAACATGCCAGTAATCATAATAATTTCTAGCATGGGGACAAATTAGGAACCATGGTATATATGTACAAAACAGGTCAATTATTTAAAGGATCTCAACCACCTTTATCTTTTTTATTTTATTTTCTTCATCAAAGACCTTTTATCTTTCGCATGCTTGAACATGCAATTCGATCCTTAGCTTTTGTGTGTGTATGTATATTTATATATATGTGTGTGTGTGTGTGTGTGTGTACGCACTTCAAAATGGTCAAAAATGGGCTTTTACCTTTAGTCTAGACAATTCCACGTAAAACAAGCACGTTTTGCTGCTACGGGGGCTAGCTAATATTGTTTTTGATCCCATCTTTATTTGGACTTTTTTTTTTTTTTTTTTTTGACTCCATCTTTCATTGAGGGGTTTATCTATGCTTATATATAAAAGAGTGAATATGCTCTTTCGTCGTCTGGACTTTAGTGGTCGTTACGTATTGACTCCAATATTCACCGTGTGATATTTTTTACTATACTTTATTTGTCTGTTATGCACGAACAAAATATGTGCTATATAACTAGTTGTATTAAAAAGAGCATTGGTATTTGGTATCATTTAATTATCAACGTAAAAATGTTCGTAATATTTAAAAAACTGTCACAAGAAAAAGAAAAATTTTATATTTTATAGATGTGATGATTGTACCATAAATAGAAATGTTGTTATTAAAACCGTCTAGCTAGATAATTTTTGTTTAAGATTAATTAGTGTTGATTATTAATTATGTTGTTGATTTTTGACCCTTTGAAAATGAAAAAGGGATTCAAGAAAACGTCGTCAAAGAGATGGGAATTCAAGCATGACAAGTTCCAAAAGGGCTGCAGGCACAAGCTGGTGGAGATCACCCGGAAGAAATGTGAGCCGAGTGTTTTTCCGGCGTTCCTCAAGGCTTCCGAAGACAATGTGGCGGCGGCCACGGCGGCGGTTGAGGAAAACAACAGATTACAACTGATGGAGGAGAACAACAGCCTGAGAAGAGAGAAGGTGGAACTACAAACACAAATAGCACAGTTCAAAGCCTTAGAAGTAAAGCTCTTGGATTGTCTTGCTCACTACATGGGGGAACATCATCATGATAAGTTCAGGAGGATGTGTTAGGTCCCCATCAAAATGAAAAGAACAAATTAAACAACAAAAGCAAAAAGCAAAAAGCAAAAAGCAAAAAGCAAAAAGCAAAAAACAAAAAAACAAACAAACAAAAAAAAAAAAAAAGGAAGAAATAAAGGAATATTTTGTGTTTCAATTGTTTCTAAAAATAAACTTGGAGATGCAATTTATTTTTTCTATATTCTATGATAAATCATAATGTGTGAATTTCTTTTTTCTTTTTCCTTTTCTTTTGGACAAAAGATGGAGAATTTGAACTACATTGATGAACATTAAAAGTTATGTGCGTGCATTGACCTTTTCTTTGTTGATCATTTGGCTAATTATGAGTTATTTTTCTAAAAATACCGAGTTGCTTTCATTTTTAATGTAAATGATGAGAAGATTATATCACCATTACTTGGGTGTATTACCGTGTATCCTAATTATTGTTATTAATAAGTCGGTGTATTATTAAAGTGGTGCAACGATAAGGATACTTTTTCTTATTTTTCTTTTAGATGTTCTCAAATTTGATATTTGGTAGTCACAATTAAACATCCAATCTAGTCAATAAAATGAGCGGTGTCGGATTCATAATGGTGTTAGTCAAATTGGACTCATCTTTTAAGTAGAATTTAATCATGCATTTTTATTTCTCTTATGAATTTCGAGTTTCTTTTTTTTTATGAACAATAAAGATGAGGACGAGATGATACCGATATTTTTTTTTCCTCAGCAAATAAAAGTCGGTGCTGCTACATCAGCATTTCATATTTTTCAAAGGCAAAACACAATGAAAAGAAAGTGAGAGAAGAAAAGTAATTTTCAAAGTTTTGGACTAATGCACTAGAAAACTGAAAATTACATATAGTCAACTACTTTTAATGCTTTGCAGTCCTCTCTGTTGTTATAATTAAATAAATTATTTATTAGATAAATTATTTTATTTTTCATTAATTTTTTTTAATTTGAGGTGCGGGGTCTGAATTTTATAATTTATAATAAAATCAAGTATGAAATTATAGTCAAATTATACATGTCATTATTATTAACTGTTATTTATTTTTTATTTTTAAAACATATTGTTTACTTAATAATTTACTGTAAAATTACTATTTATTTAGGGAAAAGTACTTGTATGACAAAAATTTAAAGATCATTATATCAATATGATACAAAAATTTTCTAGACCAATACGACACAAATCAGACACTAATAAACTAAAATTTGTACCATACTGATCAAAAAAGATGAATCTGTGTCATATTGATTAATAAATTAAAAAAATATAGTTATTTGAGTAATTTTCTCAATTATTTTTTTTTATATTTTACTTCTTTCTTATTAAAAATAAAATAATAATAATAAACTTCCAACCATTGATATTATGGGCTCCACTTCAGCCCACTACAAACTAGCCCAACTCTCAACACCACAACAAGCCCATCAACGAAGCCCAATTTCTCAGAACCAAAACCCTAAACCCTCCAATTTCCGCCATTTTCATCTCTCTCGGGCTCCGAAGACAATCCTCTGCAACCAGAAACTTGTAGGCCAATGAATCCGAAACTCTTCTCTGAAGTGCTGACCAGACATGCGAGCTCGAGCAGATTGTACTACACCAACACGGCCAACAAGGCCACTCTCTACTACAAGATCAGCCCGCTCGGAGACCCCGCCCGAAGCGTGGCTCCGGAGCTCGACGAGTGGGTCCAGAAGGGGAAAAAGGTCCGAGTCGGCGAGCTTCAGCGCATCATTCACGACCTTCGCAAGCGCAAGCGGTTCTCTCAAGCCCTTGAGGTACAGATCAGAGCTCGTCTCTTTTTGTTTTCCACGGTTCTGGTTTGTGTGATGTATTGTGTTTGGATGCTCGGAAAGTGTAAGAAGCAGAAGAACATGCCGTTTCTAGTTTAAAAGTTTGTTAATCCGGAGTTACCTGTTAGTTTACCAATCAAAACATAATCTTGTATGGAATTTCTATCGTTTTACATCAAAATTTCCACTGTTTATTTATCTTGGAGACTTTTTTTTTCAAAATTCTCAGGGCAACATTATATTGGTTAGCGGAAAAATAGAATCAGTTTAGAAAGTAGATAAGCGGATTTGAACCTAAAATCTACAAATGATTATGTATCTTTTCTGGTGAATATATATAACGCTATATATGTTTTTATATATTTTCTGCATTTTGAATTCCTTATGGTTGCAGGTTTCTGAGTGGATGAATAAGACGGGCGTGTGCATATTCACCGCAACTGAACATGCCGTGCAGCTGGATTTGATCGGAAGAGTCCGTGGATTCGATTCTGCAGAGAAGTACTTCAATAATCTGAAGGAGACCGATAAGACGGAGAAGACTTATGGTGCTCTCCTTAATTGCTATGTCCGGCAGCGCCAAATCGACAAGTCACTTTCTCATCTGCAGAAAATGAAGGAGATAGGATTTGCTTCTTCGGCTCTCACTTTCAACGATATCATGTGTTTGTATGTGAATCTTGGTCAGCATGAGAAGGTCCCGGATGTGCTGGCCGAGATGAAGGAGAGCAAAGTGTCTCCCGACAATTTCAGCTACCGAATTTGCATGAACTCTTATGGCGTGAGATCTGATCTCGACGGAATGGAGAAAGTTCTTAAAGAGATGGAGTCGCAATCTAATATGGTCATGGACTGGAATACTTATGCTGTGGCTGCCAATTTTTACATAAAGGCGGGCCTAACCACGAAAGCAACCGATGCCCTTAAGAAATCAGAAGAGAGGCTTAATAGCAAAGATGGCATTGGATACAATCAATTGATTTCTCTCTATGCCAGTCTAGGGAAAAAGGAGGAGGTTTTGAGGTTATGGGAACTGCAGAAAAGCGTTTGTAATAGGTGCATAAACAAGGACTACATTGTTATGTTAGAGTCGCTGGCGAGGCTTGGCGAGCCCGAGGAAGGTGAAAAAGTTCTGGGGAGTGGCAGTCATCAGGAAACTGCTATGATTTCCGAGCACCGCTTGCCCTCATTGTTGGATATGCCAACAAGGGACTGTGTGAGAAAGCGGAGGCACTACTTAAAGACCTGATAGAGAAAGGAAATGCAACCACATCCAATAGTTGGGGTATTGTGGCTGCCAAGTACCTGGAAAAGGGGAGACGGAAAAAGCTGTGGAGTGCATGAAGGCAGCTCTCTCGCTCTATTCAGGAAAGGGTTGGAAGCCAAATCCTGGGGTGATCAGAAGAATGCTGGAATGGCTTGGTGATAAAGGCAGCGTTAAAGACACAGAAACATTTGTAAAATCGTTGAGGACTGTCATCCCGATGAATAGAAACATGTATCATGCCTTGTTAAAGGCAAATATAAGAGCGGGTAAAGATATAGATAAACTTTTGGAGAGCATGAAAACTGAAAAAATAGGCGAGGACGAAGAAACGAAGAGCATTCTTGCCGTGATGAATAAGTCGTCGTGACACCGCGATGCCTGTTTGTTCATCTCTGGTGTTTTGCCCAAAGCTACTAAACATGATCAGGAGATAAGAACTTGTAGCAAGAGGCTTTTTCTGCTGAAAATTAAATTTTGAATCATGATTGATCATTTAATAAAGATTGTTTCTATTAGTATAATTTTTTTTATCCCGTGCCAGGTTCTTTCTTTTTTTCTTTTTTTTTTTCTTTTTTTTTTTTTTGTTTGCGGTGATATGAAACAAAAAGGCACGAGCCAAAAAAAAAAAAATAATAATAATAATAATAAAACTAAATACCAAAACCCAAACAAAGAAACCTTAATCCATTCTAACTATATTGACACCTAAAACCTTTAACACATCCTATACTGAGCAATGACGGGGTTTAAGCCTCCCTTCAACTTTTTTTTTTTTTAACCTATAATTTTGAGTAAATTTTTATGAAAGCCCCCTCCAAAAAGAAAAATTTAATGATAATAACCCCTAAATAATTGATATATAATTATTAAGCCCTTGATAAAAATGTTGATGACTTCGTTACTGATACAAAGTCCTAACTTAAACGAACACTGCATTAGTTATGGAGGAGTATTAAAAATGTTATGACTTTGTTACTGATACAAAGTCCCAACTCAAACGAACACTGCATTAGTTATGGAGGAGTATTATACAAGTGCGGGAGTCCACATCAACCGCTGGATGTTGTAGGACCAGGTTGTTATAGGACCCAACCAACAGTCGAGATCGAGCAAAGTTACTCGCGAGTGCATTTAGCATTTTCTTCTGAGTAGTAAAACCAGCAATTTTAGAATAGCTAAACAATCGTACTCTCAATTTTAAATCAATTGACAGAATGAAAAAAAGAAAAGAAAAAAAAAAAAAAAGGGAAATCAAGGAATTATTAGACATGTAAAAAGAGCCATAAAGCTATTGATTAAAGAACCAAGCAGCAAAAATAACTAGTAACTAGTAACTAAGATTGATCAAAATTTCGAGTTTGCAAACATTAATTTATATCAGAAAGCCATATCATAGTGTCGATTGATAAAAGTGCCTAAACCAACCGTTCGGAACAAAGTATGTCCGAAGACACTTATATGACAAATATAACAATGGAATTGGAAAGTTTTTTACTAGATCTTCTTGGCAAAATCACTCAAAAAAATCCTACTCTGTCAGAGCGGATTTTAGCTCTCCGTTTTTCTTCAGCTCCAACACTATATCACAACCACCTATAAGCTCATCTTTGTAATAAAGCTGAGGAAATGTTGGCCAGTTTGAAAAAACTTTTAGCCCCTGCCTCACTTCCTCATCGGTCAAGATATCAAAGGAGCCAAAACTCACACCCTCCTCTCTGAGGGCATTAACGACTTTGGAGCTAAAACCGCATCTCGGAGCATCTGGTGCACCCTTCATGAAGAGCATCACCGGTGACGAAGAAATCAATTTCTTCAAACGATCTTCGATAGTCTCTTTCTGAATGATCCCCTTTTCAGCTAACACTTTCCTAAGTTCCCCACTTTTTTGCATCTCCAACACAATGTCCGATCCACCAATAAGTTCACCCTTGATGTATAATTGAGGATAACTGGACCAATTTGAATAAACCTTCAGACCTAGACGGACTTCTTCATCAGAAAGAATGTCAAAAAACTCAAAATCCACCTTTTCTTGCCTAAGTATTTCAACTACCTTATGGCTGAAACCACACTTGGGTTCGTTAGGTTTCCCCTTCATAAACAGCACCACCGGGCTTGAATTGACAAGGCTTTCAAGTCGAGAGCTGAGAGTTGTGCTCAAACCGGTAGATTCTGTGATGCCACCCTTTCCACTTCCAGCATCGGTCACTTTTGCATTTTCAGACTCAACCGACTGGATTCCGTGGTCTCTAAAAACTTCCTTTAATTCACCACTCTCGTGCATTGCGATTACAATGTCACATCCACCAAGAAGCTCACCTTTGCAATAGAGCTGGGGAAAGGTTGGCCAGTTAGAGTACTTCTTCAACCCGTCACGAACTTCATTGTCTAACAGGATATCAAAACTCCCGAATTTGACATTTTCCTTCTTCAAAATGTCAACAACTTTTCGGCTAAATCCACACCGGGGCTCGTCAGGGCTTCCTTTCATAAATAACATAACTGGGTGAGAGTTGATCAGCTGCTGCAATTGGCCCTTCAACGTATCACTAAGCCCGGATTGTTCTTGCTTTTCTGCATTGGAAGACCCATTTTCTTTTGCAAACTCTTTTACTGTTTCAAGGACAGTAGGTCCAGCAGCCAACCCGAGGCTGGCCGAAACAGCAGGATCTCCAGGGTTTACTGACCCAGCAACTTTGGCAACTTTATTAGCCAAACTAGACGGGTCCGCACCCTCTAACGTATCAACGGTTTTACCATCCTGACAAAATAGTAAGTACAGATATACAGTCAGACCAAGATACAACCAACACCGTTCACCCACGAAGCAACACACACGACACTACCTACATCAACATTAACGAAGAGAAGGGAAAAAAAAAAATTACAGAAAGAGCGGAAGAAAAACCATCCTTAAAACCAAAGCTAGCTATGATGCAGAATTTGAACAGAAGGTTCAATGGAATGGGAACTTTAAACAAACAAATGAACAAGAACCTCTTCTGCTCCTGCAATTTTGTCATATTGCTCAAGTAGGCCAAACTTTCTCAAATCCAGTTAAATAAAAATAGTACTAATAATTACATTAAAATAAAAATAAAAAAATAAAAAAACGAAGTGGCTGCAAAGTCTAAAGCAATTAGAGAAGGAATGTCATTTCAGCAACATTTCAAGTTCATTTCAGATAAATAGCAATTAATAATTATCTCATACTCTTAACAACACAAAAAATAAAGAAATAACTAAAAAAAAGTGACCTTCTTTTTCCAAAGCAATATACTTTCATCTATAATAACCCAATTTCGTAAGTTCAATTTCTAGCCACTCTCAACTCAACCAAAAATAATAATAATACTAAAATTAGAGCAATAAATTCAAAAAAATCTTATAAGCAGAACTGAAACCCATACCTTGGAGAAGGCAAAAAATGGGACAGCGGAAACGGAATAAGCCTCCGAAATCTCGGGCTGCTCTTCAGCCTCAACCTACAGTATTTTTTCACGCAGAATTGAAAAGCTTAAACACGAATTTCGTAAACAACTAAAAAAAAAGGAGGAAAAAAAAAAAGTTGAGGAACGGGAAAAGAAACGAACCCTGAAGAAATGGGCGTGGGGGAAATCGGTAGAGAGATGAGAAAAGACTTGGTCCATGTGCTTGGAAGCCTCGCACCAAGAAGCCCAGAAGTGCAGGATAACGGGTGCGCCACTCCGCACCAGATTGTCAAGCTCCTGCTTCGACTTCACATCTTTCACTGACCCACCCATCGATATTCAGGTGTATATAGATAGATACGCTTCTAGAGAGGGAGGAAGAGAGGGGTTTTGTGTTGATAGTAAATACTAACAGGATAACAGGAGAGAGAGAGAATGATCCTATAAAGACCTAGAAGGCGAAGAAGGCGATCGAAAATCGCCACTTTATATATATATAAATATATAAATATATATATATGACAAATTATATTTTTTTCCTCTCAAATTTTAGACATTATCATAAAATATCTCAAATTTTTAATTTTAACATTTTCCCCTGAATTTTAGAAAATTTTACAAATTTTCTCCTTAATTAATTTTTTAAAGAAAAAATACAAATAATACTAGTTTAAAATATGAATTACGAATATTAAATGTGAAAAATTTATAATTAAGTTAAAAAAAAATAAATATTTAGGGTTTGATTTTTTTATTTAATAAAAGTAATAAGTGTCAATGATTATCATTTATAATTTTATACTTGTCCCTAATAAGGGTCTAAACGTCCCATCACCCTGCATACGTGTGGTGGTATATAATAGTAACATAGTTCTCATTATACACCAATAATCCTTACATTTCATTTGTTTCACTTTATATCACTATATTTGTTTGTGCTTTTTTAATGTGGGACTTTTGTTTTCACTCTCCAATGATAATACAAGAGATATTATAATCTCTATAACATTGCCGGCACCAGAGAAGAATAGATTCTATTACCGTCATCGTTATCGCTCGCCCACCGTCACCATCATCATCGTCGGCGACGGTGCTCGAATGCTCGCCCGACCTCGTGGGGAAGTCAGAGTCGCCGAAGTTGATCGCAACCTTTCTTCCCTGTCGGGATTGCAATCTATCACGAGAAACTCGACACCTGGATGTAGATCTTCTCGGCGTCGTCTTCGTATCTAGCGACGATTATACGATGGAGAAAACGTGAGAGAGATGCGAAGATAGAAGAAAAGAGAGAGAAGCAATCTGGACAGAAAGACACATAAACTTGACAACGTCGCGACGATGGAGGCGGTGACTGCAATCCCTCAAAGAGGATAACGAACTTGAGGAGGGAGAAAGCACTGATTCTCAAATTCCAGGACAAAAAAAAGGGATAAAAATGGAAAACACTAATTTATTTTAAAAAGAAAAATACAAACATGCCATTAATTACTATCATTCAAAAAATAAGCTATTTATTTCCTTACCACATATAAAATTAATAAATTATGTTGCTTGGTGCATTTTTCTGTTCAAAAGAGAAGGAAAAAAAAAAAAGAAGAAGAAGAAGTACGGCCTCCCGCCCCTCTTAGGGACATTTCTCTAGTTCTAACAACTCTAATTGTTGCAAAATAGAAAGCCATGAAATTGTTCTCTAATCATTTCTTGTTATATAGTTATATACATAGCAAGCATAAAAGTTTCATCTGGAGATTCCCTTCTTCCTTTGTCATTATTGGTATAATTTTCAAAAGAATAGTATAATCATCAAAACAACTGAATTGAAACCTCGAGGTATATGATAAGAGTTAAAACAGAGCATAATTGAATTGGATAAAGTTTGACCACAAGAAATCTTCACTCATTTCACCAAAACTGCCCTTCAAAAGTACAAAACAACAGTCTGTAATCTGTATCGCGTTTTTGCATCATTTACCGACTTGTTCCAAAACCTTGCCAGTAAAATAATCAGCTATAAAACAGTTCAAAATGTAGATAAATTATCGGGCCATGTCGATAATGTTTGAGAAACAAATTTAATTTTATTCTACAATGAATGTTACTTATTGATAAAACTCAAACTTTTACGGTTGAAACTGTCCAACCGGATCAGTATGGTTCCAGCATTCTCGTCCTCTACCCACTTTATGGATTCTTTCTCTAATAGCTTCTCAACCTGTTCCACATGTTTAAAATAAATATAATTATTATTAAAAATAAATAAAAGTAAGGAGACTCCTTTTTTGCAACATATTCGGTATTTGGAAATTATATTTCCATTTTAAAACATCTAAACTGAACCGTGAATCCGTGATAGCAGAATATGTTTGTTCACAATTGATGACTGTCGGTGTGTAGAGTGATTAAAATCAGTAGTGTTGGAACTTGGAATTTGGATCTGTGAATCCTATCCTATTCTATAACGAGATAATAAATCATACTTACCCGTCGCCTGCGAGACCCTTTTGATTTGTCTTCTTCATTCGTCTCAATAATCACCTTAAGATATTTGAATGCTGACAAACAAGACAATTTACATACATAACGGCGTTCAAACAGAATAAATTATAAGATAAGTAGAAACAGAAATCTAAGGACATACATGGAATGCCTGAAAAGGAAGCGAGATCACTCTTCAACAGCTGGATTGCCTCCCTGGCTCCGTGGTAATGCAAGTCGAGCAACTTTACATTGTGTGCCTCCACATCTCTGCAAACAGGAATAAAACGCAAAAATAAAAACGTCAATCCCAATCCCTCAACCCATGTGTCTCTGAGATAAAGGAGAACTGATTCTGACCTGTTTCCAAGAATCATTTTACTGGACTCCTCATCTTTTTCATGAGCCTTCTGGTAAAAAAACTTTCCCTGCCGTGTGAGGAGAGAAATTTTAACTGTGTTACCGTCAGTCCTAATTCAATCATGTTTGTGGACAAACGGATAACATACCTGTTCCATAAGTTTTTGTGCTCGAGCATGATTGCCCTTTACATATGCTTCCACAGCCTAGAAAATCATATTAGTACAAAACTTTAAAGCTATAAAGAGTCAAGAGAAACTGGGTAGACATAAAACAAGCCTTAAAAGGTCACGTACAGATTGATAATACTCCTTCACCAGTACACGATACTCCTTGACAGCCCTACGAACAGCCTTGTAACTCTCTTCTTCTTCTTCATCTGCAATTCAAAAAAAAAAAGAGAAGGTAAACAGAACATTGAAAACATAGACATACTTAAATGATATACTTGCAGGTTCACACGGCGAGATTAATACAGTTATCATGGCTAGTGAATCAATTCCTAGGAGTTAAACAACGTAGTACAACAAAGAGAGTTTTCTTTAACATCATAACAGTTTACGAACAAGTAATTCATCTATTATCAAAGCCAAAAAAAAAAAAGTAATTCATCAATTCCCAGACCCCACTGCCAGTTACACCGGGCATACCGTGTTCACTTTGTAGCTGTTGCTGCACTGCAGTTGTCTTGTTCGCCTCGGAAGGGTCATGAGGAGGTGCAGTCACTGGCTTTCCAAATGTCCCTGACCTTCTCACTGCAGTTACCTTTCTCTTAGGCAATGCATACTCGGCCTCTTTTTCAGGAGCATCAAATAAAGCAGTCAGAATTTCCCTCTCGAGATCATTTCTCTGCTTTTGTTTTGTTGGTACCTCTAATCTTGAGTTTAATGCCGCATCCTCATTACTATATGAATACAAGAAAAATTTTGTCAGCACCATGCCTTGACACTTCTCCAATAAAACTGCAAAAATAAGACTAAGAGCTGAACATAGGTGGAAGAGGAAGCATACCCCCCAAAATAGCTTGTGCCTTTCTTTTGACACAAAGGTGCTTCAGCTTTTGAGCACAAACCAATCTAGACAACAAATTCCAATAAGAATGAAAAAAACAGTGAATAACCCACTTGCAAACACGAGAATACAGCGTGTATTTGAAAAAACCACAATTTATGTTCACCAAGTAGATCATTGCATACATCATTGAAGCATTTTGCTCTTATAAAACTATTTGGCTAATTTGTGATCCCGTTATTGTTTTGGCAACCATACAAACCTCATCAGTGGAGTCACCATCAAATGCGTTCTTTTTGCCCATGTTCATAGTAGAGAGATCGAGTAGTTTCTCTATGGTCTGAATGGAATGCAAAACGAAGCTTAGAAGAGCTAAAAAGATATTTTCCAACTAAATAAGACAATTGCCATAGAAAAATACAAAATCCTTAATAAGCTTTGTTAATGAGAAGAAAATATGTGTACCTTTGGCATATCATACCCACAGGCATCTGCATTGTAAAACAAATTCCGAAATTATTTTTCACAAATCAACACAAAATTAAAAGTACTTGGTACATAAACACCGATCTAACTACCAACTCAAATCAAAGCATGCAATGATAGAACCATCAAACAGAAAAACGGAGTAATATTTAAATCATTGAAGAAATTTTTACACCATGCTTTAAAAAAAAAAGGTTTACCAAGAACTTCGCGAATCACATTCCTCTCTAGCTGAAATCCATCCCCAAGCATGTTGTACAGAAATTCTTCCATATAGTGGTGAATCAAATCGCCCCTTGCAGAATTTGACTCCGATTCTTCTCCCCAAAGTTCGGATACTGGCAACACCTTTGCATCCAGTTTCCTCGGTTTGGTTACATTGCAAGACCCATTTGATGATCTTGCGGTCCGAATATAGCCCTTACCAATAACGCTCGAAACACTACCAACCGAAACCGGTCGATTTCTCGGAACTATATGTCCCAAATTTCCATTCCCTTCACACGACTGCTCAGAAACATCACTATTAGTACATGATGCTACGGAAGATAATTTAGTCCCCCTCACTTCGCCATCCAACATATTATCAGTAGACGACGACACCGCGCTTCCCTGCATTTCGGAGAGAAATTCACTGGCCTTATCCGCATTCCGGCCTGCCTTGCAATATGCGGAAGCAATTTCATAAAGAGTAAATGTGGAGCCAAATGCATCAAGCAAACACTTCAACGCCCTCTCTTCATCAACAAACACTGACCCAGATGATTCCATTTCTAGCATATACTTCACTGAATTAGAGAAGATAAAAATCAATAATCAATAACAACAGACGATTAGCCGTTTTCCTTTTTCTTTTTCCCACATTTAACAAGAAATTAAAATTCCTAAGCAAATTGCGTGCAACTCCCTCATTTCTCATTCCAGATTAATCCAATTTTCGCCAAAAATGTATAAAACAAAATATAAAAAACGAATCCATCGGTTCAGCACATTAATGAATTGCAATCCAATCAAAATTCTCAGAGCGAGACCAAATCTTGAACAGGAAGAAAAAAAAAACAAAACAAAACCAAACAAACATACATAATCCAAAACCCTAAGAAAAGAAAGAAAGAAAGAAAAATGGAAAACTTGGGGAACAAGAAATCAGTGTCTTTTCGGATGAATCAAATGCGAGAAAACTTGCTGGCGATCATCGGTGATAGATTCAAGAGGAGATAAAATCGGAGGGAGAAGTTGCGTACCAGAGGCCGAAGTGAATTCGCGAGAGAAGAAGAGAGTAGAGTGGAGAGAGGAGAGAGAAAGAGAGAGGTGAATTGAGGAGAGAGAAAGGGAAGGAAGAGTGAGAGTGGAGTTGATGAATGAGCAGTTATGGTGGGAAGACTGGAGAGTCACGACTCGCCAAGTCAGAGTCTCCGTAGTGTAAGTTCTGGCTCCCACGCAGATTCTTCCTTCCTGGGTACGCTTTTTACGACTGTTTCGCTGTATTTCTGTAGCTTGGGCTGGGCCTGCCGAGTTTTTGGGCGCAGCCCAAGAATCGGAGTGTTTTGACGAGAATCTATTTTATTCTTTTTTTTTTTCTTTTGAACTTCTAATTTTAACTATTAACCTCTAAAGTTACGGAACCTTTTTTCAATTGTATGTATCTGAAAATGATTATACCATTTAAAATGATGGTAGAAAGAAGAGGTGAATTGTTAAAATAAAAAGTTTAGAAATAGGTAAAGAGTAAAAATATGAGGTATAGATAGAAGTATTTTTGTACGACGTTATTAATTTGAAACACATTGTGACGGTTAGTTAAAATCTAGAGGCTTGACAAGGCCAACCCCAATGCATACTCTAAAATAGAGTTTTGCACCAATTTGGAGTATGGAGTTTTTCCAACCCATATTCTATATGGAACTTTAAATATAGAGTATGAACAATATACTTCATATTTAAAGTATCACTGTTTATACTCTAAACTACTTTTTCTTTTTTTTTTTAATTAAATTTTAAACTGATATTTAGATAAAAATAAAAATTATAAAGTTATGGGAAATATATACTAATTCCGAAGCCTAGGGACAAATGTCATGTAATTTTAAGTTTTTTTAATTTAAATATTAAATGTTAGTTTGTTTCCTTTTTTTTTTTGTGTGTGGAATTAAGAAAATCATGTAATTTTTTTTTCACTCAATATTAAGTTGTTTTTGATATTCGCACTAAATTTATAGTGTTTTGGTTATTTGATATAATTTTCTATTTTTAAAAATTATTCTAAAAAATAAAAACAATCAACGGATTAATATGTTAAAAAGATTGTAGGGGGCATAATTTGTAAAATACAAAGATTATAGGGAATAAATATAAAATAATATCTAAATGATTATAAAAAAGAATATAAATAGAATATTCCTTTTAGAGTATGATATAGAATAAATGGGCTAGAGATGAAATAATTATTTAAAGTGACAGATACTCTATTTTAGAATTTCTGTACTCTAAAATAAAGTATTTGGGTTAGAGATGGCCTAACTAAAATTCAAAATTAAAGGAAATCTATCCCAGAAAAAAAAACAAAAAAACAAAACAAAACAAAACCAATAGTAAGGATCTAAGTTGCTCAAAACCCTTTAAGAAAATGTCAAATCTTTTTTTATTGCGAAGACGGTATTTTGCAGTGGAACATACATACTCCATATTACAATAGTTTGCTCTATATATAAATAAATATTCTAAAATAAAGTATCCAAAACAAACCGTCATCACAATTTTTCTCACGACAATTTAGTTTTGGTTTTTAAATTTAATTAGGTAATTTTTATGTACTAATAGAGGAATTAATTTCTCTTTTTCCAAAAACAAGCAAATGCTTGGTTACTAATTGTTGGGATTAGACTTCATCTTCCCTTTACAGCGATTGCTTTAACAGTTTGTTTGACGAACGATGAACTCTCAGTTCTAATTCTGACATTTTCATGTTTGAGCCAGACCTAACTCATTACTCTGTTCGATCATGAACGTTGACTACTCGTATAATTGGGCCGGACCTATTTAACGACTCCAATTCATTTCGTTGTGATTTGCGAATATTCACATTCAAACATCGAATCTACGGATCGAGCATGATCTATCATATGCTGAATTTCAAATAAGCCACGAACGATAGATCACAAAGACAACGTCTTGTTTTCTAGTTACCGTTCATCGCTCGTTCATAACGCATATCACAGGGAATGTTTCCCATTATTGTCAAACATACAGTCGATGATGATGTGTCATGCCTGTTATGAAAACTAACAAGTTCATAACTAACAATGGCATCACATTAATAACTGCTAAGCCCACTATATGTGGCATGATTTGCTTCAGTAACCGCTATATCTGAAGAATAACTGACACTCTAACACGTGTCTCAGAGGAAACGAAACTGCTTTTTCAAATTCACGGATCCTAACCCACAGGTCTACATCTATAAATAGAGGGAAACCCCCCTTAGACAGGGACGAACTTTTGGCATAACATCGGTTTTTTGTCTGATTTTACTTACTCTTACTTTGCAAGAATTTCCAGAAATCATTTATTTGTATTCAAAAACATCCTAATACAAAAGACCACTCTTTCAGAGGATGTAGCACTCATTCGGCGAACCTCTTTAAATCTTGGTGTTGTTGATTCTGTTCTGATTTTACTTATTTCATTATTTTTATACCGTATTACTTTATGAATTTCATTAACGATTTCTAAGGGCCCAACTTATTCTGTTTTATTTATATTGACTAACTCCGGTTAAAATTTGACAGTAGATATCCAGCATCTACACTAATGTTGAGATTTCGTGGAATTGATTGATTGATTGAATATTTTTATAGTTATCATTTTGTGATTCTTTTCATATTTAGAGATTGTGTAAAATTATACATATCAATTAACATGATCCTAAGGCTTGATTTTAAGTTTTTTTTATTGTAATTCATCTCTATATATTCCTATACAAACTCAATTCAAATTATGAATGAGAACTATTTGAATCTCAAATTTCATTTCAAGTATTAATGTCTCCATTCTAACAAGTAAATTTTGATTGAAACTAGACAATTTAGTAGGAATAGTTCGCCCTTTGGACATCCTAGAATTTGCAAAATTTAAGAAAAATAAAAATTCGTTTCTTTTCAAGAAATAATAAAAAAAATAAAAATAAAAAAGGTTTGTCACGGGGTGGGGAGTCATCATTGCGTAAAACAAGAAGAAATTTTCTTTCCATGTCGAGGAATAAAAAAAATCTATTACTACACATTAAAAATAGAACTTTCACTTCGATCATGTTTCAAAGAATGTTACGTGACGTTTTCAGCACCTGTTATGTGACTTTTATTTTAACTTGCCTATTCCACACACCCTTAAACTAGTATAACAAAATGAGGAAGAAAGCAACCAAGTTAGAAGAGCTTCTTTAATCTATACATCTATACATATATAAGAAAGCTCAAAGTGAATCACTTCATTAGTCCAAAACACAAGTTGTGGATGAAACTGTTAGAAAATATATATAAAGCATAAACAACGAATAAGTGAATTCAAATAATATAATAACAATAGTTACACCAAGATTCAACCTTAACTCGAAAGAAACTAAATAAAAAGTAGAATGTCGAGGCACGTGTATCACGCTCTCCTTAAAACTGCTTCGTCCCCTCTGGTTAGTGCACGAGACTTTAATGGACGTCTGTCTACAGGATATAATGATGAACAATGGTAGTCTAGCACGATCGAAAACTGCTTCCGGCGAACTTGAAACCAATCCCTTCTCTCTATCACCAAAACTCAAAAACCCGACTACTACAAGAAGAAGAAAACCGAGAGCAAGAAAAGAAAACTTGTGCTTGTGCTGTGTGTCCTTCTCAAGCTTGTGAAGGTCTCTTTTTATAGGCTCAAGGATGGGATATTACAAAACCGAAAATTAATTTGGTTTTAATTTTCAAAATTAATCATCCACTAAAACCACACATTTAATTCTTGGAATATGAACGTTTTTTCCGGAATAACAACAGACATCAAGGATGACTGTTTGTATTCTGAAAAAAAAAATCCAGAATTGTGTTGATGAAGGAAAAATCTTTTTTTCAAAACAAAGCATGCGTGAGGCCAAGCTCGATGAACTGACATTCGCATCACCCACGTCGTGTGGGCACATACATTGTGCCCCTAACCCACCGGGGCTGTGATTTACACCCTCCTGCACATGAGAGAGCATTTTGGGTTCACAATCTTATCCAAGTCTGAAAGTGCAAATTCTTATAAAGTTCACCTAGTTTTCATACCTAAGTAATGTGGAACTCCACATTTATAAGCAACTTTCCAACAAAATTCTATTCCATTGTACACATTTTGAGCATCAATTTCTCATTCACCCGAATACCATTTTGAGTGTATAAATATATAATTTCGATCTCCTCGCGACGAAGAACGTAAATCCACCAAAATCCGTTAATTATATTAAGTGGATTCTACTCAAATTTGGACCTCAAAATGGTTTAAAACCATTTTTCCAATAGAAACTTGCGTATTGAAGAGAGAGAGAGCCAGATTGAGAGAGATAATTTGTTCTGGGGTTTCCCTTTCTTTCTGACATACGTGAAGGGAGGGGGGGAGAGAGTACTTTTTTTGGTTTTTTTTTTCACGGACACACGGGAGCTAGGGAGGGAGGGAGAGAGAGTGAATTGGGTGGAAATTTTAGCCCTTCAACTCTATTTTTTTTCTCTCTTTTGACCCAATTTTTTTATTTTTTCATTTTAGTCCTTTTATATGTTATTATTTTTAATATTTGAATCATTTTATCTTTTTAGTCTTTTTTATGTCTTTTTTTTTTAATTTTATTTTCAGGTATTTTGTTATTTTGTTTATATATTTTTTACTTAAATATTATTTATTAAGATAAAATTTCTTAAAAATATATGGAATTCAGGTTTCAAGTCAAAAATTTTATCTCAATTTTTATTTTTTTTGAAAAAATCAATAAAAATTATAATTAATTTTTAACAAATTAATCAATTCTAACTTAAATTTTTTTTCTTCAATTAATTTATCAAACACATACTTAATCATATACATATATTCCAAAACGTACGTTTTGGCATTTTGTCTTTTTTTTTTCCGCTTCTGGTTTGTGTAAAGAAAATGAGGGGGGGGGGGGGGGTGTTGGTTTGTCCTTTTCCTATTTTCTTTTTGCTTCTGGTTTGTGTCAAATAAGGAGGGAAGGTGAGAGAGAGAATGGGGGGTAAGTGAGAGAGAGGGGGGGAGGGGATGGGGGAGTGGTGGGAGAGAGAGAGGGAATGCGTTGAGACTTGGGAAAGAAGGTATGGGAAGTGAGGAAATATGGGGTAAGTGAGGGAGAGAGAGAGAGCGCCTTTACATATGGGTGAGAGAGAGAGAAAAAAAATTATTTGAATGCTCTTGTGCTGTTACCAAATAATATATCACATAGAATTTATGGGCCCTGTTTGGTTCACAAGTTTGAGTTAAGATTTTTAAATTCAGTTTGAGTTAAGTTAAGTTAAATTTAAAAGTTGAGTGTTTGGTAAAAAGTTTGAGTTTAAAAATTTAAGTTGAGTTGAGTATTTGGTGAAAAAGTTTAAGTTGAGTTGAAAATTAAAAAAACAAGGGCCTTATTTGGATGTTAAGAAAATGAGGGGAATAACTTTTTTTAATTTTTTTTAACATTCTATCGTATGTTTTAGTAAATAAAATTGGAAAAAATAACAATATGCCGAATTAATAAAACCAATCAACTTGAGACAACAAAAGATGTCGCAAAATTACTTTTATTGTAATATTATACCCCAATAAAATATATATTGTTTTAATGTAAGAATCATCAAAATAAAGTAATACTTACATTCCCACTCTGGGGCAATTAGAGAATAGTTGGTTGCATTTACGTGACTCTATAACATGGATATGATTGGTATCGTTCCCAATAGCATCCGCAATCCTTTCTCTCATCTGATTCATCGCACCCATACTCGAGCCATGTTGCTCCGTTCCTGTACTGGGCCCAGTATCATCTATCCCGTCGTCCAATACGTAATCCGCGTTAACGTCGTCGTTCCCACGTACAGGCATGCAATCAGCTACATACTCTTCTAGAAATGGGTCCCCAATCTGCACCATCCTTATAAAATTATGCACAACCGCACACGCCACAGGAATCATAACCACGGGAATCAGGTGGTCGGATGAATTCGTCCTTCAATACACAAATAACCTTCAACACTCTAAAGAACCAACGTGATGTTGTTTATTTAGAATACTGGAATAAATAGAAACATGTCGGTTTGTAACGCCTTGTGCACAAATGGCTAAAAAATGAATAATTGTTCGTTCATGTTCATGTTATAAGTTGGCGTTAACAATTACCGACTTCCTAATAGGTTACTTAGTACACTGAAGGTTGATGATTTCATACTGATCATTCCTTGAATTACGTCTTCATTAATATCTCCTCCATACGCATGCTGCTAGTTAGGATTAAATTATGTATTCGTTGTGAAACTTGTCACCTGTTACGCCGACTATTTGTCACGGCTACCACTACCATTGCAAGCATATTATCATCATTGCGTTGTTCGTTTGCTGCGGCTTGGGCGTCCTCCTCATGATCAGGGGCAGAACCGAACTTGTTCATTTCTATATTTTGCTGTCGTAGAAAAATGCACTATTTTACCTATTGTAGATTAATTTTCCGAATATATAATTTAATTAGTCACCATGCCGCACATTTTTATAGAGAATATTTTCTGATTGTGTCCACTTATTCCTAGAATTGTTTGACGAATTACAAACCCGTAGTTAATGGCACGCAATTAATCATATTGGAAATTAATTTAATCATGAAATGTAAATGCGCCGAGCAAACAAAGTGGCCAAATGTTTATACATATAAAACATAAATAAGGCACCAATAAACGATTAAAAAAACATTAACTCTCAATGTTTTGTCTAACTGAAATGCAACGGGAAAAAAAATGCATCTATAACATAAAAATCAACTCAGCGATGGTATCTAGGAGGTCACAATTGAGGCAATAATGTCCCTCCGATCATCGTCGTCAAACAGAAAGAATGGATGCTGAAGCCGCGGATGAGCATCGAAGTAGTGCCACATTATCGTTCTCTAATATTGTGGAATACCCATCTCCTTTATGATATTCATGCAGTCCAAAATGTGATCTTTCTGGCTGGTTTGGTCGTTACTGGTTGCAGATTGCGAGCGACCACGAAAATGATTTACAATTTCCTGCATGACCGAGAAAGTCATCTCATCCGTCGCGTCCCTTTGTTTCCGCTTACCAGCACTCCCCCGTGACCGTGATGGACCACCTTCGTCGGGAATACCTCTCATGTTAGCCTGCCTCCGCGCACCAAGGATTAGACTCATTTCCTCCTCTAAATCCGAATGTGTTCCGGACTGGTCCATGGAGAAATCAAAGTCGAACGATGGCATACTTCGACCTCCCATCGTAACAGATCCGAATCCCGAGGCACCTGCTGTATGGTTTTTTTCAAAAATATTGTAATACAATTTCTTGTTGCGAAGGCCCTCATAGCGGAGATGGGTACACTCCTTGTTATCTTGAAAAAATCAAACGATTAACATTTAACTGTACTAGTCATATTGGTAGTCTACACAATATTATAGACTACTATTAGAAAGTTGGATTACTTTGACGAAGCTATGCCATGTTTCGTCCGAGCAAACAACCGTATCCGTCGTCGGATCATATCCAAGGCCGGTGCGGGTTTGCAACACCTTCCAACCCCTATAAATTTTTTTCATCCGCTCTTTTTTTTTTAATATAAAGTGGATCCACAAGCTAGAACACCACCAAAATGAGTGTTGAACTAATTGGCCCATAGCTCCAGAATGCTACTTGTTGGCTGCTTCCCGCCAGTTGACGCCAAGTAGTCATCAAGTTTTTCAAGGAATAATTTTTCCTTGGCGTAATCCCATATGTACGACTCACCGAATGCTTTGCGAGGCATTTCCTTAATACATCAAAAATCAAAATATGAATTTATACTAAAAAGGTCAACGATTGGAATGTAAAGTTGGCTCAGAATGTATTGATTGATATATTGCATCTGAGACATGTCAATGACCCGATACCATGACAACTACCATGGCATGAAACATCGGTAACTACCTAAATGATATTGGATTAATGACGCACTAGTCAGATGAAATTACAATCTATGCTGATGGGCATTTATCATCATAGCCAAACGGAAGGGGAAATTTCAAGCAAATACCATCAAGTTCATAAATGGCCAAAACAAGCTATGAGAATAATCAAAACCCCAAAAAACCAAACCCGACCTGGTTTGGGTCAAAATGAAGCAAAAACAAGCCAATATGAATGCAAAATAATCATATAAATGCATAACTTGAACCTAGACAGCAGTTGGATTACCAAGGCAGCTCCAACTTGACCAAAACAAGATATCACAATGACCAAAACCAATACAAACCACCACTGACCTGTTTTGGGTCAAAATGAAGCAAAAACAAGCCAAAATGGATGCAAAATAATGCCCAAAATGCACAATTTGAACCCAAACAGCAGTTGGATCACCAAGACAGCTCCAACTTGACTAAAACAAGATATCACAATGATCAAAACCAATACAAACCACCACTGACCTGTTTTTGATCAAAATAAAGCAAAAACAAGCCAAAATGGATGATGCAAAATAATGCCAAAAATACACAACTTGAACCCAGACAGCAGTTGGATCACCAAGGTTGCTCCAACTTGACCAAACCAAGATATCATAATGACCAAAACCAATGCAAACCACAACTGACCTGTTTTGGGTCAAAATGAAGCAAGAACAATCAAAATGGATGCAAAATAATGCCCAAAATGCATAATTTGAACCAGACAGCAGTTTGATCACCAAGCCAGCTCCAACTTGACCAAAACAAGATATCACAATGACCAAAACCAATACAAACCACCACTGACCTGTTTTGGGTCAAAATGAAGCAAAAACAAGCCAAAATGGATGCAAAATAATGCCCAAAATGCACAACTTGAACCCAAACAGCAGTTGGATCACCAAGACAGCTCCAACTTGACCAAAACAAGATATCACAATGACCAAAACCAATACAAACCACCACTGACCTGTTTTGGGTCAAAATGAAGCAAAAACAAGCCAAAATGAATGCAAAATAATCATATAAATGCATAACTTGAAGCCAGACAGCTGTTGGATCACCAAGGCAGCTCCAACTTGACCAAAACAAGATATCACAATGAGCAAAACCAATACAAACCACTACTGACCTGTTTTGGGTCAAAATGAAGCAAAAACAAGCCAAAATGGATGCAAAATAATGCCCAAAATGCACAACTTGAACCCAAACAGCAGTTGGATCACCAAGGCAGCTCCAACTTGAGCAAAACAAGATATGACAATGACGAAAACCAATAGAAACCACTCCTGACTTGTTTTGGGTCAAAAATAAGCAAAAACAAGTCAAAATGGATGTAAAATATTGTCCAAAATGCACAACTTCTACACAAACATTAGTTTGATCACCAAGGCAGCCCCAATGTAAAATCAACTTCCGCACTCAAATTCAACACATACCAATGTCAGATTCATAATGCAAAATCAACAGAAAACGAAAACATTTCCGAGTTTAAGCATCGAAACAAATTTCACACAAATTCCACAAATAACCCGGACTTCCATAACACCATCGTGCATTTCATAATGAATTATTTTAGAAAAAATTTAAGAAAGCATACAAGGGTTACTGAGTTGGAGTCGGATGAGGAGTAGACAGTGGAGGCTGGCGGATCAGGGCACGAAGCAATGGCTCCAACAGATTCTTTCTGAACCCGAAAATAGTGGGTAATCAATCCTTTTCTTCGAGCTTGCTTTGCGGACCCCAGTCGGCATCGCATCTATCACCGGTAGTGGAAAACCAACGAGTCCGATGAACATAACCGGCCGTACACCAAGTTTCCAGGCCGGATTCGAATAGAAGCCCAAAAGGGAGATACCCTAGAATATAAATTAGGGATTAGGGGATTTAGAAATGGTTCGGAATCTCAGCCTCGACAGCAAGTACAATTATGGATTCCGCCCTTGTGAAGAGATAAAGACCTAGAAATGGCTAAAGAACGTCTTACATATGTCTAATCGGGTAAATTACCCCTGCAATCTGCAACCCATAGGGAATCGAATATATTCGATTCCCTTACCCAGAATACAGAGGCTCGGCAGAGACAGAGGATCAATAACCGAAGCTGCACATGGACAAGGAGAACTACAGGCAACCGAGAACCAACAAAGCACCGACAAGGCGAGGAGGGAGTGTCAGGTCAAGCGGTAGGGCACAGTAGCGATGAGTACAATTTGTGATGGACGTGTTGCACAGTAAACCCATTTTGATTTACTGTGCAACGGTTCAACTTGAAGTTTGAACCAAACTGATACACCAAACGGCATGAGTTGAGTTTCAACTCAAAATGGTGAGTTCAAGCTTGTCCCCCAAACATCATCTATATGATTTATTTATTAAAAACTAAGAAAAAACAATTATCTGTCTAAAATTTTATAACATATAATTTAATTCTCTTAATACATTTATTTTCTAAAATTTTGAATATAATTTATACATTTATATTTTTTAAGATTTATTCTTAGTATAAATATTTATTTTGTATTATTTTTTTTTAAAAGATGTATTTCATATTTCAAGAAAATATTTATTTCATATTTTATAACTTTTTTTATTTTATCTTTTTTAATATATTTTTACGCCTTTTTATGTATTTTTTTCTTATATATTTTTTTAATCATATAAATTTTTTCAAATACATGTGCATTTAAACTTAGTTTATACGTACGTATATAAAAAATGGCAAAAAATTTTACCGTTTGAAAGTTTTTCGTCCAAAACGCACGTTTCGCATTGGTTTGCCTTTTTTTTTTTTTTTTTCCTGGTTTGTGTCAGGAAAAGAAGGGAAGGAGAGGAGAAAGCACGGAGAGTGAGGAAATGTGGGGTATATGAGAGAAGATTTATAGAATTTATTTATTAAAAAATAAAAAAATAGTTATTTATCGAAATTTTTATAACATAATAATGGGCATGGTTATGGTAGAGAACCTCTGAGGGTCACTACGGGTAGAGTCCTTTTTTGGACCGTTAAGATTTAATCAAACGGTTCAAATATTAATGGTGTACGATATTTATCATACACCTAACCTCACACAATCATTCCCACCTAAATGCCGGCTATCTTCTCGCCGCCAGCGACGGATGCCGGTGACTCATCCCCGACACCGGCGACCCAACTCCGGCCACCTCCGGCCCCAGCCCCGGACGCCGGCCGTCGTCGCCGGTGACCCCATTTTCTCTCTCTTCCCCTCCCTCCCGCCGGCCCCCACCCCCGGCCGCCTCCTTCCCCTGGCACCCCCCCCCCCGACAACCCCCCCTCTCTCTTCCCCTTTCTCTCTCTTCTTTTCCCTCTCTCTCTTCCCCTCCCTCCCGGCCGGCCCCACCCCCGGCCCCCAGCCAGCCCCCCAGCCCAGCCCCCCTCCCCCAGCCTCCCCCACCCCTGACGACCCCCCTCCCCCCGGCCGCCACCCTCCCCGGTACCCCCTTCTCTCTCGCGATTTCGCGAAATCGCGAGAGAGAAGGGGGTACCGGGGAGGGTGGCGGCCGGGGGAAGGGGGTCGTCGGGGGAGGCTGGGGGAGGGGAGTGGGGCCGGGGGGCTGGCTGGAGGCCGGGGGTGGGCCAGCGGGAGGGAGGGGAAGAGAGAGAGGGGGAAGAGAGAGAAGAGAAGAGAAGAGAGAGATGGGGGTCGTCGGGGGGGGGTGCCGGCCGGGGGAGGGTGGCGGCCGGGGGTGGGGGCCGGCGGGAGGGAGGGGAAGAGAGAGAGAGGGGAAGAGAGAAAGAAAGGGGAAGAGAGAGAAAATGGGGTCACCGGCGCCGACGGCCGGCATCCAAGGCTGGGGGCCGGAGGTGGCCGGAGTTGGGTCGTCGGCGTCGGGGATGAGTCACCGGCGTCCGTCGCCCGCGGTGGAAAGATCGCCGACGACAAAGAAGAGTTTAGGTGGGAATGATTATGTGAGGTTAGGTGTATGATAAATATCGTACACAATCAATATTTGAACCGTTTGATTAAATCTTAACGGTTCAAAAAAAGACTGTACCGGTAGAGACCCTCAGAGGGTCTCTACCACATATTTTCCTCATAATAATTATCTCAATATATATATTTTCTAAAATTTTGAATATAATTTATATATTATATTTTTTAAAAGATTTATTTTTAGTATAAATATTTATTTTATATTATTTAAAAAAAGGACATTTCAGAAAAGATTTATTTCATATCTTATAATTTTTTTTATTTTATCTTTTTTTAATGCTTTTTTATCTACTTTTTATTTATAGAATTTTTTATTTAAATAAAATATTTTAAATATGTATATCGTATATGTATTTAAACTAGTATTTGAGAAAGCTCAAAATAAATTACTTTTCATCAACTTTCGTCCAAAAACGCGCGTTTTGAGGAGGGAGAGAGCGCGAGAGAGAGAGAGAGCGCTTGTTTTTGGGTTTGGTTTTTCTTTCTCTGACACGCGGAAGGGACAGGGGGCGGGGGGGGGGGGGGGGGGGGGGGAGAGAGAGAGAGAGAGAGAAAGAGACTGAGAGAGAGCTTTTTTTGGGTTTTTTTTTTCGGCTTCAGTCTTGGGGGAGGGTGAGAGAGAGAGAGAGAGTGAAATATTTGTTTTATCTTTTATGGCTTCGGTTTTCGAGGGAGGGTGAGAGAGAGAGTGAGAGATTTGCCTTTGGGGTGGGAAGGATGCGTCGAGAAAGAAAGAAAGGAGGGAGGGAAGTATATGAGGTCTATGAATGAAGTGACGGAGAGAAAAAAAAAAATATTTGAATGCTGTTAATTGTAAAAAAATACATTTTTATTAATTTAAGTTTTAATAGAGTATTTTAATAATACTAATTCATAATATTTTATTTTAAAAATATTTAATATTTTCTTTAGTTTAGTTTATTTTATTTTAGGGAGAGATTGTGGTATAACCTCTCTCAGATTAATTACCGATAAAGTTCTTTTTTTAACCGCTAGATTTAATCGAACGGTTAACATACTGTTGGTGTACCATACTTACCATACGTCTTATCTCATACAAACTTTCTCATAATTATCTTTTCCATCCCCTGCGACCACACTCCCAGCCCCCCCACCCCAGGCCCGGCCGGCCCCCCACCCTATCCCCGGCAAACACCTCCCCCCACCTGGTCCCCCCTCCCACCCCCGGCCCCCTCTTTCTTTCTCTTCCCCTCTCTCCCTACCCCGGTGCCCTCCCCCCCCCCCCACCCCACCCCACCCCCCCTCTTTCGTCGAAGGGAGTAGGTCTTGTCGGGGCGGGGTCCGGGGGGGGGGAAGAGGACCACGGGTAGGAGAGAGAGAGGGGGGCGAGGTGGGCCGGGGGAGGGGGGTTGGGGTGGGGGTGCCAGGGGAAGGGGACCTGGGGTACGGGGGGCGCCGAGTGACTGGGGGTTGCTAGGGATAGGGTGGGGGCCGACTAGGCCTGGGATGCGATGGTTTGGGGTGTGGTCGCCGATGACAGAGCGCATGTCATCGGCGACGGCGGGAACGTCATTGGTGACGTAGAAGATAAGGATGGAAAAGTTTAGATGAGTTAAAGTATATGATAAGTATAATACACCAATACTATGCCAACTATTCAATTAAATCTAACAATTCAAAAAAAAAAAAACTCTATCGATAGTTACTCTGGGAGAGATTTTACCACAGCCTCTCCCTTTATTTTGTTCCCTTTTCCTTTTATCTTTCTTTTTCTTTTTCCCCTTTTCCTTCCCCAAGTCTGCTTCTCCCGCGTGCGTGAAGCCAGCCAGCCAATTCATGATTTTGGGCCTCAAGCCCGTGTGATCTGAGGCCCAGATCTTTAGTTCCAGCAGGCCCGCAATCCCGGCACCGACACCTGACTTGCAGCCCCGATTTCCAGCCTTCCGTGTGTATCCAGCTGACTTACCAGCTGTGAGGATGATTTTGTGGGCAAAAATCTCTCAAACTTGTTCGACCTCATGTCTATATAAAATCAATTCTTCAGTAACTTTAAAAAGTGTTTTTCCCTCGTCATTTTTTGGTTGAGTTTTGAGTGTTTCTTTTTAAAATTTTGTGAGACGAATTATAAGCTCAGTTAGACACTTTGATGAGACTAGCGATGATCTCATCTTTGAAGTGATCCAATTTAAGTTTGATTTTATTTTAGTCAGTAAAGATTATATTTTTTAGTGTATTGAATATTTTTATCTCATTTTTCTATTCAAAATATTTTGTATCAATTTTTTATATAAATTCAGTCATACTTTATGTAATATTGTCATATCCTATTTTTACAATATTTGTTTTATGAGCTGTCATTTACTGCAATTTGCTAAAAATAGTACTTTGTCGATTTTAGATAACATTTAATGATAAATATGTTTGGTTTAATATTGAGATTTAATCCACCATAATACATTAGTTTATTTTTATTGGTTTTTTATACCATATTTTTCGGTTGCTTGTTTGGGATGTGAAACTTGCAACTGAGTCATAAATTGGAGATTATATTTAAATTGGAGAACGAAGCATATGAAATATTCATGACGTTTTGCCTCATTTATTATTGAATTTTCCACTATCTAAACTTCTCATTTACATATTTCGTTCATCTTCTTTACTACAAAAATCCTCAAAAATATCTTCTCTTTTTCTTATTATTTATTTGTTTTTATTAACGTTTATTTCTGTTAATATTATTTGTTTTTGTTGCATCTTCCTTGTGAATATAACCACCCGATCTATACTACTACGAACTACTTTGCGAGAGTATCTTTGGGTGTTAATCAAATGCTCTTGTATTATCACTAAATAATAACATATTATGTAAGATTTATAAGATCTATTTATTAAAAAATAAGAAAAAAATAGTTATACATCTAAAATTTAATAACATATAATTTAATTATCTCAATGCATTTATTTTCTAAATTTTAAATTTAATTTCTATATTTTACATTCTTTCAAGATTTATTTTCAATATAAATATTATTTTATATTATTATTATTATTTTAAAATGTATTTCATATTTCAAGAAAAGATTTATGTCATATTTTGTAAATTTTTTTATTTTCTTCTAATTTCTTTTACACGTTTCGTTATAAATAAACCAGATTGATTTAAGAAAATATTTTTAATTAAAATATTATCTTCCAAACAAAATTTTTATTTTTTAATTTTAGTCATTTTTATGTATTGGTCTATTTTTAATATTTTAGTTTTTTAATATTTTTTTATAATTATTTTTATACATTTTATTCTACATTTTGCTTAGTTTTTTTATTTATATAAAATTTATCAAATACGTTCAATCACTGCATCACAGATGCTTTTAAACTTGTAAAAATAAAAGAGCTAAAAGAAAGTATCGAAGTTGTATTTTTCAAGTTGGTCAGGGAATCAAGTAATCAATCAATGTTGTCTATTGTCTTAATAAAGTATGTCAATGATCAAAGAATATCACTTTCAAATTGAGAGAGAGAGAGAGAGAGAGAGAGAGAGAGAGAGGAGGAGGGGGGGGGGGGGGGGGGGGGGTTATCATGAGAGTATCAGTGTCACTACATATAAGACCATTTTCTTCTCCGTATTAAATAAACGAAGTAGAAAATAACCATACAAAATCCTCACTCTAAATGAAAGCCTTCCTCATTATACGTGCATGGCCGGAAAGCAATCATAGACATAACATTCATGAAACTGAAAGCAGAAACTGGCCCTAAAAATGGCAACCACTGAAATGTGGTTCCGTGTCCTTCTCGATCTACTTCAAAGTACACTTTGCTTGGCACATGCAGTCATCGATGATTCGGTACTAGTCCAACTGATCAACAAGATCAAGAACAAGGTCGGGTCGGGTTGGACAGAACTCTGGATTTAGCACTGGATGCCAGGTTGGTTACGGTCAGATTTCATATGGTGGCATGGGGTACAACCGTAGCAGCGGTAACAGCTACGGCAGGGGGCTCTAGTTGGGATCTGTTTTGCATGCGATCAAGGGGATGCCCTTATTGTTATGACAGCTGAGGTGGAATTGGTTATTTGTACTTTGACAGCAATAGATCCTCAAGTACTCTGAATATTGATCTTACTTCGCTATAAAAGGAGGGTGTTGAGGGTAGTATTGGAAGCAAGAAAAACGAGGTTTACGAAATGGAAAACGACAGGTCGTTGAACTGAGATAGGTGATCAACAGGTATCAAATGGGATGGAATGAGCAAGGGTTGTGAGGAAGGGATATGATCAGCAAGCTATGAAGAAAAAGAATTGCATGTAGACAAGAAAACTCGACATCCGGTATTTTCAGTGCCGATCAAGATGGAATTATTATTAAAAAAAAAAAAAGAAAAAGAAGCGATTGAAGATATCCAAAATGAAGAATACGGGAAAAAGCAATTGAACTTATGTGGTGAAAATAATAGATTCATATGATAATATCATGGTGACTCCTCAGAATCGTATAGGAAAATACTGCGGTAATTCAAAATTGTTTTGCAGTCTCATCAAGCGTTAATAAACTAGTTTGGAGCATGTGTTGATCATTTTTCTGTGTAACAAGCACTGAGATTTTTCTTATGTGGTCATGATTCTCCCTCGAAAATGGCAGCAGTTTCATCTGCCCAATTCGCCGCACTGCCAGTGCGCGGAATGCTGTGGAGTTGAGTGTACAAGTCCACCTGAAAAATGACTCTGCTGATGTTTCCATCGTCGTCTTCATGCTCAATGGCTCTTACCTTGTGTAGTGGATGATCAAAGCTTATCAGCTCACTTCCATTCTTGAATATGCAGCCTGCAGTACTGATATCTAATTAGACTTGGAAGGACAATGTAGGTTTATCAAACTAACATATCTTTAAGAACTCGAGCCTTATTTAGTCCCTGTTCGTTTCCAAATTTTCAGAATAGAAAGCGAGATTGATTGTTATGATGGGAAAGGAAAGAAATACTCAAACTCTGAATTTACCTGCAGGAAAAGGCGAGTGAGATTGTCCGCAAGCTTCTTCGATGATGTTGGGATTGTCGGAAAAGACCAAGGATCCATCACCAGCCAATCCCTAGTGATATTCAATGCTACCATTACGGTCCTAACATATTAGTTGTCCGCAAATAGTTATATAGAAAAACAAAACAGAGTAGTTGCAAAACTTGATGTCCTCAGGAAAAGTCACAAGACTACAAGATACATCTTAATCACGCTGTTCAAGCGGTTAAGATGCTTCGAAGACGATTAGATAACCCGTACTTATGATTTCTGAACTCAACTTGGCTACTAAAAGAGTACCAGTTGCAGCATCAAAGAGAACAAATGCAAAGTCTCCATGGAGATCTTTAATGACTTGATCAGTTGGGTAAGGTGCTCGATCCCTTAGGACCTTATAGGCCTCAACAACAACTATGGCTTCTGTTGCTTGTCTTTGAAGGCCGTAATGGCATCTAAGATCCAAAGTGTTCTCCAAAGTTCCAATGAACATACAGAAGACATCGTCTATGACAAGAGCACATAGTCCACACCATCTTTGGTGGAACGGCAACTGGAGATACCGCCAGTAGCCGGAGAAGTTACACCCACGAGGCTAGGCGGTTCGCCCGCGGAGAATATATCAACATGGCGGAGCATATTTCCAAGATATGCTGCCAAGACAGCACCCCTATCACCTTCAGGGATGATGAGGCGGACCGGCTACTTCACCCGCACAACGATGCGCTGATCAGGGAGATCCGAGTAGCCGACAATGTCATCCGACGTGTCCTCATTGACAACGGGAGCTCAGCGGACATCATGTTTATGGACACATTCTTGAGGCTGAAGATCGAGGGAGCTGCGCTAACGCCTGCCCAGACGCCGTTGTACGGGTTCGTCGGGGAGTCCGTCAGCGCAACCGCCACCGTTCGCCTCCCGGTTACGATAGGAGATGGCCCAGAGAGGGTAACCCGGATGGTGGAGTTCATCGTTGTAGACCGGCCATCCGTTTACAACGTCATCCTGGGAAGGCCGACCCTCAACGCATTGAAGCCGGTAGTCTCCACCTACCACCTGGCCATGAAGTTCCCCACCGAGAGTGGAATCGGTGTCTTCCGGGAAAACCAGGAAGGGGCAAGGAAATGCTACATGGAGGCGGTGAACAAAGTGTGCCGAAAGACCCCTGCCCCGGTTACTGTGGCAGCCATCTTCACGGTGGACGAGATCGAAGTCTCCAGCGGAGAGGTTAAACACTTAAGTGACATGGATCCCCAGATTCCTGAAGAGGAGATTCGGGCGCACCCCGTCGAGGATCTGGTCCCTTACCAGCTAGACCCCGAGCACCCGGAGAGGACAGTGATGCTCGGGTCAAAACTTGACCCGGGTACCCGAGCAGATCTCGAGCAATTCCTACGAGAGCACAGGGACGTCTTCGCCTGGTCCTACAAGGACATGTCCGGAATCGACCCGGCCGTGATGTGCCACCAGCTAAGTGTCAATCCGAGGTACAAGCCAATGATCCAGAAGAGAAGAGCCTTCAACCCAGAAAGGTACGAGGACATCAACGTGGAGGTGAAAAAATTGCTCGCAGCAGGGTTCATCCGGGAGGTGACCTACCAGAAGTGGCTGGCCAACGTTGTCCTTGTCAAGAAATCCACTGGGAAGTGGTGAGTTTGCATCGACTACACGGACCTGAACAAGGCGTGCCCGAAGGACTGTTTCCCACTTCCCCGAATAGACCAGCTTGTGGATGCGACTGCCAGACACAAACTACTCAGCTTCATGGATGCGTACTCGGGATACAAATTCCGAGAAAAATAAAGAGGAACAAATTCCAACTTTTTTGCAGATGTCCACATGTTTGCCGGAATTGCGATGGGGATTGAGAATTTTTTGGGGTATTTTAATCATTTAACATTAGAATTTGCTGACGTGAAGATGTAATTCGAGAGTCTTTCTGTAATTTAAGTAAAATATAAATGGTGTCAATGTAATTCTCTTGTTTTTATTATTGAGAAATTCCGTCTTTGTAGCGCCATCAAATGGGTCTCAAATTACAGACAGATCCTTCTTCCTGCAAAAATTCCATAATTTCTAACTTCAATTTTGCATCTGGATGGTTTTAACTTTTCGATTTTAGAAGATATTTATCTATATAGATAAAATGTTAACCAGAAGAGAGATAAATATTCAATACCTGGGGTGTTCAGCACTATAATCATCATGCGACAAGGCCAAGAAATTCTGATTTGCAAGATTGTAGACAGTCGGCTCATTCCAAGAAGACCGAAAATTCTCCAAGATTTGTTCTCTGCTCAAGGATTTCCTCAAACCCTTTGAAGAAGGAAGGCCGAGTGCTTTAGGTGGTTTTGCAATTGATTTCTCGAAAACTGCCAACATCTTTCTTCAGCAAGACCCTCAAAAATCTCTTACATGAACTATGAGACTAGAGGCTAGAGCAGTACATAATATACTTCTTCGAACAGAAAAGGTTGTTTCTCCAGGCAGAAGAGCTGACGACCTGTTTAGCTCCTAAATGGTTGTAACTGAAGGAAAAACAGTTGTAATTTGCTAGCTTGCAACAGACTTGCGTTGGGAAATACATGTGGCTGTTCAATAGCTTGATTGGAGTGAGACGTGTAATAAGGAAAAAAAGAGGTCAGCAGAAGATGCAGACAATACAAAGTGCCAAAAACTTCTTCTGGTTTCCAGTGGAGCTGACTGTTACAGTCTTTTTCATCTGTAAAAAATTAAGCTTTTCGAGAAAACGAAATTAATATTTTATTTTGAAAGAAGAAAGATAAAAAGGGAAGGTCTTAAAACAAGGAAACCCCAACAGGAGCGCAAATAAAGGGCAAATATTATATAATCCAAGCCCCACCCTTGCCCTTCCTTTTAATATTAGGCTTCTTCGTCTACCATGGAACACTTTAACCACAAACTACTAGCCAAGAGTTTGATAAACTCCCATCATAAAATCAGGAACAAGAAAATTCTGAATATGTTAATGAGTAATGATATCGGAAATTGGCAAAGAAAGCCTTTTGCCTCCCCAGAGGGAGGAGTTTGCCAAAATGACAATCTTCCTAAGTGAAATTAGCAAACTGACCACCTATAATTTTAACACTGAGCAAACCATGTAGTCGCATGGAATAAAAATGGATCGTTCAGGTTCGTTCCAAAGTTATTTTGCTAATAAAAAGTTTTGAAAAGTTGTTTGACTGTTATAACTTTCTGTTAAAAGACTAATTTTACAAAGAACAAATAGTTACTAGTTACAACATTACAAAATGATTTGAGGTAAATTGCCCCAAAGAAATCACTGAAAACCAAAAGTAGTATCAATGAGAGAGTGAAAACCATGGCGGGCCATGTAGGAGAAGGTTACCTATGCAATTTGCATGACCAAGTTGACGGGCTATATATTTAGTTGATGTAAGCAATTGTACAACCATAGTTCATTGAGCTTTCCTGTTCATAATTGGCAACTCGTGGATGGTTTCTTAACATCTCAAGCGCACGCTCCTTGACAGCTCCAGTGCCCATACCATGAACAACAAAGATAACTGAACCTGACTCCCTTTCCGCAATGGCCATTTCCAGATTGTAAGAAGCTTCTTCAACCCGCATACCACGTAGATCCACCGTGTTCCTTGATGTCTGCACTACCGGACCAAAAGAAACCTCTTCTCCTTTGCTGTCCCCTTTTTTACTCTGGAATTCTCTGCTCTGCTGAAGCTGCAATTACATTGATCAACCTGATCAGAGTTCACGTGATATCTATCAAGACATCTAGAGGTCACGAAATAAAGTGTCAAGACCTCATGGCTACTATGGTTCAATCTTACGGCTAAAATGAGCAAACTTCACCAAATTCTTTGTTAAATTATGTTATGAATCACCCCCGTGTTGCTTAGTCCAAAAACAATTTAAAATTGAAAACAAATTGCAAAATGTTACAAACGATTTGAACAGTAAAATACCATCCCCATAGCAATGCACTTGGTACCATATCCTCTACCAAGTCCTAGAACGTTGATAAGCAATGTGATCCTAGTGGCATGTCCCTTCAAGGTGAAGAAGTACTATGTTATATAGCGTTGGTAACTCCGGAAATTAAAGAGGAACCACAATATCTTGTCTTCTTGTATTGGAAAAGGCTGACTTTCCAATGGTTGGCTCAATTTATATAAATCAACCAATACGACAGAATTGTCCAATCCGGAACTGGGACCGGTTTCCTCCTACCTCAGCTAGATTCTTATATGTGCAAAAAGAATTCAGTTACATATCAAAACTCATACCAGGAAAAAAAAAAAAAAGGATGAAATATTAATAGAGGAACAAAATACTGCCCAGTAGAAGAAAATTTTCTCCAACCCATTACCTGTTGCTTCAATCGTGAGGTGGAACTGGTAGCAGCGTTCTTCTTACTACTAGGAATAGGTTGGATGTCGCTTTTCTTCACACGGACCTTAATTTTACCGTATTGTACTAGGACCATTTCATCGTCCACAGGAGCTTCGACTACAGTAGCTAACTTATCCCTGAGTCCCTTCAAATGAACTTGCTCTCCAATTTGGGGTGTATATGAATTGGTATCTGTTTCATGAGCAGAGAAACCATACCGAGGAGAGTGAGCTTCAAGGATGGATGAAATTGCCGATTCTGATTTCCTTAACAGAGCATTGAATTGATCAGTTTTAGCTGTTCTGAGTTTATTTTCAAACTCCTGCAGCACAGTTTCCATTTGAGATTTTGCTGTTTTCACTTCTTGCTCGACAAGTATGGTTTCTTTTACCATCAACGCTGTTTCACGCTTATCAAGATCTTCAGCCTCATTTTGGATCTTCAAATAAATTGTAGAAAACAAAAATTAAAGAAAATAAATGAGAAAAGAAACTACCGTAAAACAAACACTACACACATGTTCTGCCATTCATTTTATGAAATTGTCTTTTATTGCATAAACACACAGTTTTGTTTGAATTCACTTCGGATATCTACAAACCCACAAAACAATGGAACACCTTGTTATATTAAAGGAAATCACAGTACGGGGAGTGCTTATTTATGTCAACTTACATTTGCTGTTGTTGTGATAATGACCATATAAAATTTGGTCCTTTGGTCCTTTTTTGTGCTGGAAGGAATGTAGAAACAGAAAAAACTCAATAACCCATAAACTTTTTAAGCAGTACCTCGCGATAAAGTTCAAGGACTTCTGCAGATAAAGATGCAGCTTTCTTAGCCTGAGCTTCCAGTCTGTCTCTTTCTTCCTTTAATGATTGATATAGCAGACCTTTCCGCTCCAGCTGCTGCTCTGGAACTAACTTCTCCCTCCATTTTTGTGCATTTTCAATAATAGTTTGATCAAAACCGACTGTCCTAGCAATACTTAATGCGTTTGAATCACCACTACTTCCCCAAAGAATCTGATATGTAGGTCGTAAAGTTTCTAGGGAGAATTCCATAGCTGCATTCTCAAACCGATTGTCCTTTTCTTTGAGGCGACTCAAATCCGCATAATGAGTAGTCACAACAGCCAAGTTCACACGATCTTTGAGATACTGCAAGATGCTTGTGGAAAGAGCCAAACCTTCTGAAGGATCAGTTCCACCTCCGATTTCATCAATTAGGACAAGTGATTCTTCCGACGCTAGTTCCAAGATGTTACGGATACGTGACATGTGCCCACTAAAAGTTGAGAGATTTTGCTCTAGCGACTTCAAGAGGAAAACTAAAGTCAGAGTAATGGAATGCTCAAAGTAAATTATCTGCCATAATTGAGAGTAAATACTACCTGGTGATCTCCAATATCTGCCAGAACCAGATTAAACCATGGAAGCTTTGGGTTGTTTTTAGCAGGAAGAAACATTCCAGCCTTTGACATGAGAGATGCCAGACCCAAAGTCTTCATGGAAGCAGTTTTCCCTCCAGTGTTAGGCCCTGAGATCACAACGACTCTGGTGCCATGTCCAATTTTGATGTCTAGTGGCACAGGGTAGTCAGACCCACCATCCAAAGAATCGGACACACCATCTGAAGAATTCCGCATTCGTATATCTGATAAACTTCGAAGAGAAGATTCAAGGAGTAATGGGTGTTGAATTCCATCAATATTGACAAATGTTGAGTAATCAGAGCTGTCAGAATCTAAGTCCTCACTAAACTTTGAGGTGAAACGTGGGCAGACCGCATTCATCCATACAGCATGACCCGCTCTGGCAAAAGCAAGATCAACCTGAAGAACTTTATCTAACAAATACTCCATTGCGCCTTTTGATTTGGCTACTTCAGATGTAAGCAAGCTCAAAATGGCAATCTCCTCAGCTTTCTCAGCATTTGAGAGCCTCACCTCCATGTTATTCAACTCCACTACCTCTTTGGGCTCCACAAAATATGTCCCCCCAGAACCACTAACATCTAGAACTACACCATCCGAGACTAAATGCCGGTGGGACGCCCTAACAGCTATGCACATTCTACTCCGGCGATTCGTTACTAAAGGAGTGTCAATTCCACCCGCCTGAAAGATCCGAGACGAAACACCCTTTAACAAAGCTTCCAGATTTTCCATGTTCCTCTTTCTTTCAGACCTAGTGATCTCCAAATCATCGCTAGCTCTATCAAGTATAATTGAGAGATTGCAATCTACACAAAATCCTATCTTTTGCTCTACCTCAAGTTGGAAATCGCAATTCTGAAGTAAATCAAGAATAGCCAAGTACCTGTATGAGCAAAATTAAATACAAAATTCTTTACATTTGGAATCGCCATTAAAACTTCAAAGTTCGGGTAAAATTCGAAACGCTTCTACGATTATTTCGATACCTTTCCCGGCAGTCTTCGCTAGACGCCAATTCCTTCAACTTCTCAGACAAAGCCCTAGCTGCCACGAGCGTCCTCCTCATCACGCAAAGCTCCTTGATAGTAAGCAACTCGCCAGAAGCGGCGGAGTTCACGATCCCGGAGACGTCCTCGATTCGGGAGAAATCCGAGGGCCAAGAGCCGACGGCCTCCATGGCCGCGGCGGCGGCGGACGTCTGGTCGAGAAGCTTCTGGCTGTCGGAACGGGAGCGGCCGAAGGGAATGGAAGCGGACTGGGCGGCGGAGAAGCCCATGGAGGTGGAGGTGAAGGCGGAGAGCTGGTTGCAGACGGAGCGCCATTCGAGAAGCTCGAGGGTATCGGCTTCGAGGGCGGCGGCGGTGGTGGTCGGAGAGCGGCTGAGCTGGTGGGAGGGTGGTTTGACGGCGGCTCTGGTGAAGAGGTGTGGGGATTTTGGGACGGAGAAGGAGGAGAGGTTGGCGAGTTGCATTGGCGGAGGATTGAGCGAGCGAGAGAGAGAGTGGCTTTGGCGCCAGATGGAAGCTTTGGTGGGTAAAGATTACAGATGACGTGGAAATTATTGACAGGTCAGCAGAGTAATAGGATGTGGGCCCGTCTATTTCCCCCACTATGTGGAACCCAACTTCCATTGTTCCATCGAGTCAAGATATCAGAGATGTTCTTTCTTCTTCTTCTTCTTCTTCTTCTCTTTTTGGGTGAACAACGACAGCAAAATTTAAAACAGCCAAGTAGCCCTACATTATGGGACCACCTTGGAGTCTAATAACGGAGATGTTATTTATTATTAAAAAAAAAAACAGTAATTTAGATGTTTTAAAAACGACAATTTAACATAGAACGACTTTTTTTTTTTTTTTTTTAAATGTGTACTGCCAATTACAGTCATTTCTTTTATTTCTTTCCCATTTTGGTCATTGCCACGGTATTCTTTCTTTACCGTTGAGCTAGTAAGTAGTAGTACAAGTGACTGATTGTAGACCAATATTTTGTTGAGTTTGGAAAACTATTATATCTTTTTCGGTTTTAGTTAGTACTAATAGAGTGGCAAAAATTGAAAAAAAAAAAATTTTGTTTAGTGACCATCCTCCATCGTTATTTTGCAAGTCACTTGTTAGATTGTGTAGCCTCGTAATAAGTTATCTATTGGTACTAATGAAAACTAGTGTTTTTACATAACGATAAATGTGAGCAAAATATTCACATGAGGATAAGAAAGAAACAACATGGTAGTCGTTTCATTACATAACTTAAACCAAAAATTGGAGAGTTAAAAAAAGAAAAAGAAAAGGATAGTGGTAAAATAACTTCTACGTTGCAAGGATTGGAACACCACAAGCAACAGGAGCATGGTTTCCTTCTTTGTAGACAAGGTTGCCTCTCACAAAAGTTGCTGAAACTCTTCCATTCAGTTTTCTTCCCATGTATGCTGAGATACTCTGTAGATACACCCCACCCCCAAGAAAAAAAAAATGAAGGTTTATTATTGACCAATTTCGTGATAGGGTTCAGGAAAAAAATGTGCATGAAACACACTCATAATCGTTAAATTACGTCATAATCATATTACATGAAAAAAAGTATAACAGTTTAACAGAACTTGATGAAAATCTGACGGTTCAAAATTGTGCCCGTACTATCATTGGCTCAAACCTTGTGGAAAACTTCAATTAAACATCATTAAGTAGGAAAAGTGGAAAGAAGGAAGACTTACAGGATGTTTAATGTGAACAGGATATTCCTCATTTAGGTTGAACTCTACTTCTGGTTCCCATACAACCATATCTGCAAAGTTACCAACTGCAATGGATCCCTGACAAGACACAAGAATTTTTGTTGAGAATTCATTGACTTCCCAAAAAAACTTCAGAAATTTTCTTTTCAATACCATTATTGGATACTACTAATGAAGTGCAATATCTATTTTGAGGGAAAAATATTAATTAGTGCACAAGAAAAAAAAAAAAAAAAAAAGAATGTGACCTTTAATTCCTGGCCAGCAAGCCTTGCAGGCCTCTCACTCCACCATAGAGCTAATTGTTCCAAGGTAACTCCATATTTTTGCCCATATGACCATGTTACAGGAAGCACAAACTGCAGATGTCTCCAAAATAATTCAGTTTGTTTACCAATACCCAAGGCAAATGAAATGATAGCATCCAAAGTCTAAAAAGAAGGGGGAGAAATAACTAAATAGAGAAAATTAGGCCAACCTGCAAAGATGATATTCCTCCCCATGCCTTTAAGAAGTTACCCTCCTCAAGAAGCTTAAGTTTTGGCTCTGTCGGCGAATGATCGGAACTTAACATGTCAATATGCCCTTCCTGCAACAAAATGAAAGTTAAGTAGAGCCAAATAACAGTATATAGTAATCGTGATGGTATAAAAATAAAATCTGAGTTAATCACATACCATTACTGCCTCCCACAGTTTTTCTTTATTGGCCGCATTGCGAATGGGCGGCGCACACTTGAAACGAGTATCTCCATCCTGAATCTCTTCTGCTGAGAAAGCTAAGTAGTGTGGACAAGTCTCAACAGTCACGCTGTCGCTGTTATGCTTAGCTTCCTGAGAAAGAGAACAAATGAGAGACTAGAATGAAGAAATATTTCCACAAAACGAGGAAAATGTAGTATGGCCCAATGTAGAACATATTTAAAATCTAATTTTGTTTTTATCAAATTCATTGGAGGAAAAAAAAAAAAAAAAGAATCTGTTGCTAAGTTGTGCATTAAAAGGACTGGTTTCCTCCATATACTATACAGAATGTCCAACTCCAAATACAATGTTCGGTTAATTTAAGTAACAAAGAAAAGAAAATGTCCTCCATATGGTAAAAACTTGTTATCGCCAAGTGTATCAGTTGGTTGAACAATATGCATCTGATTAAAATACTGAATAAGAATTTGTATCTGTAACAAAATATTGCACACGATATGATATGCGTAGATATAGGAAGACCACCTTGATAAGATCTAAGGAAGAACTTGAATCAGACAAGTGAACTATGTGAAGATGAGCTCCATCTGCAGGGCCGCCAATCCTCGTGTCCTTTGTCACCGTCAAGAGCTCCCTAATAGCAGTCTCCTCCCTAGTTTTAACCAAAAGAAAGAAAACAAAAAACGAAAAACGAAACAGAGTTACGAGCCAAATAACAAATCATAAGAACAAAGAATGAATGTTTTCCTCTCAAATAGGTACTAGGATTAAGTAAGATAAAAGGACAGAGTCAAAGCAAAAGTATAAGACCAATGTCACTTAGTATGGTCGAAAGCGACATCTTACATCGAAGGTGGCCTGCTCTTGAGATAAGTCGAATAAGAACGAGGATCATTAGCACCATCTTCATGTTCCAGGGGGCTTTCAAGGTCTTTTTGAATCTCTGCATGTACAAGTAAAGGCCTTCTATATTTTGCCAGTACAGACAGTCCCTCCTAAGGAACAAATATTCGAAAACATATCAAGATATCCTGGAAAACACTACATTGCATTTAATATAATACACATTCGATTTATTTGTTTATGTTTCTTGAGCGGTCATTTATTTTCCCTTGGATACAAGGAAGTCAAACGATAGAAAGAAAACAATAGCAGTAATTCGTTAGTCTTACATATTCTGAAAGATGGATCCAGTTTTAGAAAAGCATTTGGATTGTACATCATGAAGCATACCTTAATATGACTGGCATTTGTCATAGGAAAGTCGTTAATCCCTGATGGGCACATAAAAGACTGCAAAATAAAAAATTAAAAAAAAAATACAATTGATGATTAAGGATTTTAGATCCCACAATAGTTGCACACAATGGTTGCTCTATGATTATGGTGCTTTTTAAGTTCTGACTACACTTTTTAACTTTAATTGACAAAAGAAATACGAGAGTAACAATTACAACTAGTTATTCTTTGGGCGTGACAAAGAGGCCCACACATGCTGACAACCATGCACATCAAGCCGTGGTTAATTTTATTGGCAGACAAAACGTGTCATCTCAGCCCCACAAATGGCTAAACCAAATGCAATGATGAGATACACTGCCTTCATACCATACACTCATTTTTCATATACATCGTTTATTTAGTAGTTACCTTTAGACCAAGAACACCAGCATTTAAGAGATCTTCAAGAGCAGATGGATTGAATGCATTTTCAGGAACAAGGCCACCCCAGAAACCTATTTAACAAACTACTTAGGAAACACTAGATTTCAAAATTATTAACATGAGAAGATATATGATCACAAACATACCAACATCGACATAAATTCTGTTCTCTGCCGCCTTAATCTATTGAGCAAAAACACACAAAATTATTAAGAGGAAAAGACAATAAATAACATTTATAACAAAAATAAGCAAGTTCAATAAAATACTTGGATAACCCAATTATATAATGCCCAAAATATGCTCAGACCTTAAGCTTCAATGTCTCCCTAGACACAGTTGAAGGGAAACTATTCAGAGGCATGTCAACCAATGTTGTTATACCACCTACAGAAAACATATATAAATGAGCCAGAAAATAAGAGTGCTCACCAATAATTCAACCAAGATAAATAAAAAAATCAAGTAGATACATGTGCACATATTGATACAAGAATTGAAACGGCCCTCTTCATGTTTTCTAATTAAAGCAAAACATTATCACTAACAATTTGAGCACATTTATGTGTTATGTGTAGGAAAGGTTGGAATACCAGCAGCAGCTGCTTTGGTCCCTGAAGGAAATCCTTCCCATTCAGATCTTCCAGGATCATCAAGATGTGCATGCCTGCCATGATTGTAAACTAGAGCTTTTAGATTAAAAAATACACTTCATTTTAGGGGAAAAAAAAAACTACATTAACAATAAATAATGTCGTGTTAAATTATGTGGGTCAACGTGTCACAATTGTCGTCTCGTGATCGTATAGTAAACATGTAAATCTGTATCTCGTTGAAAATTTTACTGTGACGACTGTGCCTATGCATAAAACTTGCTTTAATCTGCAGAGTTGTTTTAATTAATTCTTTAACTAACTCTCAATTATTTGATTAATTATATCTTACACGTCAATCAAGCCAGGCATAACAACGGCATCTCCATAGTCAATCACCTGCCCCAGCTTGGAATTCCAAAGCTTTTCCTCTTCTTTAAGAATCGACGCAATCTTCCCGTCCTTTACTTCAACTGCTCATTACCACATTTCATAAAACGAATAAAAATTAAAAAAAATTCAAGCAAAATTAACAGACTTACAAGACAGGTCAGGTCATATTTTACTTATTTAATTGTTTTTCAAAGGATTTAGATTAAAAGTTAATTTATTAAAACATGCCTGCCCCAGAGATAATCCCTTGAGGAGTAACAATCCGCTTGCTAGCTATCCAATAGTGTTGGTAAGGCAGCAGACTACATCTATTCTGCGAGAGCTGTAAGTAATAAGAAGGTTCTTTTAACTCTATCAAATAGCAATTGATATCGAAATTCACTCATAATTGAGGAATTTTACTGACGCAAAGCATTATTATTTTTTATTTTTTATTTTATTTTTATATATGTGTGTGTCCTGCAGCCGAATAAATATAGAAAAATTGTAGTCTAAAACATATACATATATCTAAACTTTTCTTCTTCTTCCACTTCTTCTTAAGTATTCTCACTAATGCCGATCAATTTTAAGGTTATTCTCATTTTACTCTCTAAATTTTTAAAAATTCTCACTTGAGCCTATGCATTTTGAATTAATCTCACATATCCATCTTGTAGAATTTCTAATGAAGAAAAAAGGCACATGGAAAAAGATGGATTTAAGTCATGTGATCTTTTTCCCATTTAATATCAACATATAAAGTCTAACAAAAGGGATTAAATGAGACTAATTTTTGTCTTTTCTCGTTTTATTTTTTAACAAAAATTCTTATAGAATGGATTAAATGATATTAATTGAAAATTAAAAGTAAAGCAAGATTTTTTGAAATTCATGAGAAAAAAACCTTATCATAAAATTCAGAACGTGTAAGATTTGGATTTTTTTTCTTTAAAAAAAATAAGAAAAATAAAATCAGACCCACTTGTACAATCAAACAAAGTACAGAACTAGCCCATCAACACTGTAGTCTTGCTGTACCAGTATAGTGCATGTATGGAGATTTCAATTCTTTTCCCTCCTTGAACAAGGACACGAGTAATGAAAAATTTTATCATAAATATATAGGTTTTTTTTCCCCTTGAAAGGATAAATGTATAGATGTTTAAATAATATAAGTTTTGCAAAACTTATATAATTTTTGTCTATATTTTTATTTCACTCGTAATTACAAGAAAGCACTCCATACCTCTTGAAAGGAGACGAGGTAGATGAGATTTCTATTTTAGCTTGGTTTCGAAATTTTCTCTTAGAAAAGGTATATATATATATATATATATATGCGAAAGATGATCAGCCAGTTTACTTTTTTTTTTTAAGGTGATCAGAGAAAAATGTCTACATTAAAACTATAATTTATTGCATCGAGAGATTAAAGAGATTAAACACATCACGACCACAAATTGATAGTCTAAAAATTGTGTCAAAATTTCCTTAAGACTTCTTATTCACAAAACTCTGAAGTAAATCCAAAGTCATTAGATTACCACTTTCATGGTAGTAAGTTCTCAATACTTTATTCATGTATTTTTTAAATTCATAGATGCGTTATTCAAACTTTAAGCTTCACACTTTGTAGTAAAATTGATTTTATAATTCTCATTAGATTATGTTTGCAACTAGAGTTCCTAAATTTTATTTACATGCAGGATGTCGAATTCATGTATATAAAGATATGATTCTCTCTCTCTCTCTCTCTCTCTTTCTTTCTTTCTTTTTCTTTTTCTTTTTTGGCACTGAATACACACCAAGATGAGTTGTATACAAAATGCAATAGCCTTTTTTTTTTTGTTTAAACATTTTTGTAACCACTTGCACTTTTCATAGAAACTAATTAACAGACATACCTTCTTTAAAATCAAAATGTTAAAACAATGCGATTATTGGTATAACCTAATGATAATATCACACGGCCTGACTCTACTTAAAAGTGTGACGTTCGAATCCTTTATATTCAAGTTAAAAAAAAAAAAGTTAAAATAACAAAAACAACTAAAAATAAAAATAACTAATATTACACTGATCATAACTTTAAAAAAAATTATTTTTTTCTCTAATTTTATTTTTTCCACGAATTAAATCCCTAAAACTTTTATATTTGACACTCCTCTACCAAAAAAATATAAAAAAAAAATTTCCTGTATTTTGTAACTTTATGAACTAGAAAGAAAATCAAAATTCGCCACATAAAGCTCAGTTTGGCTTCCAAGAATGATTCCAACTTAGAATTTACCTAAAAAAAAAAAAGAAAAAAAAGTAAGATTCCATCTCTCATCGAAATCAACGAAACAAAGTTCAGTTTATTTAGGGGGAAAAAAAAAAAAGAATTCGTCCAACATGAAAAAAAATTAAACAAAAATATTGCCAAAAACCTGATAACTATTGAACTAGCAGCGATTGAAAGAAAGCAAAACCAAACAAAATAAACAAAAACGAGAAAATAAAATAAAAATCAACAGAAAATATAATGGAATCTGCAGACCTTGGTAGAGTTTTGGACATAGAAGAAGACCAGGTAGGAAGCGAGTATCGCCAGCGGAGGAAGCAGCCTCCATTGAAGCCGATTATCCATTCGCCTACTCTCTGTTGTCTGCAGTAAATCTAATGCGTTAAACCGGCCAATATATAGCGAGAGAGAAACAGAGAGAGAGAGAGGAGAGTGTGCGTGAGAGAGGAGAGAGAATCTCGTCGAGATTCATGTAGCTCTTCCTAGCCAATTAAATTTATATGTCTTTTAGCGTGTGGCGTGAATAAATTGATTTTGAATTGAGTTAAAATTTTTAATTTTAAATAATAATTTTTATTGATTTTTTTAAAAAATATAAAAAAATTTTAGAAAAAGATAAAAAAAAAATAAATTTCACTTGAGTTAAGTTAGAGAGTCCAACTCCCCCTTTATTTTTTTTTAAATAATTTATGAAGGAGTTTGGCTCTCCAGTTGCACTTTTTTATTTTTTTAAAAAAAGTTAAATTTTTTATGAAAAAGTCAACAAAAATTACTATTTAAATTTAAAAATTTTAACTCAACTTAAACTCAATTCATTCACCAAACACCCTAAAATATGTCTTTTTATTTATGAGAAATGATATGGTAGAGACTTTTTTAAATTAACTTTCGACAAAACTCGTTTTTACGGTGTTTTAAATTTAATTGAATGATACAGAAATTATGTGTGTATTTCACATTAGTGGTATTTCATATGTCTTTGCTAGTTTTGTACCTGTTTAGATTAGTGGTATTTCACATTTAATTTTGATGTAGAGTTCCTCACTCCTAATTTATAGGTAAAAAGAAAACATTACAAGTGACAATAACAACAAAGCGACGACAAAATGTATAAGGCAATAAAATAAAAGGTAAATTATTATGTTAGTCCTTAAACTTTTTTTTCTCATAGTTGAAATACTCTTAAACTATTAAAACGTTGCTATAATAATCATTTACGTAACTATTTTGACTAAATCTGTTGATTATTATCGTTTTTTGATCAAATTACTAATGGATTCCCTCTAAAAATTAACAGAAATGACTATTGTAATAATATTTTAATTATTTAGGGGCATTCCTTATTCTTTTTTTCGTAGCTGAAATTATCATAAACTATTAAAAATATTATTGTAATAGTTATTTCCGTTAATATTTAGACGGAATTCATAGTAAGCATAACTTTTTAATCAAACTATTAAAGATTTAGTTCGAAAAGTAACGAAAAGGATTGTAACAATATTTTAATAGTTTAAGGACATTCCAGCTATGAAAAAAAGTTTATGGACCAAAGTTATATAGTATTAAAAATTTTAGGGCTAAATGAGTAATTTACCCAAAAATAATAAAAAATAATGACCACAAATATTGAACGACAACAAAATAAAAGTCACTTCTAAATTAAATAACAAACAAACGACAACTAAATTAAAATTAACAAAACAAAGACGACAAAATGAATACCCAATTAATCAAAAACAAATAAATAAATAAATACTAAGTGAATACCCACATCTTGAGAGGGGGGGGGGGGGGGGGGAGGGATAAAAAGAAGTGAATATTCACACGAAATGAAAACGGAAACAAGTGAAAAACCATGCATTGAAAAACGACAACAAAATACAAAACGATGATAAGAACAGTCGGTAAGCATAGACTGATAGACGACAACAAACTGTCGTGACAGTGAATATACAAACGACGGCAAGAACAGAACAGCCACAACATGAAACATACGAGAAAAAAAAAACGACAACAACCCGTAAAAATGCAAAGAGGAAAAAAAACAACCGTGAAAAACGATAAGAAAGATATAATACGCCAAAGGTCAACTCCGGTGTAAACGAAAAATACAAATGACAACAACATGAAAGCAAAAAATAAACGATAGTGAAATCTAAAACAATAACAAATTGAAAATAATAGAAAATTAAGTGAGCGAAAATGAAATGGATTAATGAAGATAAAAATTACTAACAATGCCACAAAATAGAAGGAAGTAAGAACAAACGACATCAAAGTTAAGAACAACAATTAAAAAAGTGACAAGAAAACAAAAAATAATGATATAAACGATAACAGGATACAAGGACAGCAACATGAAAATTGAAGACGACAAGAACAATAGCCGACAATAAAGTTTAAAACGACAAAGATAAATGACAACAAACTATAAACGACAGAAATCTTAGATGATAATAAACTGACAAACGACAACAACACAATTAGGACTAAAACAAATCCTTACATCACATAGCATTAATTGTTAAAAAATGACACAAATTAAATATGTATGATTTGCTTAATTTTCATGTTAATTTCGAATTGACATATATACTAAACAAGTGATGACATACATACTAAACAAGTGGGTTTCGCGTCAACATGCTTAACTCGAAATTGCCATATATAACACATAATTCACACCAAAATATATAGGATAGAATTTACTCGGGATATGTTTGCAGGTGGTGGTTATTCAAGTGATGCAAATAAGTTGCGTGATAAAATTCTAGATAAGAAATTGAATCACCCCTATCGATTAATAAATTAATTATTTGTTTTAGAAAAAATAATATTATGGACATCAACTTTAATTTTAACTTTTGAATACCAATTTATATAATATATAGATTATCATTCTTTTCTTTGGTGGTGGATATTTAAAAATTATCGAAGTAATTAATTTCGTTTACGGAAAGATATCAACTTACTATATGTGAGTTAATAATATTTAAAAATTAAAATTAGATTATTGTCTCTACCATTACTCATACTAATAAGTCATTTATTCATAATAATAAATCAGGGTTGTTAATGTTCCGTAAATTAATAATTGACTAACATTATATCACTTATGATTATGATTATCTATTGATTGATCATCTCTTTTTTTTTTTTTCTTTAAAAACAGATTGGACTTTGATTTCGAAATATTTTTTTAGGTTTTTTTTTTTTACATTAGTACATTTTAAACTTATCATAGAGTTACAATTTACTCCCTAATTTTTAATTTTGATAATTTACACTCTAAATTTACAAATATGTAGTAAATTGCACATCGTTGACAATAATATTAATCTTTTGAAGGAAATTGATATGTAATTTGTACATAAGTTGTTAATTTATGACATAAATAATCATTTTTATCTTTGTTAATTGACAATTTATATACAAGTGAAGTATCAATTTTCATTAAAAAAAATCAATATTATTTATCAATGGGTGCAAATTACTGTAGATTTATAAGTTTAAGGTGCAGATTGTCAAAATAAAAAATTCAGGAGATAAATTATAACTTTATAAAAAGTTTATGGTGAATCAATATAAAAAACCCCTTTTTTTTTATCAACTATGGACGGGGAAGTTATTTTCCATATTTTCCTTCCTTTTTTTATATATATAAAAAAAACAATAGAGAAAACATTAAAAGGGGTAAGACTGCGGTAAATACCCTTTTATATACCCTATCGATATAGCTTATTTTTAAACCGTTAAGATGTAATCGAATGGTTAAGATATTGTTTGTGTATGATAGTTATAATGTACCATATATATAGACTAAAAAACATATAAAAAAATAAAATTAAAAAACCCCCTTCCCTCAAAGCAGATGGAGGCCCCCGACCCCCTTCCCCTCCGACCGACTCCGAGGAAGCCCCCTACCCCCATAACTCTGGTGATCGACGACGAGCCCTGTCCCCCCCCCCCACACCTTGCCGACTACCCAGCCCCCTGACCGATGCTAAATAAGCCTCCACCACCGCAACTCTCGTGATCGACGATGAGCCATGTCCCCCCCCCCCCCAAACACTGTGCCGACGATCCAGATCTGCGTCCCCCCCAGGCAATGCCGACGATCTGAGACAAGGGCCCTTCCCCCCATGCCGACGACCCAGATCTACTCACCGCCCCCCAAGCTACGCCGGCAATATGAGACAAGGGCCCCTACCCCCACGCCAACGACCCAGATCTTATCACCCCCCTCTCCCGGGCCAACGAGCCCTGATGCCCCCCTAACGCCGGCGAGCCCAACTGCGTCAACGATCCAGATCTCATCAACATCGGGAGGGCAGATTTGGTCGAGGGGTCCGTCACCGATGTCGGCGGGGAAGTTGCCAGCAACGGGGAAGGGAATGGGTGGTTTTTTTATAATTATTTTTTAATTAATTTATACTAATATGAGGTAAGGTGTATGATAATTATGATACACAAACAATATCTCAACCGTTCGATTATATCTGAATGGTTTAAAAATGAGCTCTATCGATAGGGTATATAAAAGGAGCTTTACCACAGCCTTTTCCCTTTGAAAGAACAAAAGAAATTCGATTTGTTGTTGTTGCTGCTATTGTTTGTTTGTTTGTTTTTTTTTTTTTTTAAATAAATCTAGAGCAGGAGACTTGGAACATTACATTTTATAATGAAGTACGATATAAAATTATACATGTAGTTGGTTTAACCACTCAAATTATTCAACTATATTTATTTTTTATATATTTTTCTAAAAAATCAACCCAATTTCACTATTTACAACTCCAACTCTAATATAAGATTTTTATAACTTTATTATTCTAAGTCCAAATGATATAATTTTTTTTAAATTATATAAAATTTTAAGACGAATAAAATAAGATTTATATTGATATATAATATAGTTTTCAAACACAGTTTTTTCTTATTAAACACATTTCAAGTTTTTTATTATTATTATTATTTTATGTTAACTCCAACTAATCAAATGCACCATTTCAAAATTAAACTCAGTCCAATAAAAATAACTCAAATTCTTTAACTCTTGCGACCAACCACCCTTTATATCTAATTTCACAGTTTCTTTTAAATTAACCGACAATAGTTTTTTGAAATGAAATATTAAGGCTCCGTTTGGGGTCACCTATGTTTTGAAAAGTAATTTTGTCGTTTTCCTCCTATTTTACTATTCACTTTTCCAAATATTAAAAAAAAAACTCAAATTTTAAAAATTCATAACTTTATATTTTAAGTTGAAATAAGATTATTTTTTTTCAAATTGCATAGAATATCGATAGGAACAAACAAGATCCACTTACTAATTTTTTCCGAATACATTTTAATTTTGTACACTTTTTTCATTTTAAACAATTTATTTTCACCAAACGTATATTTCTAAAACTCAAACCATCTCTAACCTCTAAAATACCGTTTTTGAATGTGTCCACAAACAAAGTCTTAATAATTCTAAAGTTGAGAGGGCACAAATAAAAATGATAATCAGCTTATGGATCGGAAAGTAATTATATATTTTCTTATCTTATCTTAAAAAAATAAAAAAAATAAAAATCAAAGAAGCCGTTGTCTTTTTCTGTTTGCCTTTTCACTAGACGCAAAATTTATGAAAATGTTCCGCGTGCGAAAGCACACGAGGCGTTCAGACTCCCAAGTCCGACAAACCAACAAAATGACCGAAATACCCCTTCGCATCCGGCCCGTCGTCTTCTTCCTCAGCTCGCCACTTGCATAACTCCCGCTCCACAGACAAAAACACACCAAAAAATAAAAAATAAAAATAAAAAAAGAAGAAGAGAAGAAAAGCATGATACCTCAGCAATGGTCGCCTCCGTGCGGAAACCAATGCACGCAAAAATACGCAGCCCTTACGCAGATTCCATGTAACCCCACCTCTCTTCGAAATTTCTTCCTAGCTCTTTTTTTGGATCTCTAATTTCTTCTATATTTCTATTCCTATTTTCCGTAGTTGAATAACTATTTTCCTTCTTTTCAGTTTCGTATTTCTGGGTTGCTGTTGAATTCTTGATAAGATATGGATTTTGAGGTTAATTTGATTTTGCTAAATATATATATATATATATATATATAGAGTGTATATCAATATTCCATGGTTTGTTAGCTATGCAGAACATTTCAATTTAATTTAAGAGTGTTGTCATCTAATGTAAACTGAGATCATATTTTTTTTTAATACTGATTTTGTTTCATAAAATTTAGAAGATAAACAAGAGAAAGCGTGTTTAGAATCAGCAGACATAAAAATATTAAGAAAATTGGGTTTTGTAGAATCGGCAAATAACAAAAATATATAGTTAACGAAGTTATAAATTAAAAGACAATAACAAACAATCACCGCAACACTAGAATTTACGTGAAAAACTCCAACACTGCTCACGACCCTCGAAAAGAAATCACCCGGTGAAAACTTTTTCTCTCACTCACATGATCCTAATACACACCCTGCCTAAACAAGAACTTTGCTTTTGATTGAGATAATTAAAAACAAAAGCTTATTTTGCCAAAATCCCAACAGAAAATTTGTGTCAACGTCGTAAAAAGCTGTTTAGTTGTATGCATATATATGGAAAAGTTGTTTTTTTTTTTCCTCTTAATTTGTATTTGTGCTTATATTTGTGATGAGGTAGATTATAGGATTTTAAGCTTAAACTGAATGGCTTCTGGTAGGGCGAGTCTTCTGCAAAAAGGGGTGCGATGCCGATGGAGAGAGTTGGGAAGAATGTAAGAAAGATTCACTATATTTACCATTTTCGCCTCTGTAAATTTTGTACATAAAAATTTCTTCCCTATCAGTTTATATGGACTTCTTTTTTTCTTTTGATCCGATAAAATTTGCTTATTTTTGTTTATTGCTTGCTGATCTTGATCCAAACTTGGCTTTAAATGGGAGTTTAAGTTTATTTGTTTTTATCATGAAAATGGACACTCCCATTTTTTATGTTTGGTTAAACTTAAATTAATGAAACAAATACAGAATACTGATAGTAATAATATTAAGAAAAAAAATAGTAATAATTAAGCAGATATCAGAATACTGAACCTTGCAATTGTGGGCCTTTTTTGTTTTTGATTAATACCTCTCATCTTCTATAAGGCACTAGCTCATTTCGGTCAAGGTTCTAGAAGAAACGTTTCTTGCGTGCTCTGTGTACGAGATGCATTGGCTACAAGAACTTCTCTGTTGTCTCTCATCATGATTTGAAGATCCAATGTGGAAACTGAGCACCATCATAAAAAGATTTTCTTCACTGATGTTAGAGTAATTACTTTCAATATATAGACTTTGTGCTTATTATATATTGGTGTGATGTTCCAGGTTTGGACGAATGCAAAGAGATATGCTACAAGGACCCGGTGTTGAAGGACCAACAGTGGAGTGCTTACATTGATCGCTCACCTGGATCTGACAAATACTCAGAGGTCTCTTATACATTTCGCACACATTTTTTTCCTGCGTTTCTATCGGCTAAAATTTCGCTCAATTTCTTTTCATGGGTGTACTCTATCCCTGGATGCATGTGATCTTGATGCTGACATCTTCACCTTGTTGAGGAATAAATAGCAGCCGTCTTTTTAGGAGCTTGTCAATATAGAAAGTTTTGTTAATTGACTGAATTTTTTTATTGAGCTTATCCAACAGGCCAGATTTATGTTCTACACCTTTTTGACGATCTCTTTGTACAGGAATGTTTCTTCGCTTGTGTATCCGGTTGTGGTTACAAGGTTAGATCATTCTCGTGGAGTTTACGTTTCCTTACATATTATCCGTTCAAATGACATGCTTAAATGAATTTGCAAAATTTAATTCCTTTGCTCAGCTTAGAAGTAGAATGCCATTTAGTTCATCGGAGGGAACTTTTTGCCAACGCTTGAAATAATGATCATGATTACAGGAAACTTGGATTGTATCATGTTCCCAATTCAATATAATGGGAAAATTATATAGAACAAGCAGGAAGTGGTTTTCAGAAATGAGCGTTGCTTCAAATCGTCTATTTGTTTTTTTAGTCTATCCGTAAAAGCTTTTGAAAGTCCATTGCAACCGCCATAGTTATGGGCAAATATGGCACCAAGTCCAGCTCACTATGACAGTCTTGCCTTTCTCTCTAGTTTAAAATTTTTGTTCATGTAAAGAGTCGCAGACGTGCATATATTTTCCTTGGTGACTTTTTGATTATCTGTCTCATTTACACCAACTCAACGATTTGTTCACATGTTGCAGTTTGATACTCCCCCAGAGGAAGTCAATAAAGTTCGTCCAAATAGGCCGCCTAAGCCTCCTCCTGTTTCAAAAAAGCCAGCCTCACCACCAGTTGAACCCAAACAAACGAATGAAGACGTACTTGGCACTTCTGCATAACGGAGACTTGAACGAAACCTCACTACAATTTCAATAACTTATCAAGATAGTCAGCTAAACAACTAGCATATTTTTTCCCCCCCATCCATTTTAATCCTATTTTACTTCAATTTGGTCTATAGGATCTTTTTTGTTGACAAGGTTCGTGTTTGACGTCCTTCATTCGATCCCTCGGGCCTAAATTCACCTAACATCTGGTTTTCCAGACATTTTGATAGCATGGAAAAGAGGGGTAGAGAGCTCTAAATTGCTTTTACAACCTTTGAATTTCTTTCTGTTTTTTGGAAGAGAAAGTCGCTTGGTTTAATTTTACAAGTTTCACCTAAAAACCATTTAGCATTCTTTTAATCGAGCAAGATATGCATAGGCTGTTCGCTGTTGTTCTTGAGCAATAGTAGTTAGCAAGTAGCATCAGCATGGCACGAACAAGGTCTTTAAGTGATCAACTATCTATTATTAGTGATCAATTATTGGTCCTTTCTTTTTTTTTCATTTAATTACTATTACTGGTTTTCTTTTGTTTGTATTTGCTTGCAGATCTTAATGGTTTAACTAATTTACTAATAAATGGGTCAAGTCATTATTCTTCAGTTTCATCTGTGGTATCAGTAGATTATTGTAATTATAATGACATTCATCTAGGGACACGAAAACATCATTGATTTTTTTTTATTTAGAAAAAAAAGAATCACCAAACAACTCTACAATGTAGCAGACAATAAATAAGAATCGACTGAAAGCTAAGGACGACAAATTCGAAAAAGGCAACCAAATTGAATAAAGACCAAATCTATAAATGGCATCTAGAACATTATGATCTCAATAAACGACAAGAAAGTAAAAAAAAAAAAAAAAAAAAAAACACGACGAGAGAAACAAAGGACAATAATGTAGAAGTTGACGGAAAAAAAATGGAATGATAACAAAGTGAAAACGATGATAGCATAGAACAATATACGACAACATAAAAAGTGACGAAAAATGAGACAATAAAGTAAAAAACAACAAAAAAGAACAAACGACAATAATGATGAGAGAAACAAACAACAAAAATGTAGAAGTCGACGGAAAAAAATGGAATGATGACAAAGTGAAAACGACGATAGCATAGAACAATATACGACAACATAAAAAGTGACAAGAAAAATGAGATAACAAAGTAGAAAACAACAAAAATGAACAAATGACAATAATGTGAGAAAGGCCGATCACGTTGATAAAGAGCTTCAATCCAGTAGCCATTCTTTCGATAGTGTCACCCCTAGGTTTAAATAAAGTACAGTACATTATGTGACCAATAAGAGTTTGACTACTCCGATTTGGTCCCAACGTTTTAACGTGTTAATGTATTACACTTAAGTATCCTTAAAAAAAAAAAAAAAAAAAAAGCATGACGGGTCTCTAAAGTAACAAAAATAGTTGCATCTAGGATCCTTACTGTCACTTGGTCGATTAATGGAAAAAAACAAGATAAATAAGGAATTTTCTTGCCCAAAAAAAAAAAAAAAAAAAAAAAGGTGTAAAACGACACGGTGGCCAATATGATATTCCATAAACGACATGTCGTTTGAATGCGGAATAACCGACATGCCTTTTCTTAGGGCCTAACCTTTTTTTTGGTCTTTCCCCAACACTATAAAAGCGGTCTCCCTCCACTCTCCCATACTCACAGGCGGAAAACGGAATACACGACGCGCGATTTTGGCTCCCTCTTTGCATATTTGGCCGTGTAAAACTCTGCAAAACCCTGGAATTCTAGAGAGAGAAAAAGAGAGAAGAGAGAGAGAGAGATAAGGATTTGGTCAGAATGCCTCAGGTGAGGATTATAGCCAAGAACTTCATGGACATGGTGGCCTCCTTGCCCGCCATGAAGCTCGACAATCTCTACGCCAATGCCTTCATTTGCGAAGCCATTCTTAGGTTCCCCCTTCTCTCTCCGTCTATAAAGAATTCCTTCACTTTCTTTCTCTTACGATCATAAATACCTAATCTATTTGTAATCCAGAACGCAATTTTCCCTTCAATTCATTGGAATTCACACCCATCAGCATAGTAGTAACTAGAATCTTATTAATGAATTTGGAAACAGGTCTCTGCCTCCTCTGGCGAAGAAATACGTACTGCAGATGTTGTGCATTGAGGGTCCTGTAAGCGCCAAGTCGATGCAGGAGTGGGTACTCGCGGATGGAGCCTCCAAGCATAAAGTCGCTGTTGATCGTTTGCTTCAGTTGAGAATATTCACCGAAACTGTTGACAGGTAAAATTTCTTTCTCGAAATTGTTTTGGGAAATTTTTTTTTTTTAATGATTTCACCATTGAAAGTGAAATTGATGTATGAAGTTTCATGGGTTTTCAGAAAAAGGGAGAGAAGTTATAGTTTAAATCCGGTATTTCAGAAAAACCTCCAGAAGCTTTTAATTAGTGGGTAAGTTCTTTGTTTGATGATCCGTCTGTGGGTTTTTTGCCCCCCTTCTTTTACAAGTTAAATGCTTGCACTTACCTTTGGTATTTTTAATTGGAATATGAGTTGTTGTAATCAAAATACTCTAGGACTATTTAATTTATTATCATGTCTCTTTGTTAGTTTTAGAGTACTTGTGTTTAAGGTGCAAGGTCTTTGTTATTTCAATCTTCGGAAAGAGCTTTCGTTTTCATTTCCCTTTTTTTTCCTTTTACTGTTTGGGTTTTGTGTAAGCATTAACTCGATTGTTTCCTAATTGAAATTTCTTACTGGAGTAAATACAACTTTGATTATTATTATGCACTAAATATGCTTGGATGTAAATTTAGAAAGTATTCACTTTTGTGCATAATGTTACACTTTCACTTGAAAGATGCTCAGGGAACCATGACCATTTATTTTTGGACGTTGCAGCGAAGTTTTGCCAAGAGAACCAATGCCTACCAGTATTACTGCAAGGCTTCCAAGCTTGGAGGATCTTGATGTTTTCGCCATCGAACAATGGGAGGTGTGAAGTTCAACTTTGATTTGCCATTGACCCCTTTTTTTTTTCATAGAAAATTATGGTCAGTGTCTTATTTGTGTTGTTGTCTGAGTGATGTCCGGTGACGGTTAATAAATTTCTTCAGTTGCCCATTTTTCCTGTTTCTCAATTGAGGTTTCTCCTTCGTTTTGACTTGTTGTCATGTTAAACCAGTGTTTCTTGCTGCAACTTATTAATTCATCCCAAGCTGAAAGACCATCGAACATCAGCTCTTCTACGATGAAAGTTTTCCAGCGTGGCCTTTTGACTCAGAGGTTTTTTTCTTTTGAAATATTATGTCTTAAGATATATGGACCTCGTTTATTTGGCAAATATGTAAAGGTAATGCAAATCAGAATTTGTATCTAATTTGTTGCTCTGTGTTCATCATTTGTACAGGGATAAAGAAGCTCCACGGTTGACAGAAAGTGGTTTCCAGTTCTTGGTATGAATATGCATATCTCTTGAGTCCCTTTCAACATATGATGTCTCTTACAAGATATCACTCTTGGTTTGTGCAAATCACAGCTGATGGATACAAATGCACAACTTTGGTATATCATCAGAGATTACATCTCTAACTCTGAGGTATGAACTGAGACCCTTATTGCTTATTGGTGGTGAATGTTGTGGTCTTTTTTTTGTATTCGGCTTAATTATCCAGGTTACTCTATATATATTTATATATATTCTAATCGGTTGTCAAATTTTTCGGAGCTATATTACTTGAACTAATAAGAGGTGACAGGTATCTTGAGGTGTTTAATGAGTTGGAAAACAGGAAAATTTGAGATTAGTGCTATGCTTTACTTGATGTGTGAAGTATTTTTTTTCACTTCACTTTTTTTTTTTTTTTTTAATCCCTTGAGACATTGAACTAATAGGACACACAACTTGAGCTTTATTTTATGTGATACGGGTTGTTTGGTCATAAGTCTCATTTCATATCCTTCACTTTCTGCTTTTTATTTGATGTAGGAGAGAGGCATGGATCCAGCAGATTTGATTTCATTCCTTCTAGAGCTTAGTTTTCATGTCACAGGCGAGGTATGAGTTATATACTTTTGTACAATCCTTTTTTTAAGAATATTATTATTTTGGGTAGAAGTTTATGGTATATTGATTTTCTCATTCCTTTTAGAACCATCAGGTCTGATTTCTGTTTCACAAATTTCTGATCTTTTGCACTGATAAGTTGCTTATTTAACTTCGTGGCCAACATTCTACAACATTTTATCTGACAATTGTACTCGGTTCCTTTGTTTTGTTAGGCCTATAACATCAATTCGTTGACTGAGGTTCAGAGGGAGACAATCAAGGACCTTGCAGACTTGGGATTAGTGAAACTTCAGCAGGTTATACCAGTGTGTGCTATTCTTGGTGAAGAATGGGCCTACACTTTCTCAAACGATGGTTTAAATGTGCTTCATTGAAGTATTTACAATTTTGCGTATTTTTCCAGGGTAGGAAGGAGAGTTGGTTTATACCTACTAAATTAGCTGCAAATCTTTCTTTGAGCTTGACTGATTCATCATCACGGAAACAGGTTAAACTTCCTAACCTTTTGAATTTTAATGTACTAGCAATATATTAGAATATTAGGCCTTTTTCACTTGTTCAGTTTGAACAAAAAGTTTAAACAAAAATTTTCTACATCCCTGCTTTTTTTCTTCATTTCCATTGAGAAAATACAGCAACTATTTGTTCATTTAAGGCTATGTTTGATTACTTAAATTTTATCTGTATATGTCTCTCTCTCCAGGGATTTGTGGTTTTGGAAACAAATTTTAGGATGTATGCCTACTCAACTTCTAAATTACACTGTGAAATCTTACGTCTTTTCTCACGGTACGCCAACCAATCTCTTTGTATGCTGTTATGGAGTTTCTTTTTCACTATGCTTTTATTTGTCTGTTTGCTAGCATGTAAATGCTGTAAATCTAGTCAGTCATCTAATGTCTCTTTTGTCTATCAATTGACATTTTGTTCAAAACTAGATCAGGTTCATTTGAAGGTTAAACTTATGCTCTTGTGTACAATTTGCCATTGATGTTAAATTTTAATTGTGAAGGAAGTATATTTCTGCTGTTTCCGCTTAAGCAGAAGATAATCTCTTGGAATGATTCTAGCCATACTGATTACAAAAGATAGGAAAACGTTTTTATTTATCACACAACAATGATACTTTTCCACCTTAGACAATTAAGTCTGTTATCTGAGTGGCATTGTTGTGTGCATGTATTGATTACACCTTAGATAGGTCATCCATTTAAATCAGCTAGTAAAAAAGAAGAAGATAGTTTGATTATACAAGTTTTTCACACTTTTTGTCTTCTGTTTCACGACTTGGGGCGTGATCTTTTCTATTAGCTATTTCTTAAATGAGATGATGTATCACTATGCTTTCATATTCAGGGTAGAATATCAACTTCCAAACCTTATAGTTGCGGCAATAACAAAAGAAAGCTTGTACAATGCTTTCGAAAATGGTATTACTGCTGAGCAGGTAAGTTGCTATTCCGGTACATATATATATATATACACACACCATTCATGTAGGTACTAGGATTCAATGTTCTGTTTTAAAAAACCATGAAATATTCTTCTCCAATGTATTTGATTCTTCTTTGCATGGAGGTTTTATTCAATCAAGGGCATATCACAGTTCAGGGTTTAGTATGCTTGCTATGTCGTTGGATTTGTTTCTTTCCCTTCTCCAAAATATGACATTTCCATGCTTTTGTTACGCCCAAAACACTACCCTAAAATGGGGAGCTCTAATTTGCAAAGTACGTGGACAAATCAGGACGAATCAGGCTTCCTTATTCTTTTCTCTCTCCCTCCTATATATATAATTTCAACAATCAATATTAATCTTAGATTTCTTGTAGAAAAAGAGATTGCCGAGGAGAATCTACATACCATAGCTGGCATGATTTTAGATCTATACAGCTATTTCTTTTTTCCCCTTATGCTGTTTTTTTCCCTTTGCAGATAATTTCATTTCTTCAGCAAAACGCACATCCTCGTGTTGCAGAAAGAATACCAGCTGTACCTGAGAATGTCACTGATCAGGTCTAGACTCTATTCTTTCCTTCGTTCATTTTGCATTTAGTTCAGAATTTTTGTTGCTATAAAAGCGTTTCTATGTTACTCTTTTTTTTTTTGGTCCTCTTTTGCTTTGCTGGAATATTACTTCTTTTTTCTGATGCTATGAAACTGCACTCTTTATGGGACAGATTAGGTTGTGGGAGGCAGATCTGAATAGAGTTGAGATGACCCCTGCTCATTACTATGATGAATTTCCTTCAAGGGTAATAATCCAACTTGTCGGGATGATGTATTCCGCTTATCTTCCTACCATGAAGATTATATCTCATATTTTTCTCCCTCCATATAGCAGGAAGTTTTTGAGGGTGCTTGTGACTATGCACGGGAGTGGAATGGTTTGTTGTGGGAGGACTCGAAGAAGATGCGTATGGTAGTCAAGGCAGAAATCCACAAGAATATGCGAGAATACCTTAGCCGTTCGAAGTAGTGGGCGCACGTTATCCACCTTCTCATCGTTCAAAATGAACAAATGGAGGGAGAAGGCCTAAGCTAAAGAACGATCACTATATCGTACATAGTGGTGTTGTACCAGGGTTAGCTGGAGTTACCCTGTCCGACCTTGTGCAAAGTACGTAATGAGAATAATCGGGAACGGATAAGCGGAAAGTTTGTTCAAAGATCGACCTGTTGCACCAAGAACTCATAAACCAAAGAAATTACTTAGTTTTGTTTTAAGCCTGAAAATTACCTGAACAGATGAGGAGAAAACGATAGAGACGGAGAGACCTGCCATTCTGGGTACTATTGTAATTCATACATAGATTTTGCTAACACCATTTTCCAATCCAGTGAGCTATAAAATTACATTTTTGAAGAATGTTAATATTGTTTCGGTCTCTGTAAAATGCCTTCTTATTACGTGCCCCAGTCCTGCGCTACTAGGTCAAATTCTCTGACTTCTCGTTCCGTTGCGTTAAACGTGTGTGTGGCGACTGGGAAAGAAATACAACATTTAGCCTGAAATGAAGTTGAACGACAAAAATGTTGGCCTTTATCTTCCAAATTACTAATTTGTTCAAAATTTGCAGACCGTTTCGTTGTGAGCCTGAACCTAAATGTAACATTTGTAAAACTGATAACGAGAAGAAGAATCACGAATAAACCAAAAATGAAAGGAAAAAAATTGGAACCAAGACTTATCGTTTAATTTTAACGGATATGACATAATAATCGTAATTGATATGATGTTTTAGTTGACACGGGAAGGAAGAAATAAATAAATTGAGCATCGTAATTGATATGATGTTTTAGTTGACACGGGAAGGAAGAAATAAATAAATTGAGCATTATATAATAAAAGCAATTGATTAAGATAAATATTATAATTATTATAAGTATAATTTTTTCCAAAATCTCTCCAAACAGTGAAGATGCAAAATCAAAATGATAATGCATTAACAATAATAAAAACGAAAACAAAAGCAAAGAAAAAATAAAAAAATTCTTGTAGTCATACTCATTTAAAGAAAAAAAATTAAATCAAAAAACAAAAAAAAAAAAAGAACAAAAATCTTAATACTCAAAAGAACCGGAAAAAACTAACCCTAACAAAAAAATTATAACAAAATAAAATATATATCTCATTTTCTCCTTTTTTTTACTGTTTAAAAAAACCCCAAAAAAAATAAATTTTTATCAGGATATATACATGCAAAAATGTAAAATTAAAAAAAATGATTTTTAAAATATAAAACGAAACAAACAAAAAAAACACAAAAAAAAAGCATGTAGAATCCTTAACACAAAAAAAAAAACCTAGAAAAAAAATAAAAAAATTTAAAATAAAAAATAGTTTAAAAATAAAAAAAGGTAAAGTGAGCAAAACACAAGACAACAATAGATTATAATCTAATGTCTAAAATTTAACGTAAAAAAAATGACAAAAACAATATTAAGAAAAAAAAACTCTAAATAGAGGTAAAACCGACAACACACTATAAGAAAAAAAAAACAACTAAGAAAGAGGGGTAACACGGTAATTGTATTGTGTGGGCAGTAGTAAGTAATTATACTGTGCGAACAGCTGGTAATTTCTACATAATAGGGGTAAAAAGGTCAACTCATTGTAGATGGAGGAAAACCAACTAAATCAAAGGGACAAAAAATCCTCTGCACTATAAAAAAATAGTAAAATATATGAGGACAAAACCGTCCTTCCACTATAGATAAATCAAAATCAGCACATGATATAGGAACAAAATCATTTTGTTACTGTAAAAAAATAGATACTATACATGATTGTAGCAAAAGTAACCAAAAAAAATAAATAAATAAAAGTCACTATTCAGTTTAGAAAAAACATTAACCCCCCTCCCATTTAGTATAATGTTAAACCTGAAACCGCGGTTCACACAATTAAAACGTGAAAGAAAGGTTGGAAAACAAAATTTTCCAAATTAAATGTTGCTGCCCAGGATCGAACTGGGGACCTTTAGTGTGTAAGACTAACGTGATAACCACTACACCACAGCAACGTAGTGACATCGATTGTCTTAAATTTATTATTACCTTTTAGAATTTTTATTTTGGGGTTGCAAAACGACAAAGAACCAAAGTATTGTTAACATGAAATGACAGCGAAATGCATAAACAGCCAAACAAAACGACACATGAGTCAGTTTCCAAGAAAGTTCCCAGCTTTGATTCATCATCTCAAAAACGACTTTTCTTGGGCCAACACTTAAATTCAGAGGAAAAGGAAAGAAAAAAACAAATAACAAAAGTCACCAGAAGTAACTTGTATCTAGTCTTTATTGATTGATTGAGACGAACAAAAAATGTAAAAGCCAACCGTACCAAGCAAAGCCTTTGATTGAACCCCCACTCTAAATTTCATCCAATAGAACATTATTTTTCGAAAAATTACTTATCTCAGTTACCACACATAGGTGCATGCTTGGATGGTGAAGTGTATTTTTAGAAGAGCAAGAATGGCAAGACTTGCAAGAAGTTGCCTCCAGTTATTCCTGAAAGTAGTGAATTCGACTCTGGGGATCGTCGGAATCGCTATGATTCTTTACGGTCTTTGGATGATCAGAGCTTGGCAGAGGGAAATGGAAGACTTGTCCTTTGATGATTTTAAGACTACTACTCCATGGTAAACCTCTCTCGTTTTTTTTTTTTTTTTTTAAACCGATTTTTCTTTATTCAAAAAATTATTATCATGTGAAGTGCTTTCTTTATAACAGTTTGATGTTAAGAAATCATTCATAAAATTTTCAGGTTTATGTACACTTTTCTTGGTGCCGGAGTCACCTTGTGCGCAATTACATGTGTGGGCCATCTTGCTGCCAGTGTTGCAAATAGTTGTTGCCTCTCTTGTGTATCCTTGTTCCCCCCCCCCCCCCCTTTTTTTTCTTTATTATTATTAGTATTATTTTTGCTTCGATATTAGTATTATTCTTATTATTTTTTCAAGTACTCTAGTAATCCCAAAGGAAAATTTCTTCACCGGAATGTTTTTAGCCTTTCATTTTTTTCTCGTACCCTCTTTGGACAAGATGATTATGACATGAAGAAATCTCTCTCTCTCTCTCTCTCTCTCTAAGGTCTTGGATATTTTTGGCCTTAACCCAACTAGTATATGATGATTATATTCTCCCTTCTTTTATTAGAAACTGCAATTGGAGCTGATATACTCTTAAATTCTGATTGGGAAAAGGTATACTTATTACTTGAGCCCACAATCTTAATTTTCATTCCATATTCTTCCAAATTCGGTTTGCTTTATTTCATATTCCAAAGTTCAACTTTTGGCTTTACATCTTTCAGGATTTACCTAACGATCCTACAGGAAGGTTTAAAGATTTCAAAGATTTTGTTAAGTCCAACTTTGAGATTTTTAAATGGATTGGCTTGTTAATTGTCTTAGCCCAGGTACATAATTTTTTTTTCTTTTCTCATTTTACTTTTTCCATGGAATCAACCATCCTTGTAAAATGCTGACCAAAGATGAAGAAGAAATAAAAGAGAAAAATGTAACAATATTTACAGACCCTTCTGACAGTGGCTAGAAATTTGCAGGGACTTTCAATCTTAGTGGCATTGATTCTAAGGTCTCTAGGGCCGAACAAAGATTATGAGAGCGATGACGAGTATAATCCGGCGAGGCTTCCGCTCATCAAGCATGGAGTTCAACCGGCACCCTGTGTCGGTCCTGAGCAGGGGTTGGCCTCTAAGATCACTGGTTTCTGGGATGTAAGATTTTATTCTTAACCCGTGTGGACATTTTTTCCATTTTGAATTACAGAATTTGAATTTATCTTATTTTTTGGCAGACAAAAAAGTGAAGAAACAAAATTATCAAGCCTTCCCTAGAAAAAGCTTACACACTTGATGTGCAGCTTCCCTTTGGTTCATCGCGGCCTCACTTCGGACGCGTAAATTCGATCCACAGGCATTTGTAATGTTGTATCTGAATCCTAATAGTTTGCCTTCTCTTGTAGTGTTCAAATGATTGAGATTGAGAGAGAGAAACAACTTGTCCGAAATATAATTCTGTGACTTGTTATATAAATTAATGAAAAAAAATGGGAAACTTCTCATCAGTTCTAAACTAACACATGAGAGATTCTACATCTTCAAAGAATGTTACAAAGGCGCAATTTCAAATATCTGAATAAATAGATTGAATTGTAAAGAATTCATGTATATTAAATAGATAGAATTGTAAAGAATTCATGTATAACCAGAAGAGGGAGCCAAAATTGGAGGAAATAATAAAAAAGAGAGAAGAATCACCTATTCGGATTTCTTTGCCTTCCTCTTGATTCTGCTAAAGGGTCCAACCATCCGGTCCATAATATACATGTATATAACCTGGGACCAAGATTTATAGGAGTCCAAGCTGTCATAGTACTCTGGGGCAATCTGTTTCACTTTATGGAGCTTAATCCCAGGAATCCTTGGGAAATCATGGTGTTCGTTGTGATAACCGACGCTCCAAGTAAGAAGATTAAGAGGGCCATAGTAAGAATACGTCTCTTGGTCGGGTTTGAAGACGTAATGCTCGGATATGAAGTGGCCAGCCATGGGGTGCATGCCACCACCAACAAATGTGGATAGGATCAGGTAGGCAAAAGATTTCCAGCTCCAGAAATGGACCATGGCAGCGTCGAGCGCTATTTGAATGACGAAATTGACCAACTCCCACCAACCGGGGGGCTTTGGCTTGAGTAAAACAGGGCGGAGCGCGTAGAAGAAGAGCTGGAGGACAACCCAAATGGACTTGCTCACAACGTTTGTGACCAACTGGGCTTCAGTCTCGCTTGGTATGTCCATGTCAATGCCGTCCACGCCTTGGAACCGGTGGTGCTCCAGATGGTACTTCTGGAACGTGACTGACATCGGAACCCCGATTGGGAGGTTGGCAAATATCCCGAGCCAGCGGTTGTAAACTGGCTTTGAGAAGGCCAGGTTGTGGCTTAGCTCGTGGATCGCTAAGAATAGATTGTGGTTGAGAAATGAGCCGAAGAAGTAGGCTATCACAAGTATCTTAAGCCACCCTGCATTGTTGAGGGAGGTAGCAGTCCAAAGCTGAAGCAAAACAACCGCGCTTATCTGCGAATCGCGGGTTTCTTTTAGGTAAATGATCAAGAAGGACTAAACAATCTTTAGAGCTATAAAACGCATACATAAAAATCGAAGCAGAGACATAACTTGCAACTATTGGAACAAACATTGACAAAGACATAGATTCCCACCCCCATCCCTACTCGACTGCTCATTTTATTTGGTGGTCCTAAATCTAACATGTGAATTCGTGACCGGTTTAAAATGCGAGTCGAGATCTATTATTCTGAATTTCCTGTCTCATTTGAACTGAAGAATTTAATCACATAATAACTGAGTAAATTGACGTGTTGACAAAACAATATTAGAACGATAGATATTGAGACAAAAAAAATGAGACAGCTGATTTAGACTTAAAATGAACTAAACTTTTAACGTTCAAAGCTTCTAAAAGCTTTCAGAATAACTCATTTAGGAACAAACAACTACCAATCGACCAGGGAAAATTTATTTTTCTTTTTTTCCTGTAAGCATTTGTCCTTGCCATTTTTGTTTCTTCAAGGACAAATCTATAAATATAAAAGAGCCAAAAAGTACAAGTAGGGCAAAGGATTTTGGATTCTTCGTTTACAATATGGGATCGACGAATGATATATAAAAAGTCGATCTCTTGTCTTGCTTACTTGTTGCTTTTAGTCCCAAGAAAAAAGTAAAAGTAAAAGCTATTTTAAAAAAAAATAAATTTTACACTTTTTAAAGCTTTCTTGAGAAGTCATATTTTAATTGAAAACTCTTCTAAAAGAGCAAAAGTTCCACGGTGATTCAAAATGATAATAAAAAAAAAAAAAAAGTCAAAAACAGCTTTTAGAAAGATGTAAATAACAACGACGTTAAAAAAAAAAAACCAAAAAAAGGATATCTCAATTTTATTTGATTCAAATGCAATGCATGTTACAGGAAACGAAGCAGAAGAACCAGGAACTCATTTCATAAAAAGGCACTAAAACGACAATGCAGTATTATTTATCATATCTAAACCGAAACAATATATAGATATACATATATATATATATATTTATACGTATGTGTTTATATATCAAAACAGAAACCATGAAAAGCAAATATCAAATAATCAGGAATGAAAAAAAGGAACCTTGAGAAAGGCGAAAGGATCAGGGCCGAAGAGGTGTTTGATCTGAGGGTACTGAGAGAGGATCTGACGGCGTCTGGAAGCGTGAGGCTCATCCGTATACGACCAGAAAAAGTCTGTCGCCATTTCTACTCCTTCCTGATCCTCTTTTCCTTCTCTCTCTTCTTCCCCTCTCCAACTTATCTCTCTCTCTATCTCTCTCTACAAATATATATATATGTGTATCTATATATAAAATATATAGATATACACAACACAATTGGAGCGTTCAAAATGGCGGTTTCGTTTGTGGGCAAAAGCCTAAAAACAAGAACCGTACAATAATAGATGGCTGTGAGACCGAGTTTAGAGAGAGAGAGAGAGAGAGAGAGAGAGAGAGTCTGTTTGTGCGACGTGGAATATTACAACGTTGGTGCTTCTGTTGATGGGTTAAAAATGGGATTGTTTATTCTCTCTCTCTCTCTCTATATCTCTATCTTCCGCTTTTGGCAAAAATCAAAATCTATTTTTCTGATTTTTCGAATTTCTAGCACAGCACCACCAGTTTTGTCGTTTGACTGATGGCTCAACAGTTTGTTTTCGGTCTTCTCGAGTTTAGTTTTCGATAACGTAATTGCCGCCAATTTTATCTCCGTACTTTCCTATTTCACCTTACGATAATACTCTTATGGGATTCTTGTTTTGTTTTGTTATTTTGTCACTGGAATGGATGGCGGAGCGTGGATGGCAAGCAGTTATATGGATACGTTGCTGTTATGCAAAGGGTTCGTTTTTTATTCTGATCATATGAGTTATATTCATAAGCAAAATCATAATTAAATTTTTTTTTTTGAAAGGAAATTATAACTCAATCGAAGATATTTTGAAAGAAAATTATACTTCAATCAAATATAAAAAGCACATACTATATTTCAATAAAAATTATTTTTCAATAGAACTATTTTGGAGATACACTTTTCCTTTCCAAAATATTTAAGGGTAATTAGTTTTGATGGTCCCTAAATTATTGAAAATGTGATGATTTGGTGTCTGTTTTTTTTTTTTTTTGGTCAAGACGTCCCTAAACTCTCTAGATGGTGACAATTTAGTCCTTTTCGTCCAATTTCGTTAAGTTTCTAACAAAAAAAAGGTTACATAACCCATCATATGAGTTATATTAATTATTTAAAGATAAAAATATCCTTATTTTTTTAAAATAAACTATACCTAATAAATTAGGGTGTTTGGGTGGTGAGTTTAAACTCACCACCATCAACTCAATTTTTGTCTTTTTCCCCAAAAGTTTTTTGTCTTTTCTGAAAAAGTCAACCAAAATCACTATTTAAACTTACAAATCTTAACTCAAACTTAAACACCAAAAAAAAAACATAGAGAGAGCTTACTCAAATCATTGAGCCCCCCCCCCCCCCCCCTCTCACGCCATCCTCATGCCCGCCCTCCCCGATTAGGGATCTCTCTTTCTCTCTCTTTTGAGTAATTGGTTTTGGGTTTTGGGTTTTTTGTTTTTTGAAGATTAATAGTATTTTTTGGAGGATCCCGATGAATTGGAGCAGCGTCGAACGGTGGTCACCAGTCACCTTGGAGTCTATGTTCGCCAGAAGGTTTGAGAAAGAGGAAGATGGGTTTTGGAACTAGGAGAGAGGGGGGCGGGATCTTTTGCATATATAAATCAAAAATGAACCTAGGATTAAATTAAATATACTATAAAATACCCTAGGATTTTATGAGTCTGTTTTTTAAATTAAATATATTATTAAATTATTAAAATATCCTCATAAACTATATCACATATATTGCATATGACTTATTCCGTTAGAAATTTAACGGATTTGGATGGAAATAATTATAATTGTCAACATTTAAAGAGTTTAGGGTTGTCTCGACTAAAATTAAAAAAACAGAGACTAAATCATCATCTTGTAAAGAGTTCAATGACCATTGGGACCAGTTACTCAATATTTAATTACAATTTTAACCTTAATTAAAGCTCACGTGATTTGAACGTGTATAATTTTCACCTAATTTTTGACAAAATACGGATTAAGGGCCGTTTTCGTAACAATTCAGAAGTTCGAAAAAATTCAGGGACTAAGGGGTATTTATGAAAGTAACAATTATTTTTTAGTTGGGGTATGTCAATTTTGTTTCCTTTTATTTTCACAATACATTCTATTCTAGGGTGAAGAAAATAAAGCTTTTTTTTTTTTTTTTTTTTTCCAAACTTGGGGTGGTGGATAAAGGTTTGGTGAGAAAAATCCAATCTAAATTTAATTTGAGTTATTATTTTTTTAAAATCCACAAATAATTTGAGTTATTATTTTTTAAAAATCCACAACTATGTTTATTTTTCTCTCTCATAGATATTATTTCAATTTAAATTCTTAATTCAAATTGAAATTTTCTAGTTCGAGTTCATGTTCCAAAACAAAAGCTAATTGGTATCTTAACCATTGTGAATCATTCATTAAGTTAAACTATTTTAACAATTGTGAATCATTAATTGAACTAAACTTGTATATTTTGATATGTTGATTATAATAATATAATATTTAGAAGTGCATAATAATAATGACATAAAATATCTATCATGTAATTTCAATTTTTTGGGAAGGAGACCAAAATCATTCGTCTACGACATCATATAAGAATAATCTAAAAAAAAAACCCTAAATAATATGATAGTTTTATAATTAGATTGTTATTTATAGGATTTGATAACACATCCTATTACTTCATCATGACATAAAAACGAAAATATGACCATTCAAAACAACAATATTGGTTGGGTATTTTTTGGAATCTATAATTCTTTTAACGTTCTTTAGAAGGACTTTACGCGCATTCTCATGGAATGCGAGTGATGACAAATACAGCAATCTCTGTTTTTGAGAATTATGTGACAAGGCATCAAAAGAGTATTTCATCAGTACAAACTTGCACAATCACTTGAGAATCATACTTTAAAAAAAAAAAAAAAAAGGAAGAAGAAGAAGAAGAAGAAGCAACAAATCTTAACCCTTTTTTGTCACTGTAAATTTAACACTTGAATTTGGTAAAAAAATAAAAAATAAAAAAAAATACTAAATTTGTGTCGCATCAAAATATTTTGAGGTGCTTCCTCAGAGAAAAGTTTTGAGGAGCCAAAAACAAACTGACATTATATAAGGGATCTCTATGTTTTTGCTAATAACTAGTTGACGAGTATGTGCTTCATGTTTAGAAAGAGGCAAACAAAGCAACGTAAAAACAAATAAAATAAAAACGTGACCGTAACTGGACTGTTATATGATGATAATTGAACCACTATGTGATGATGATTGGATCTCCATACAATAGCCCAGATTATGACACGTGGTAACATTGAAAGGGATGACCAAAGTAGGAATTTGCTCTTTTATATATGATGATAAAGCAGAAGATTAAGGGTGTATGTGATAAAGCATGAGAGGTTATGCAGATGTCACTTTCTCAATCCCTTTTAAAAAATAAAAAATAAAAATAACGTTAAAATTTGTTTTTTGGAGGAAAAAAATTACGACATTTTTCATTCTTATTAGTTGCTGTATGGATACTAATGGTGTAGATTATACAGAACTAGTGGAGGTTCAAGTCCCTATTCACATTATTTTGTTCTCTTAAAATATTTCCAATATTAATTCTTGTCATTTTAACTAATAGCTCCCACAAAAACTAATAAAAATTATTTATCACTCCCTCAAATCTTTATATATTTTAGTTAGCCCCCACAACACAAGAATTGAGAAAATTCAGTTTTGCCCCTATTCAAATCTACATATACTTATATCAAACTAAGCATCCGCTTGGATCGTTAGTTAGAGTTAAAATTTTTAAGTTATAGTTGGTTGAATTTTTAAAAACTAATTTTTGTTAACTTTTCATAAAAAGACAAAAATCCAATAAAAAAAAATTATTTAGTTGAAGTTAAATTAATATATCAAACAAAACCTAAATAAAGTCCCACGAAATAAAAACCTCGTCTCTGTCACTTCAAACAAGAATCGCACTTTGATGCAAAGATTGAAAATCATTGCCTTCAGTATATTGGGCACTCCTCCATAATCCCAGCCAAATTAGGCATAGAATAAGTGGCAAAAGTGTCTAAGGTGGGGAAATTTTTGGCAACTAACCTCAGATAGATTCAAGTAGACACTGTTAGTGAACACCACCAATGACTTGCACCACACATTACTTATTAAAAAAAAAAAAGTGAATCTCCCTGTATAAAATCCCTAAATGGAGCATTAACTCGTGGAGAAACTCTCAGATGTTGACAAAAATATTCGTTGAAACCCCAAGATTAAATCCTACCTTTCAATCAAGAGTTCGTCATTCCAACCCAATCAAAGATGTTGACAAAAATATTCGTTGAAACCCCAAGATTAAATCCTACCTTTCAATCAAGAGTTCGTCATTCCAACCCAATCAAATATGCCAACGGGACATGCTTATGGGGCCACGGTCAAGCATTTTCCCTTCAGTAAATCCTTTAAATGACAACACTGCCAGTATTGCACGACGGTGCCATGTGAGTGCAGGAACACCTAGAAGTACGAGACTTGAATTTCAGTGGGACTTCCAAGTATGCATAGTTAAGAGTGTTTTTGCTTTACCCGGGTCGTCCCGAAATGGCAAATGACTAGGTTTTTTTAGTTTTGTTCTTCTGGTTGCAGGCAAATGACAAGGTTTGCACCTTTCTGAAAAGGGATTTGTTTTATTCCTATGTATTACGAACTGACATGATTCACAACTAACCCTAACCCTGGATGACATATCCAATTTTTGGAATTAAAAAATTTTTACAAAAAAATATGTCTCATCTTTTTTTATTATTCTCTTATTTTGAAAAAGAAAAATTACTCTGGTCTTTTTTATATTATTCTCTTATTTTGAAAAAGAAAAACTATCTCATTTTTAAATTTATTTTATACCGTACTCATTTAGAAAAGAACAAGAATCTTTTTAAAATCTTATCACAATACATTATTCCCAACACCATTTTTTCTCACTCCAAATAACTTTTTGTTTTTAAAAAAGAAAAATTCCCACACATCCAAATATCATCTTATTATCAAGAGAAAGACTTTCTCATTTAAAATAAGAAAATTTTCTTCTTGGAAAATAGACATATAATCCAAATGGAGCCTAACCGCCCAAACTACCAAATTCCTAGCCTCCTAGGAAAATAAGAATGCCACTTTACATTCAAACCCAAGTCCAACAATAGTTATTCTTCTGTAAAAAGAACTTGTTCAGCCAAAAAAAAAAAACCATGAGAGAGTTTTGTTGTTAGACTAAATATGCAATTTCAACCTATGACGGACAAAAAGTTGCAACCCCAGAAAACATAAAGAACTTCTGTACCGGATATGAGGAAAATTCGCTCCAGATCAGGCTCTTAGAGAGCTCCACTTCGAGCATTTCTTCATGGGAAACCCACCTGGTGTTCATTTTGTTTGTTCCGCAACAGTCATACAAGCAAAAGAGTTCAGCCCCAACCTTTCTAACAAAAGCAGAGATCTAATAACTTAGGCATGAATACGCGTTTTCGAGGAAGATGGAATATGCAGAGCATTTATATATATATGCAATCTTAAGAGCTGTACAAGCATGTACAAATTGTGTTTTTAGATACACAAATTATAGACCCCATGAATTAAACTATCTCAACTTCACCCACCAGCCACCGATAATTCTGGCTGGCTTCTTCTCATCAGAAGTGGGAAGAAAACTGATCTAAATTTTTTGCCGAACGAATTTCGGTCCTTATGGTAAGCAAAAGAAGAGGAACTACTCCATCCAAATGCCACAGAGATAGTGGATTTTGGTTGTACTAATCACCTCAAGTGGGAATCGTAAGCGTCAAAGAGGTTATCAGGAACGACAACAGGAAACTTATCTATGTATATGAAGAGCCTCCTCAGGTTCTCTCTAGTCACCGTTGCCATGTCAACTATGTCTCTGCTATCGGTAAACACCCAGAGATCGCCTGAGTTCACTCTCTTTAGAGTGTCGCGACAAAACGGGCACGACTGCGATCTTGTTCGCCTGCAATGTTGCAAATAATCATCAATCAAACTAACTAACAAATGCAATATAATACAGAGGAAATTCACTTATATCATGGCCCAAGGTCTGCAAGAGAAGCCGTCAGTAACCTAGATGACAGGTTAATGTTCTTCTTGACTCCATAATAGAAATGAATGTGTCCTATCTTCCTATATGCAAAACTACAACTTAACATTCCAACCACATGATAAACTTAAAAACACACACACACATACAAGCAAACAGAACTTTTGGACTGAGTGAAAACCAACAAAATAGTTGAATGGACAAACTTTCAAATTTGACCAACGAGCCATGACAAACAAATAGGTTCTGGAAGAGGAAAAAAGGGTGAAAGAACCAGTCTCCAGGAATTTAATAAATAACCAAACTAATATCACGACAAATTATTATGTCGACAAAATTTATTATGTCGGGATCATAGGAGCAATGTCAAAACCACCAATGTGTTGGAAGGATTACCTAGTAATACATTCTTCATTTGTACTAAAATTAGGAAAATGAAAAGTAAAAAAATGATGGGTAGCATGCACACACGCATATAAAAAAACTCCATTAATATGCCAACTGTTATGGCTCGAAACAATTGTCACTCATTCAAGAATCTCCAGAGACTAATAGCATCTTACAATTCAAGAACTCACGAATTAGAAAGAGAGATAGAGAGTGGATTTACAGAGCAATACCATTCCCGGTAACATTTCAGGCACATAGCATGGTTGCAGTTGGGCAACACAATCTTACTATTCATCTCCATGCATATACCACACTCTTCTTCTCTTTCAATGTCTATATCTGAGCATTGCCGATTCTCATCGTCATCTCTTCTCCTGTACCTTTCCATGCACACTGCCTTCTGCTTCTTATCTTCTGTGTCACTGACACCGTTTTGAAGTTGCAGCAAAGAAGGATAAATTACAGCTGCCCATGACAGAACGCCGTACGTCAATGAAGATAATAAATATAACGGACAAACCAAAACTATTACAAACAACTTAGAACATCAAATTTACCATAGAACTCTCTAATACTTGCTTTCCTTTCATGAGTAGACATTGTAGTTGTGCCATCCACATAAACCTGTTGTACGATGCAGAGAGCCAAGGTCACCATCATCCATGACTTGGAATTTCCCTCAAAAACACAAACAAGCGCGCGCGAATATATTAACAAAAAGGATTAAGGAACAAAATTCAACCTTGTATATCAGAATTCTCAACAATCCAAGAGCTCCGGCAAGGTGGCAGTCGGTCCATTGCACCAGAAAAAGGAAGAGGTGTGCGGCTGGACTGTAGGACATCCTCATCTGAAGACAGGCGCCATCGTACTCCCTCGGAAAATCCGACGCCCTGCATCTCACCAGATTCATTTCATTCACAAAATGCCAGCTTAAAAACACCATTGAGATGGGGAAAACGACTACCTATCTCTTCAAATTAAACGATATCAACAGCTTGAGATTGGGATATCCCATTATATCATTTCAAATGAAATTATAATTAAATAAATATAAAAAATGAAGATTCACTCTATTAGTAAACTACAACTGGGCTCACACGCCAACAAACCAACCAAAGTTAGAAATGACAGTTTAATAGATAATAAAAATGCCATGAGATGACGAGATATGATGAAAAGGGAGGCAATGGCGTCAAGATGAAGTTAAGCAATCAAAACTATCTATGAGAGAAGAGCAAATGCGGGTGGAACCCATGCCACGTGAAGTTGATCAACTACCAAGATAGGGATAATGCAAATCTGAAAAAGAAGCAACCCCAGTCCCTTTAACAATCTCATTATAGCATAAATATACAAAAATATGTATACACACACACATATGTGTATGTATGTTTAGCAAAATTTAACACAGCCCATGAGAGAGAGTGAGAATATCATTAGAAGCACACACACAAAAAAAAAAAAAAAAAAAAAAAAAAAGGAAGCTCCAGGGGAAAATCGAGCATGCGCAAATGAAAATTTAAGATTAAGCACTCTCACAGGCAGTGTAGTCTGTGTGAGAGGGACTGGAGGGACCAAATATTTATGAAGAAAACCAGCTCAACTGTTTCAAAAGAACTGATATTTGAAAGATTCTCCATTTCATTTCTAAAGTTTTTTCCCTTTCACTGGAAATTCAATACAAACACCAAACTTGAAAAGGAAAACCCAAAAGGCAAAAAAAAAAAAGTTTGCCAATTTGGAAACAGAAGAATCTAAAATATATGAGAATGAAAACAAGAAAATTATGCATTTTCCACACAAATCCAGGAAAAAAAAATCAAATTTAATCTCGAACTATTCTTGTCAAACCAGCATTGGTGAATGATCATGTTTTTTTAACAAAAAAGAAGGAAAATCATGAATTTAACCAGAATTATCCCTCGGATAAAAAAGAAGAACAGAGAGAGGCCAATTATAAAAATAAAAATAGAAAACTTACACAGTATTGGCATGCTGAATATCAGCTTCGAGCACTTTCAGAGAATCTTTAAACGATTTTCGCATGGAAGCTATGTACATCTCGAAAAAAAAAATTAAAAAACCAAAAAAACAAAAACCTCAAAATGAAAATGAAAACCCCACGAACAGAAGGAAAAAAATAACCCCCAGAAAAAGATCAAACTTGCACTCCAAAAATCCCTAATTTTTCTCTACCTACCTTCCCAAAAACCACTCACTTTTTTTTTTTTTTTTTTTTGGAACTGGGATTTTTCAATTTAAATTATTAAATCTCTCCGTATGTGTGGGTTTCTCCTTTCAGTCAGTGGCGTTTCGTGTTGCTTCTATGGCGTTCTTGAAAGGCGAAGACTGGGAAGGTGGCCTGACACGTGGAAAAGAAGTGCTGTTTGACAATTATTTTAAAGTATGAATACTGTTTTTAATGAATTTTTATTTATTATTTATTTGGAAAGGATCAAATATTTTTTTTAATTTTTATTTTTAATAATGCCCGTGACGGCCCTTATCCAGTGAGTTTGGGTTATGTCTGCCACTTTTGCTTTTTTTTTCTTTCGGTAGCTTTCCCTCCACGCAGTCATGATCGTTACTCCCCTCCTTTCTCTCTCTCTTTTACCCCCAACTTTCATCTTATTTACCATATTACCCCTATTTCCTTTTTTTTTTTTTTTTTTTTTTTAGGAGTGATTTATGTTTTTATATTCTCTACTTGGAGTTTGCTTTTCTTCCGAGCAATTTTGTATTTTGAGTTTTGACATTTTAATAGCATCACATTATAGGGAATTATTGCAATAAAACTCATTTTATATACCCTATCAATAAAACTTATTTTTAAACCTTTAAGATATAATCGAATAGTTGAAATATTATTTATGTATAATAATTATAATACATCTTACCTCATATTAATATATAGTAATAAATAAAAATTTTAAAACACCAACTCCCTTCCTCGATGCCGATGACTACCCCCCACATCGGCATTGACCCAGTACCCCTCCCCCTCCGACGTCGGTGACGGACCCCCACTCCCTCCCCGATTAGATCTACCCCCTCCCCCTCCTCCCCTCAAGCCTAGGTGCCCTCCCCACCAACCTTCCATCGGTGAAGGTATATTTTTTTAAAATTCTTTTATTATTATTATTATTATTTAATTTTTTAGTCAAATACTATTATAAGGTAAAATGTATGATAATTACTGAATACAAACAACATCTCAGTCGTTTGATTATGTCTGAACAGTTTAAAAATGAGCTCTATCGATAGGGGTATATAAAAAGAGTTTTACCGTAGTTTCACCCCACATTATATATATATATATATATTTAGAAAAAAAAAATGTGACTGGCCCATCATTTCTAGGTTTTCAACCTCACTGGTAGGAACACTCCCCTAAGTATGACAAAGATAGGTACTTTATACTAATTTCTCTGTTGAAGCTAAAACGGGACCTAAAAGGAAGCAGTGGGAATCGAACACGGATGGATGAAGGGGAGATACCTACTAAAGGCTTCCCACCCTTTTGTCATCTCATCTACCCCCGTGGGTGTCATCACATTATATTTTATTACATGAATCTCTAACTTTCCTTTTATAGTTTTGACCTACTCAAATTTGCTTAAAAAATATTACAATTTAGATTATTCTTTTTTTTATATCATGTATTTTGTTTTTATTGTTAAAAGTATACCCTACATTTAAGATCATGTGTTTTATATCATTATATTGCATTTGAAAAATGGATTTATAACTAAGTATCTTTTTTTAAGAAGTTTTAAACAAATGACTAAAATTTTTAAAAATTAATTAAAAAACCTTGTTTTAGGTGGTCAATCTATAATTCATTATAGTACCTTAGAGCATTCCATTTGAATTTGCTTTGTTATGCTGGGTTTCCCATAATAGGTGGCTGTGTGCGCGGAAATTATTTTTTTTATTACCTTTCTATGTAATGGAATATATCCTCCTTTTTTTTTTTTTTTTTTTAATATCATATTAGAAAGTAATTGTTCTCTCGCATTCCTCACTTAACTTTTCAAACCCTTACAAAAAGGAGAAAGAAATAAACGCCATTTTATTAGGTAAATGCTTTTTGTCATAAAATCCGAGCATTTATCTACCCCTCGCGTTTGTGGTGGTATAATCTTCGTTTTAAGCGAGAGATGGGCTCTTATTATGAACAAGCATCCATATATTATACGTGTTTTTCCAACGAATTCCCATCAACTATGATGGAAATTTTTAGTATAATTGAAATTCTTTGAGGAAGTCATCAACTCATTTCGATGCTAAAAATTAATTTAGAAAAAAAAAAAAAGAATTACTTAGCTTTGTTTCCTTTTATTTATCTTTATAAAAAGAAAATTTGCACATAAGTGGACAGTAATTATTCAAACATGGTACTTCTAGCAAATTATAGCTACATCCTATAAAATTTGGAGAATCAAATGGCCACAAACATTTATGATGGTTAAAAAGTTTGAGAGAAAAATGTAGGAAATAATGGTGGTTAAATTTTAGGTACTTTGACATCTCCTATTAGGCAAAAGTTAGAGGTCCAATTATTAGTGCACTCAATTTGGGCTTGTAATTGCATTGTTCACTTCACAAAATGGTAGGTAAAATGGTTAAATTCCTCTCCTACCAAAAGAACTACGTCATGAGTATTAGCAATGGGCACCAAACAACAGCTCTCTTTTTTTTTTTTTTTTTTTTTTCCTAGCACAACAGATTTAGACGACATTATCTCGATATCAATTTTTTAGTGGCAAATAATCAGGGTATAATCTCCTTCTATCCGCAAGTAAAAAAAAAAAAAAAAAGATTATAGAAAGAAATTTTTTTTTTGTATGCTTGATCTCGTAGAATAAAATGATGATACGATGATCCACGTTATTTATACAGACCGATGATGATTCTCTCTTTTAATATGAATTTATATGAGTATCACCGTTTGGTAGCTAGAAAAATATATACCCACGTGTCATCCATGCCTCTTAATTTAAATTTGTGATGGTAAGCTGATTAAAAAATTAATTATTATGAACACATTAGGTAGATCTTACCGTTAAAAACCGACTTGCTAGAAAAGAAGATCTAAGCTTTAAACCATGCATCTAATTTAAACTTGGAATGTAGTAAGCCGATTCAAAAATTAATTGTTATGAACATATTGGATAGACCTTTCCACTAATAAGTTTGCCAGAAAAAGAGATCGAAGCTTTAAAACTATTCCTGGTTCATATTGGAAAACAGTGAAATGCATTGGATTCAAGTAGTTATTATTATTATTACTACTACTATTATTATTATTATTGATAGAATTCAAGTGGGTAACTTTTTTTTTTTTTTTGATAAATAATTCAAGTGGGTAACTTGCTTAAAGGAAAAGAATGCAAACCACCCAACAAGGATAAAACAGTAAAAGTTGCCACTGAAAAAGAGATCTAAGCTTTAAATCTATTCCTAGTCCATATTGGAAAACAGTGAAAGTGCATTGGATTCGAGTGGTTATTATTATTATTATTATTATTATTACTATTATTGATAGAATTCAAGTGGGTAACATCTTCTCCTTCTTCTTCTTTTTTTGATAAATAATTCAAGTGGTAACTTGCATAAAGGAAAAGAATGCAAACCTCAATAAGGATAATCTAGAATCATTTCAATTTCATGATTTCAACCCAAAATTGAAGACAATTTGAGGCTAGAGAATCCCATTCCTAATCCGCAGGGGTACTTGAATATTCAAATTCAAGATGATTCTTGAACCATCTTTTTTTTTTTTTTTTTTTTTTTTTTTTTACTGAGGTATGAAATGATACCTTTACCACCAAACACTGATATTTAGGTTTTTTTTTATCCATTAAGTTGTTAGTTTTATCTTAATGGTTTGATGAATCACACGTTTACTTGTTATTGTATTTTAATATAGTGAATATATTTCAATATGCATTTAGATATCTCATTTAACCATTGTATTCAATTGGAATATGTGTTTAAATTATTTATATTTTAGTAGTCGTTCTAATTAATATCGACGAGAGTGTGTGTGTGATAATAGTAAAAGTATATAGAGAAAGATAATATATTAATAGGAAAAGAAGTGGCTCTATTGTTTAAATGAAGGTGTATTTAAATACAATATATAATAAAACCAAATAAATATTATATTATATTAGAGTTGAATATGTGATTCAAAATGAAGTTAACACAATGATTATGTATGATTTAATAATTCAAATATTTCGCGGATAAGATATTTTTCATATTCTGCTATTAAAGCTCAAATAAACTTAAATCTTTTTCTCTTTTTGATCAATTTAGTGTCTAGTTAAGGGCTATGGAAATTTGTTCATGATTCTGTTGCCTCAACAACCAGCACATAACAGCTAACTCGGTAGAATGGCTCCAAATAAAATTGGAACTTCCAAATTTATATGTTGTTTTAAACAATAGAGAAGGGAGATAAATTTACAAGGCAAAATATCATTAATTGTTTTTAAATGACGAAGTAAAATCAATCGGGATGAGCACAAAAAGGTACTATACATAAGTAAACACGTGAATTTTTTTATAGGATACGAAAAAAATTAACTATCGATAACGTTTTGTTTTGAATCATCATATTTATATCGGATTTTATCAATTTGTTTAGGTTTCATTCTATGTGCTTTTGGCCAAAGTTAATTATTATATTTCTGGTAGAGCATCCCAACAATGAAAAGCTTCACAAAAATAAATTCGAATTAAGATAAGTTTGTAAATAAGAATAAATTTACAGTCAGATCTAAAAAAAAATATTTTATCGATAATAGTATTTTAATTATAATCAACAAAGTTTTATATTTTAATTATATTTCGAGGCAATTTTGTTTAAATTTAACATTAAAAGGCATATACTCCCGATTATCACCTTAAAAAGTTCTCATAAACATAATTAAAAAAAAAAGGCTGCAAAATAAAAATTGGTTTCTTTTCCCTTCTAGCATATAAAAGTTTTATTTATGTATTTTTCGAAATTATAATAGTTTTGATTTGAAATGGCACTGTTGAGAGTAATCGGTACATTTGTGGGAGTAGAGATAAATAAATATAAATATCTTACTGGGTCCAGGCATGTTTTCATCGTACAACTCGGCCGCAACCACCAATAAACATTATCCTAATTCATTGCCCTTTAGTTTTTTTTTTTTATATATATATAAATATATTGCTCAATAATTGACCAAACTCAATCTAATCTTTCTGCTTATTTCTTTTCTTTATATATATATAAAAAAGTAGTATTTACAAAACATCTTTAGAAAATGAAGCCCCAGTAACTTCTCTCTCTCACATTGTTGCTTTTTCACATTCTTTATTATGGTCTGATATCCAGTACCGGATAGTTTTTGGTAGATATAAACTTTAATTATTAGAAATGTGAACTTCAGTTACTCAAAATATAAATTTATGTATAAATAAATGTAAAATAAGAGAAATTTACATTCACTTTAGTTACATTTTCTTCTACATGAATTCACACTCTTAATAACTGAAATTCACATTTATAGTAATTAAAGTTTACATACCGGATACCATACGGTATCAGATATGAGATTTTGTGTATATTTATATATACATATATAAACAAATCCTATTGTGCTGTATTTTATCAAAATATCACCGGCAAAAAGAAAAGGGGAAAATGTGGTGTAATAGTTTGTAGCTTGTGCCAGCTCTGCCAGTGGGTAGCCAATGAATTGGGAGATCAGGGTGGGGTTTAGGTAAAGGCCTTTAACCCATAACATTATGGCTCAAAATTTGTTTTTAGTTTAAACATAAAACTTTCATTTAAACCATCTACTCTAACGCTACTTTGCTACACTTAATTTTTGGATTCAGTTTTCTTACACTAAAAAAATAATCATCACAACAAATGTTACATTGTTCCATCATGAACAAGTGTGTAGTCTATTTTATTTAGACTTTTTTTTTTTTTTTTAAACAATCTTTCTTTCTCTTTATATGTCTGTCTCCCTTCTCCTTCCACTCTCCCATCGCCCCTACCGGCCCTCATTACTCCTGGTGGTTCCTTGCTTGTTGCTACTTAACATCAGAAATCCTAAGAACCGAGATTATGAGAGCTTCATGAGCGGCGACCGCCATTGTTGGAAATCCATTGTGTTCGGGTCATTATGGAAAATCTCCCTTGTTGCTAATAGTACTTTGCACTCTGCTTCCTCACTAGTAGTATTATTCAATAACACGATGGGATGCTTCGGGTATTTGCATGAACTTTCTTTTTTTTTTGAACTTGGAGATAAGTGAATTTGAACTCTACATCTTTAGATAAAATCAGGTGTGATATTACCGTTAAGTTCATAATAAGATACCATCGGTAGTAGGTAGACTATCAGTAACACAAAGGTTGCCGGTGGACTACCTCCGGTAACTTTATATCATACTATTGGGCATATTTATAGTACTTCAAATTTGAAAGTTGTTAGTGTGGATTTTGCACAAAATTTTGCTTGTCATGATTTAAGGAATATGACTTAAGGAATATGACTTTTGGATATTTAAAATTTTCATGCATCACCTTTATAGAAAACTTAAGCTTAATTTCACTTAATGGTACATACAAATAATTAAAACTTCAAATGTGGTATACTCATAATTATTAATTAACACGTGTGAGTGAATTAGAGGATTACCATTTTCAAAAATTTAATTTAAAAGTTCAGTTTTAAAGGTCGATACCAATAACTAAACTAAACTTCACAAGTATACATGGGAGAAAGAAAATAACTAGCGTTTTTATAGTAAACAATTTGATTCTTTACCTAATAAATTTGCTATTTGCTAATAAGTGCTTCTGATTTGTTTGAAATCTTGCTTTCTTCTTTTAGTTCGTAAAATTGTTATTTACTATTATTTTTGAAATATGACATATATGTTGTGGGGTATTTAGTACTAATATCTCTAAACTTGCACCATTTAGTAATTTACCTCCTAAATTTTTAATTTTAAACCTCATGAATTTATTAAATAGTTGCAATGCTCCATTTGACTTAATTTTCCATTAAATTAGTCACTAAAAGCTCACGTAGCCTCATATGAAGCCTTAAAATCCTATTTTTTACTAAAAATTTTCAAATCTAAGACAAACCCTAATGTTAATGTTTCAAATTCAAATAATAAATTTAATATAAAACTAACTAAATGGATACATTGTAATAATTTAAAAAATTCATGAGTAAATTATCAAAAATTAAAAGTTTAGGGGGCAAGTTGTCAAATGAGTGGAGATTTGCTATCCCAAATTTATTGTCTAATTGACTGTCCCCCAATAGTGTCATGTCATATCATCTGAATTCAAATTAAAAACTTCAAAATACTTTTGTTTGTATATAAGTTTTGCATTATATCAGAATCCGTTTTGCTTTCTCGGATTTTGGTAGAATCCAATACCGTTTTGGATTTTGATAAAATTTATTTTATATTTTATCAAACTTAGTTTTGCATTTTATCGATGATCGGCCGGCGACCAGTGACCTACCGGCGATCAGTGACCGGCGACTAGTGACATGCTTGCAGCCGGCGATCAGAGACTGGCCAGCGAACGGAGTCGAAGATATATGAAAACCATTCTAATAAATAAGAAATAAAATAAAATAAAAATATAAGAGTATTTTTGTCTATTTACTATTTTTTAATTAATTATTTAACTAAATCTTATGAAAGGATAAAATTATCAACTATACTTTTATAGACGGGAAATTTATAAGGAGGTGCTAAAATTATGACTATTTCCCTAATTTTCTCTAAGCACAATAAGCCCAAAATAAATAAAAATAAGTAAACAAACAACAAAATCAGTACCATCGTTCACAAACTTCTTCCCCTTTTTTCTTCTTTTCAGCACTGTCGTGTACACCTTCCCCACTCGTCATATGCGTTTTCAACCATGGGAAGCCGCGATCGAAAAGAACACTGGGAAAAATCATCAAAAAAGTCGACGGCGTATAAGTTTTTCTATTAGCGCAACATTGCTTGCCGAAGGAATTGTCACTAATTCCATCAACCTCGCATGACTATGCTCAGCCACATAACTAATGATTGGATTATGGCCACTTTTTTGTTTCTGCATTTGAATATAGTTGTAATTTGGTGTTGTTTGGATTTTTTTTTTTATTTGTATTTTCGAATCAGATTTTTTTTTTTTCCGGATTTTAGTTTTTGGTTAGTAGTTTTTTTAAAAATCAATAGTTTTTGGTTATTAGTTTTTTTAAAAATCAATATAATACTGATAAAATTTTTTCCTTGGTTGGTTTTTTGAATCATATGTTTTTTTCTAATTGATTTTAGTTTTTGGTTATTTTATTGATTAATCATTATTTTTTCCATAAGACTGAAGATTGTATTGCTATTTGTGGTCGTTTTTATTCTTATGATTTTTTTTTTCTCGTTAGGTGTTTGATCAACTTTATCTTTAATATATTGGCATAATCATTATGTCAATTATTACGTAATAGTATTTTATACACCAAAACACAACCTGATCTTTAATGACTCTGTCCTCAATATGTTGACATGATAATTACGTTTATATATCATCTCTACTTATAATAATATGGAACCGAATCAATAATGTTATTAATAATGACATGATCATTATGGTAATTATGAAATATTGTTTAAGGAGCAACTTGTAACTCGTGATTAGGCTATGTCATTGTGAAATGCTCACATTCAAATAATTCAATCATCGTACTTACAGGTTCTAACGAACACAACATATAGTTAAAGAGTTCTCATGGCTATGCAATATTGTGACTTGATCATTATGTTCCTAGTATTGAAAGCCAACATAATACTAACCTTGGTCATTTAATTACTATACAATAATCTATTGTAAACTCAATATCCAAACAATTTGTCCATATCGTATTGACCATGTCCTTTTATTTAAATATCACCCGATCATTATATTGTTTGTTTTTCTTGACCAATATAATATTGACCTGATCATTTTATTACTCTCAATAATTTATTATTAATATCCTTAAAAAAAATTATTGTTAATATATTTAAGAATGATCCATATCATAATGACTAGCACCATAACCCACATGATGTTTGAACGTGCGATGGAATAACTGAAAAAAAAAAAAAAAAAAAAGGGAGAAAATAATTGCAAAACAGAAATGGTAAAAGGCAATCTTTATATATATTAATTACAAAACTAAGAAAACTGAAATTCTACCTAGAGAAGTAGACTCTAGAAAAAAAAACAAAAAAACAAAAAAAAACAAAAGGAAAAAAAAATGAAAATAATATTTGAGAAAGAAATCCCCTGACTTCCTTAAAAATAGGAACCACTACATGAGTACGGTTACAACAAAAAACAAATTATTTTATTGGGACTATTTAAAAAAAAATATGGTTACAACAAGTTTAAAAATTAATGGAAGGGCAATTAAGGAACTAAAAAGTATTTATTTTTTAAAAGGGTGTCTAAAAATGGTAAAAATTCTTGAAACGAGAATGGAATTGGGCTAAGAGATGTCGAGTAGAGAGCCGTGGCGGGCCCGGCCCAAGGTTAGGTTGGGATTGAACTACCACGATCCAGCCCAGTAAAGAGCGATACTCCAAATGACAAAAATACCCATCAATGTTTGCCACGTTGACGTAATTACCCTTGTACTTCAATCTTACTTTTGTCTCGTCGCCAGAAAAAGCTTTGAGCTCTTTCTTGTACAGGTGTACTTTACCCTGTGATTTTATCGGTGTCGTCCGTACATTCTATTCTTACTTCTTCTTCTTCTTCTTCTTCGAAAAAAATTCTCAAATGAAAACCTTAATATCCCCAAACCTAACTATTAATCGTTGGAAACCTCATTTCTCATGTTCCGTTTTTCTCGTCAATTTCCCTTCTCTTTCTCGAGAAAATCGGAACCTTTTCGACTTTTCTCGCCGAAAACGGCCATGCAGACCAGGAGGACTCCTCAGGCTCTCCTTCGTCAGAGCTAATTGCGTTTCCGAGCCGGGGAGTTATGGAGGCTGGGACAATTTGGTGCTCTTTGGCGACTCGGACCGTTCTGGTGAGGCTGAGGCTAATCAGTTCCGTAATTTTCTCGTTTCTACAGGAGTTGATGATAAGAAGCATATTTTTTCATTTATTTTGGGTCTATTGTGCGCTTTGGCCATTTCTAGGGTTAGAGTTTCTTCGATTGTTGTGTTTCCGGCTTCTGTGTTGGTTTTTGCTCTCGGATTTTCGTTTGGGCTTGTTCGTGGTGGGGGTATAGGTGAATTGAATTATAGTGGAACTAAGAGACGGGCAAAAGATGAAATTTTTAGGGTTTCTGTCGAAAAATTTAGGAATTTGGTTGAAGTTGTGGATGATTTTGATGATAAAGTTAGTAATCTCAGGAGGAAAATACGGAAAGCTATTGATTCTAGAGAAATTACTGTGGGTGATCTGGAAGAGTATACTAATGTATTGGAATCCGTTAGTTTATCAGCTTCGAATGCGAGGAATGTCATTGAGGTTTCTTCGGATAATTTGGGCAGTGTTATTTTAGCTGAGAATCAGTCGTCAAGTAAAAGAAAGAAAGAGCTTGGTGAAATTGGCTATGACTTTTTTCAGTCTATTGGGGGCTTGTTTAAAGAGAATTTAGTTGATCCGAAGCCAACTAAAGTGAAAAATAATGTTAAGCGAGAGACTGTGGAGAATGATCGAACTCGTGATGGTAATTTAGTCCTGTCTATTGAAGAAACAGCATTGAATCCGGCTAATGGCAATAAGCCAAGAGCAAATTATGTTGTTTCCCAAGATTCATCAAACGAGCTTCCTTTTGATGAGGATGGATATGGAAGAATCAGAAATGGAAAATCGGGATCGGAGGAGATCAGTAGATATAGAAACAGAATTAATTATAGTGAAGAGTATGGTTACGAGAGTAAGAGATTGCAATTAATGAATAATCATCGTTTCTCTTTGAAGATGGGCCGCAATAATCAAATTGATACATGGGAATCCAATGATAATCTTCTCGAGTCTGTAAATTTTAGTGTCAGGATGAAGCATACGGAAACTGAAGGTTCGTTTTTGCGAGAGCAGAAGCTGGAGAAATCAGATGACATTTACAGGTCTTCTCATGTCGAAGAAGAAAGTGAGTATAGTGTTAATGGATCTCCATTGAGAGAAGAGAGTGCTAATGGTAAAGACGATTTCCATGTGGCTGGTCAGCTTTCTGGAGATGAGAGTGAGGTGCCTTCTCCTTCATCTTCTTCGATTTCAGATGATGTGGTGTTTGACCGGTATCTTACGGAAGCCAATGACCTGCTTCAACAAGCGAAGCAATTCATGAGAGATGGATGTGAAAAGGATCGTGCAGAGATCATATTATACAAATCTGCCAAGCTTCTATCAAATGCTATAGCTATGAAGCCCGCGAGCTTGTTGGCTGTGGGGCAGCTGGGAAATACTTACCTCCTTCATGGAGAGCTGAAACTAAGGATTAGTCGTGAGCTAAGAACACTACTCTATAGAAGTAGTCCTTCATCTGTTGGAAAATGGGATAGATTACGTGACCAAATGGGCAATAGAAGTGAAATTACATCGGGCCTTATTAATGTCTGTGAAGAGTGTGAAGAACTCCTGGTGGAAGCAGGGAGAAAATATAGGTTGGCTTTGTCCATTGACGGGAATGACGTAAGGGCCCTGTATAACTGGGGGCTTGCTCTCAATTTTCGTGCACAATTGATTGCGGATATTGGACCGGTAAGCATTCTTCACAACCTTACCTCTTATTATTGTGGTGACTTCTAAAAACTTGTCGATTAACTCGCATTGTAGAGTTTTGATATTCAGCCAACACCTGTTTTGTGGAAATGCATTTATGTAAGCTACATTATCCAATTGCCTACCTCTTGCGATGGTTTGGCATTTTATGCTTTCTAATTCATGTTGTTTTCTGTTTCCAGGAAGCTGCTTTTGATGCAGACAGAGTATTCATGGCTGCGATTGATAAGTTTAATGCTATGATGTCCAAAGGCAATGTTCACACACCCGATGGTATGTCTAAGTTCTTGGATTTATGTTTAATAACAAGTTTCTCACCATTTGATTTCGCTTGATTCTAACTTGATATATCGATGGCAGCGTTATTCCGATGGGGCATGGTACTGCAGCAAAGGTCTCGCTTGCGGCCGAGTAAGAGTAAAGAAAAGGTGAAGTTGCTGCAACAGGCAAAGAGGCTGTACGAAGATGCACTCGGCATGGATGTGAACAATGTCCAAGTTAGAGAAGCCTTGTCGACATGCATATCCGAGCTTAGCAGTAGGTACTTCTAGTCGTCGGAAAAAGACTCAAATTATCCCTACATTTCCCCGAACTTTATAGTCAGCGTCTCTCTCTTATAATTTCTTTCCCCCAAAAGTTTTGTGCTCGTTTTATACATTTGTAAGAAAATAAAGATTTAAGTGACAAGCGGAGAGTCTAGAATAAGAAGTTTCAAGTGCTTTTGCAGTTTGGACGGGTTCATTAGAGACAACTCGGTGTCATATTCCGACAAACCTGTTCTGCGACTTGTTGTTTTAGCATTGGTTTGTTAGAGATTTGAATCTGTTTCCAAGAGTTATCGGAAAGGATACCTCAAATGTATTGAGAAAGTATACTTCTAAGAACAAATAATGGTTGATTGAGCCAGTGGAAATTATTAGGTGAAAATTATTAAGCCTCCGTTTGACGTTTCAACTCCAACTTAAATTTTTTATCTCAATTTTTATTTTTTTTTAAATTAATAAAAAGTAGAACTAATTTTTAAAAAGTCAACAAATTTCAATTTAAAAATTGTAACAAAATTATAACTCGGACTTGTAAACTAAACACACCCTAATTTGAAAAGACAGATTAACCTACATTTTTCAGTTTGTTTGGTTACTAAACTACGGAAACTTGAAGCGTGGATATGTTGCTTTGTCCAATCCCATTTACATGGTTTAAGAAATTTTTTTCCCCGTTTTATGGTTTAGGATTTTATCCTTCCTTTGTGTTTTCCACGTGATTTTTTAAGCAAATTCGTTACAAAGTATCAACGCATTAAGGATGGAAGAAGAGGTCTTTTAATAACATAAAGAAACCCTTATTTTATCAAAACGTCGTTTGATTAGGGGATTCTATAGTGCACAAAACGTAGGACTAAAAAGGCCTACTAAAAAAGCAGCAGAAAATCCAAACTTGGTGCTCGGAAAAGAAAACCACCAGCATCTCTTTCAGCATCTTAGTTAAAAGATTAACTTAGAAAAGATGTAAATATATTTTAGCTGGTTTTAGCCTTTAAAGTAGTTCTTTTTGGTTATGGTCATCCTCATATTATCCCATCGAATTCAAACGTTCCCGGAAAACTTTCAACATTCCAGCGAAGGTAACAATGCCCATCAAAGTCCCATCCTCTTCCACAACCCACGCGTAGCTCGAACGGTGCGCTAGCACCTGAATCATCACAGCCACCAGCGAGCTCCAAGGATGACAAACGATGGCCTCCGACCTCCTCACCATCCTCGCCGAATTCCCCCCAAGTCTCCCGCTCTTTCCGTACCCGAACTCGTCGTCAGAGGACGAGGAACACAATGAGGAGGACGACGAAATTGTCGAGTAGTCTTCCTCCATCAGATCCAACAACGCCCCGCAATTCCTCTGCTCCAACCTCTCCTTCACAAGCTGCACCAGATCCTCCGGCGGCCCGCCGTAGTCAATGTAGGCCATGAGATCGCCTGCCGAGAGGGTGGCTATTGCGGCTGCAACCGTCTCGTCGCAGGAGTTGAGCGTGAAGGGCGAGATCTCCCCGATCAGCTTGCCGTCCGTGTCGACCACCGCGACCGAGGTTTGGCGGGCGAGGGCGGCCTGGGAGATGAGGGGCAATGCAGAGGCGGCGGGATCGTCGTAGTTGACGGCGAGGATATTGTCGCCGTCGATAAGGTTGAGGGCGTTGATGGGGCTGGCCGGAGTGGGACTGAAAAGGCCAATGCAGTTAAGGAGGTAGCGGATGATGTCTTCCTGGGTGACCCAGCAGTACTCCCGGTGGTTGTGGCGGGCGAAGTTGAAGAAGGGCTTTTGCTGCAGGTTTCTCCTTGAGTTGCTTGCGCTCCTTCGGGTTTGGATCGGAATGACTAGGTTCTGTGCTCCTTCCAAAATCAGATCAATGGCCTCCAATAAGCTGAAAAAACACAACATTCAACATTAAATCCGTAGGGGAAAAAAAAATCAAATCAAATAAACTCTTTGAATAGTCTCTGTGTGCGTGTGTGTTTCCCACACAACCACACCCCCCCCCCCCCCCCCCCCCCCCCCAAAAAAAAAAAAAAAACCCAAAAGGCAAACACTTAAAATAATCCTCGACAAACAAGAACAAAAAGAAATGAAAAGAAGAACAAAAAGAAATGAAAGAATTTTCAAAAAGATGCCTGATTGAATCAGATTCATTTGCAAAATGATGCTTTGATTGATTCAGAATCAGCTCAAATTTCTAGTCAAGAAAAACCCTGAAAGAAGACCGAAAAATTGGTCAATTTAAACATATAAATTAAAAGAGCAAGAAAATTAATCAAACCATCAATTCAATATATGTGCATCTAAGACCAGAAAAAAGAAAAAAGAAAAAAAAATTGACTTATTCAAATAAAATAATTACAAACCTGGCGTTAGGTTCCAAATGCCTGATAATTCCCGGAACCTTCGGAATCAGAACGGTGGCCGGAGCCTGGAGCGCCGTCGCCGGCGACTTGAGGTTTTCCTCCCTGCTGAGGAAGCAGATCACATCGGTGATGCAAACTTTGCCGACGCAGCGGCAATCGGCGGAGCCTCCGGTGGTGATTTTGGAGTGGTCGCAGCTCCAGACGCTGAGATAGGTCTCGCCGAGCCTCTTCAGCGCCGACAAGGCCTCACCGACGGTGGCGGTGACGGGAAGCGCCCTAAGCGCAGGCTTTCCAAGGCATATGTCGGAGACCTCGCGAGCTAAGAGATTCACTGCCATGCACTGACGAAGAAGACGAAGAAGAAGGAAAGGGCTCTGATGAGCTCGGATTTAGAGAGAGAAAGATTAGTGTGAGGAAGATGATTCTAGAGAGAGAGAGAGAGGATGGGGTTGTGCTGAAGGAGAGAGCGAGACAGGCTGGAAGTTGTCTGGTTTGGTTTTTTGGTCCTTTATAGGCGGGATTACCGGGTATAGCCGGTCATGCCGGTCTCACGATGTTTTGTTAATGAGATGGATCCTAGTAATCAGGTCCCACGAATGAATTTTACAGCTTATTGTTTTTTTTCTTTTCTTGTCTTTTCTTGTCTTTTTATTTCCCTCTTCCTTTGCAATAACTTAGGTGGAATATTTTGTATCTTATTGATAAGATGAATTAAGTTAAAATTTTTAAATTTAAGGTGGTTGATTTTTTAAAAATTAATTATAATTTTTATTAATTTTTTAAAAAAATAAAAACTGAAATGAAAAATATAAATTTAAGATGTAATACCAAAATAGTAGATTTTTACAGCATTGATTGTCTTTTTTTATTTATTATTATTATTATCAAGTGAATTTGTTATCTTAGTTATTGGTTAAATTTGCAAGGATATGATTCGTGTGAGTAAGTTTGTAGTGCGAGTTATAAATTTTTAATAAAAATAACAAAAGTATAGTTTTTATCAATAAACGACGGTTTTTTTTTTTTTCCTAAAAACTCTCTTTAAATTATGCTAAAATTTGTGTGGAATATTCGTTAGGAATTGTATATGGCATGACAAGTACTTTTCCTTTACGGAAAGGTTTTAAATCAAACAGCTATGAATGATAATGTTCAAAAGTATGTTGCATTTTGACGTGTGTATTATATAGTTTTATTTTCTAATAATTTCTTCAAATGTAAAGTTTATCAAAACAAAGAAGAGACCAAACTCTCATTTTTCTCCTCTGTATACGACCATCGCCTCTTTCGATTACTACTCTGGTCTCCGGTCTCTATTTTTGGCACAGCCGGTGTCTTTAGAAAGCTCTTGACGAGCTGAACCTAATGCCTTAATGAGTCGACACCAATTCCTTAGGAGGAGCCCACAATCATGGTTCAAAGTTAATTAGAATATCCCTTAACTTCCAATTGTGATATCTTTGTCATTCGACTGACGTGATTCTTATTCCTACACGTACACCTTGACGAGAGAAACAAAACTCAATGCTCATCTTCACTTGATGGCGGCCATAGAGCCCTGCACCCTCAACCTAAGTTTCGGTACCACAACGAGATGCCGGAGACCAGCCAATGCTCACCAATTCGTTTTAGAGAACATAGGGCAACACAAGCCCTCAACCAATTTTTAAGTTTCTACCACTGGAGTATCGAGTTCCATTCCGCTATGTTTTTCAGAGCTATTATTTTCAATTTCTCTTTTTTGTTTAAATTTTATTTAAAAAGAAATTCTAAATCAAAAAATATTTTTTTTTTTTTATAATCAATTTTAGATTCAAGGAAAAACTCAAACGTAAGTTGGAGTATGATATCAATTACGGACATTGTATGCTTTATAGGTAAAGAAAAAGTGCTTTATCGTGAAAAATTCGAATTCTATTATTGGGTATAAAAAATAGATATTTATAGCTTCCGTTTGTCTCTCAAGTTCAAACCTAAGTTTTCCATATCAGTTTTTATCTCTTTTTAAAAAGTCAACAAATTAGTTTTTAAAAAGTCAATCAAATTCAATCTAAAAATTCTATTTCAAATTTGTATCCTATATAGAATCTTATTAATAGAATACAGAACTCATATACAAATGATGCAATTTGACAATGTAAAATTGTTATGTTATCAATAGTTTTTTTAGAAGAAGAAGAAGGAAAAAAAAAAAGGCGCTAGTGCATAAAACCAATTTCTTCTATAAAAAATTTAAAGGAGAGTTGATTATTAGGAACTTAGGATAAGCACAAAGAAAAGCTATGGGTAAAGGATAAACCCGAGACTTCAAACCTATATTAATGTTTAATTAACTTTTTTTTCTGATATAATTCTAACGTAAACTAGTTGTAAATATGTTTTTTTTTTAGTGTTTGTAATTATGTTTTATCGATAATTGTTTTTTATTTTCTTAACTTGGAATGGTTGGATTTTGGCTTTACGTTCTGTGATAAAATCATATGTAGTTTTATAATTAAAATATGTTTACAACCATTTGGTCACGTTATTTTTTAGTGATTTGGTCACGTGCATGAGGTAGTGGGTGGTTAATTACCTTTTATACCCCTATGTACGATGTACTACAACGAATAAGAGCTTTAAGGGGGTGTTTGGTGAAATAGTTTGAGTTAGGATTTTTAAGTTGCAATAGTAATTTTTTAAAAAAAATTTCAGAAAAGACAAAAAACTTTTTGGGAAAAATACGAAAACTTTTTGGGAAAAAGACAAAAAATTTTACAGTTTATCAAAATTTTTTTTTTTGGTTTTCTACCGTTTTTTTTTTTTTTTGAAAGGTTCTATAGTTTATTATTGATTGAATTCTTTTGAATATTTCCAAAATTAGAAGTAAATCTTATTTTCATCCTGAGATTTAACTCATTTCAGAACTAAAGATCTGGTTTTATAGACTGAGTTCCGAGGATTAATTGTGAGACAATTAAGATTCTCCTCTTCTTTGGGAGAATTAAAATGACAACTTCTTTTTTATTATTTCTATCATTGATCTTATTAAATATATCATATAAAGACATATTTGGTTTACATCTCCATTTTAAGCTCACATTTTAGATTGAAATTTAAATATTTATATTTAAAAGAAAAAAAGCTATAATAAAGCATTTAAACAATGAATATAAAATCGAGATCCAAATGGGGCTTAGTCTTCTCTTTTCTTTCTTAAACATCCTATATGTTATGTTCCTTATACATTTCAGCAAGAATATTTGAAGGGTAAGAAAATCCTGGATGTTTCTAGTCTCTAGAGGTTTCTTTGCGAAATTATATATGATATTATCCTTGGCTAGTTTAAACTTCTCGCTAATCGGTTCTTTATATGAGGAAAATAATTAAAAAAGTGTTTCTAATCTAGGGATATTTTGATCTTTCTTCAAAATAAACGTCGTTAAAAAAAAAACTATAATGTCGGTCAGATATTTTTACCTTCTTTTCTTTTCTCTTTTCTAGTTATAATTAATGGATTTGAATTCTTCACATTTTTAGTGGAATCGGTTAGAATTACTATTAGGTTATACTTATAATCACTTTTTACCATCTTTTTCACACGCATTTGATAGACACTCTTTGGATTTTTAATGAGAATGCTGGTCACTTTTGAAATCTATTAAGTTATTTGTTTCATTTTGATATAAAAATTAGACCTAAATTTAATGCAATACATTTAAATTCCAATTTTTCAGAAATGTTATTCCTCTAAATCACCCCCACTCTTTGGCATAAAAGAAAATGCTATCCACTAATCCAAAAGAAAAATGATAGCTGGATTTTTTAAATCTTAAATCTTAAGTTTTTTTTTTAAATCTTATATTTAAGGAAGGTTTCTTTAGTGAAAAAGAAAAAAGAAAAAAAAAACTTTTTAAGGAAAGGTTTGATTAAATAAAGAAAAAGAAAAGAAAAGAAAAATGCTATCCACTAATCCAAAAGAAAAATGATAGCTGGATTTTTTAAATCTTAAATCTTAATTTTTTTTTTTAAATTTATATCTTAAGGAAGGTTTCTTTAGTGAAAAAGAAAAAAAAAAAAACTTTTTAAGGAAAGGTTTGATTAAATAAAGAAAAAGAAAAAGAAAAAGAAAAGTGGATTTGACGTGAGATTGTCAAACAAACTATTTTTGATAAAAATAAATAACTCATAAATAATATAGATTAATATTTAAAAATTAAATTATTATTATTATTATTTTTAACCTTTTTTTTATATATTTTCAAAATGACATTAATGGTTGGATCACTTAAATGATGAAGGGGCCCACCTAAGAGTCAAGACAAGTAGACAACCATGCACTTAAAAAAATATATATATATATATATATATATATATTTTGAAAAAAGAACATAATTATATTTTCAATTTATATGTGTGAGCCCAACGAAAAATTTCTAGTGAAATTCACGTGTAACTAAATTCTACATAAGTTTTATGAATAAAAATCAAAATATTAATAATAATTAAAGTTGGACACATTTGTAATTTTAATAAAGTAAAAACACAACTTAAATTTACTAATTTTGTGATTATTAAAAATTAAAAATATGAGCGGAGATATTTATCTTCACTTACTTGCATGTGGTTATGTTACCATCTGCATCTATTATTTAGGTTTTGTTTGGAGTTTCAACTCAAACTGTATTTTTTCATATCAGTTTTTATCTTTTTTGAAAATTTTTGTCTTTTTCTGAAAAATTAACAAAAAATTTCAACTCAAACCATAATTTTTCAACTTAAACTCATTCACCAAACGGATCCTTAATATCGCAACTCGATTTTCGAACTTGATATACAAACATTCTTTTTTTTTTCTTTTCTTTTGATTTTTGACACTGTACAAACTTTCTCTTAATTGTTGGAAACTTTGCATGTATGTTCCTACCTAAGAAGAAAAGTCATAATTGATTTCAAAAACTTACCTCAAACTTTATGAAAAACTGACAACCCTACAACTTATTGTAAACTTTAAATAGCAACAAGAATACCGATTATTTTTGTACTTTCCTCTCCAAAGCTACATGTATCATAGAGTTCCACTTTGTTAAGTTTTCTTTCCTAACAGCCTTTGCAAGTGAACTTTATATTTTTTTTTTCCCTTCTTGAAAGCTTTTGCTTAGTGAATTTATTTTTCTGAGTTTTCACGAATTAATTTTATTGCAACAAGGAAAGTTTGGGAAGCATCATCCATATGGTTATAGTTTAAGTGAAAAAGTGGTTAGATGATACTTCATCAAATAATTGTACAAAGAGGGTGTTAATTTTTATATTATTAAAATATAAAAGAATGAAAAATAGTAAATAAAAAATATTTGTTTTTTTGTTTTTTTAATGTTTTTCAAAAATAAACTCAGTTTTATTATTTACATTTTCAACTTTAATTTAAAAACTTAAATTTTAATAGTCCACAATTTTGTTATTTCAACTTAAAATAAGATTATTATTTTTTAAATTACATAAAATTTCAAATGAAATGAAACAAGATACATATTGATTTTTCTTTTTAATACATTTCAAGACTTTACACTTTTAACTTCAAAAAATTCATTTTTAATCAAACACACAATCTAAAACTCAATTCAATTGTAATAAAAATAACTCAAATTCTTCAACTCAAGTGGACCAATTATATGGTGGCTTCAAGCTCAGAGAGTTCTCCTTTGATGCGTTGTGCCTGGTCGTGCCGACAAAGGTGCTTTTCAATGTGGCCTCTCATAAAGTTTAAAGCTTTTCACATGCTTAAAAAAAAAAAAAAAAAGACGGTAAAATATAATCATGTGTCCGTTTGGATCGTAGTTGGAATTAAAATTTTTAAATTGGAGTTGGTTGACCTTTTAAAAACTGGTGATAATTTTAGTTGACTTTTCAAAGAATATAAAAATATAAAAATCCAGTAAAAAATATAATTTAGTTGGAGTTAAACTAATTTGTCAAACAAAACCTATATCTTTTTAAAAATTGTAAAAATGAAACTATAAAGTAATAGATAATTGTATCACATATCATATAAATAAAAACATGACCGAAAATGGTTCTTCTATTTAAAGATTTTTTTTTTTTGGGTACCTAACACAAACTTAGAAAATAGTCTGCTCGATTAGAATAAATAACGAGGGTATGAACTATACTATTAATCTTGTATATGAAAAATTACAAGAAGTTCCTGCCCCTAGAGAATTCTAGAAGCAACGTACAAATATCAAAACCCCTTTAGAGAATTGTAGAAGAAACATACATATATCAACAATAAAAAATGCAGAAAAAAAAAACCTACCATTATTATATACCAACCTTCACTCTTATCTTTTTATGCAACTTTGTTTTAGATTTAGCTAAACATAACGTTTGAGACAAAATTGACCATTAAAATTAGAAACCACGTAAACATTTGAGACAAAATTGACCAATAAAATTAGAAACCAGGTAGTCTAGCAAAGCATGCTTCTTTTAAAAAATTGCAATCTTCCCTTTTACAAAGAGAAAATACAAAAACAAAAATACAACCAAGTAAGGACAAGTTCAAATGCATTGTTTTCTGCAAACCGATTAATAAAATCGATTTAAATAAGCTCTAATTAATTTAAAAAGTATTTAAAATGTGTGGTCGTACTTGCACACTCAACTTACCGTTCATATATATATATATATATATATATCTAAAATAAATATTAAAGTCATAAATTACATCTTTCGCTCTCCCATAAAGGGGTAAGAAACAACAAATTAGTAAAAATTAAAAAACACATGATAGAGAGCTTAATGTTAATATGTCATCGGTTTTCGAAGTCACGTCCCCCAAAAAGGAAAAGTTTGTACTTACTTTGATCTCCAATATTCTTGTTATAAAGATTGGCAAAATAAAAGTTTGCATTGACATTAGTTTTTTTTTTTTTTTTTAATTTTAAAGTAAGAATTTAGAAGATCCCATTAATTTTTTTAACTTTACTGTGAAATCATTTATAAAATTACAGTTAAATTATGTATGCATCTAAAAAAAATTTCACATTAGCTGAATATATATAGCTATGAAATTAGTAATTGGAAATGACATTTTTCTCCCCAGAGATGGCCCCGAAGGTACCCTCCCTAATTTGATGGGGATGAGGGATTGTTAATGTAATTTTGAGACGAGTACTTGTCCTCGAATTGAAGTAAGGGTGGTGACGGGGAACACTCCCCACCCCATATCCACTCCAATATACATATTAAGAAAAATACATATTATTTATTTTTAACATTTATTTAAGTATTATTTATAATTCTTAATATTGTTCTATATACTTTTTTTTTTTGGTCTGAATTTGGTTTCTTTTATGTGATCATTGAGCTTAAGTTAAATTTATGATGAATTAATTCAAGTTTTTGACTTCAAAATTATTGAAAATTTTAGCGAGAATGTTACGATTAGAATCGAGACAAGTATTAAAAAGAAACTTTTAATGGAGATTATCCGATCTCGTACGCTCCTCTATTTGAATGAGGATAAAAATAGATTATTTTGAACGGATAAAAATGAAAATAATATATATATTTTTTTTCCTCAAAAGTTTTCCAAGCTCAAATTTGATTTTTCAAACTCAAGTTTTATCTTTTTCCTTAAAAGTTTTTGTATTTTTCCCAAAAGTTTTTATCTTTTTCCCAAAAAGTCAATAAAATTTACTATTTCAACTTCAAAAATTCAACTCAAACTCATTTACCAAATGGACCCTTATTAATAATCTAAAGAGTACGAAGACATGAACATTAATTGAGGACTTCGGCCCCGTTTGGCACAACAGTTTAACTCAAGTTAAACTATATTTTTTTTTTATCTTTTTCTGAAAAAGTTTTTTATTTTTCTGAAAAAGTCAATAAAAATTACTATTCAAACTTAAAAATTTCAACTCAACTCATTCACCAACACCCCCTTCATTTAAAAAAAACAATTAAAAAAACAAAAATTTGAGGACTTTCCTCTTTTGTATGAGACACGAGATATTGACCGCCACGACTTAGAAAATCATAATAAAGTGGTTTAGGATTGACGAATATTGTGAACCTATAGCCGCCGGTATCCGTTCGGAAAATCTCTTGGTAATTATCTCTTTGTAACATCCACTTATTTCTTTTAAACGAAAATTTCCAATTGGTCTAAATTAAACGCTACACTACCTTGTAATATATATATATATATATATATATATAAATATTTATAAGTGTCTACACTTCCTTGTATTTGTTGTTGTACATCACTTTAAATTGAACTTCTTTTTTTCCACACAATTAAAGATTGTCATCAAAATAAAACAAAGACAAAGAAGTTCATGTAGGCACTAGTGTTGCGTGGTTACAAATTTGGCTGCTAAGGATCGAATTCAAAATTTGCGCTAAAGTAATGGCTCTATCCAAACTTTTATGATTCATCTCAACATTCCCCGTTTTATCCAACTGTTGCTCAGTAATTTTTGAGTTTCGATCGGATATATCTGAAGCGTAATTTAATGTGATCAATCTTTCCTCTTTTGCAGTTAGTAGTTTTTGGTATTAGAATAAAACGAGACATTACGATATTCATGGTTGCGGACCAATGTACAATACTTCATTGGCGACATTCATTCATCAAGCAAGCCATGCGGATTGGCCAGGGTCTCCATTGACTAAGCCTCTATTTGATAAGTTAATTGGAGATGAAATTTTTAAGTTAAAGTCGGTTGATTTGTTAAAAATTAATTATAAATTTTTTTAACTAAAAAAAAAAAGATAAAAACTGATATGAAAAAATATAATTTAATTTAAATTAAATTTAGATGTGAAATAAGTGATGATATGATACTTCGATATCAGGTAATCATCTAATTCCTCAGTCACCACAGGACCAACAGCAAGTCAGCTACCAACCAACCTGTTAAGGTAAGGAGCATGTCAAGGCAATATTAGTTAGGTTTTTCTCATACAACCTAAGCCATCAACTCAAATGTTTGCTTTTATCTGCTAACAATAATTGCTTTTCTCCAGGCGATGTCTAAACTCTAGTTTAGACGTACGGCTAAACCTTTAAAATAACTGGGGAGAAAAAAAAAAAAAGTTACAGATGACGCTTTATAAGTAGACGGCATCTAAGATAATTTTAGACGTCACTTATAAATAAAAATAAATAACGTATAGACCCAATCGTCTTTCTCTGTTTTTTTACTAGTGCTAGTTTGTGGTGGAGTTGTTTATGATAATACTAGCTAGTATCGAGCTTGGTGCCCAAGGTGCCGCCTGATAACGAAAGTATGTTAATTTAATTACTTCATTAAAGGTGGTTATTTTTCTTCATGTTATGTTAAAAACAAAAATATTTAATAGTTATTGAGTTAAAAAAAATATGTAATAATTACAATTAGTAACATATATATATGTCTTTTGCTTTTTTTTTTTTAATTTAATTTGTACTTTTGCTTTTCGAAAAAAAAAAAGTAAAAAAAGAAAAAAATTACTTTTTACTATTGCGCGAAATCTTTTTTTCTTTTAAGTTGTTTGAATTTAAATCTTAAAAATGAATCATAAAATTCGAGATACATATAGGAATATTCATTATAGAAAATGTATACACGCGTGATGCTGTATAAAAATTCTCCCCTTGGTCCGTATGCTATGAATAGAAGTTGACGATATATATATATATATAAATATATATATATATGAAAACGATATATGATTACAAACATTTAAATCTGAAACAAAAATCTTGGTGGGGCCCAGAGAGCCGAAGCATGATAAAATTGACGCTCCATCCGGAGACACTGACAGCCAACTTGGTGCCGGTGGAGCCCACACAGAGCAGAGAGTTTCTAGAAACTAGACAGCGCAGATTTCTGTGTCTTGCCACAGAACACGCTACTAGGGGCTGAGCCTGAAGATCCAAACGACCCAAAAAAAAAAAAAAAAAAATCACTTCGCGAGGATCCATGTGTTAAGTACGAATTTGAAGGCACAATTTAAATTTTAAGATTATAATTTAAATTTTATTTAAATTTTATAATTTATATAATTTTATATTTTAAATTTTAAAAATTTATAACTTTATATATATAAATTTAAATGAGATAATTTTTTAAAATTACATAAAATTTTAAAACAAACGAAATAAACTCTATATTAATATTTTTTTACGAATATATTTTAAATTTTTATATTTTTTAATTTCAACAATTCAAATGTCTTGATAAACATATAATTAATCTAAATTCAAATTTTACAATCCAAATCTTAGAACCAAGCTCATACTAAGTCAATGTCTTTTAGGTGAGTTGATAGGACATTCATTATTCTTATTGAATACTTGAATTCAAGTCGTTACCACCATATTAACTAGGGTATATAGACAATCTACTTCCATATATCAAGCAAAGAAATATCTATTGCTACCGTATTAACTAGGATATACGGATAATCTACTTCAATATATCAAGTAAGGAAATATCTATCTCTCTGAAATTATCTAGGTATTCTAATTTTTATCCTTATAATTTTTTTTAACAAAAATAAATTTAAAAAAAAAAAACCGACCCCAAAAAAGTCATTTCCATCTTTCGTCACCGCACACGTTTCATGCTGGCATCAAACTGCGCTGCTCTCTACCTCCTCTCCCTCCCATTCCCAGTACGCGGCCCGATAAACGACAACAAACATATGTGCGAACAGAGGGGCCGAACCTGTATCAACTACGGCCCAATTAGGCGGCGGCTAAGCTACTGAGCTATCATCACCCTTACCGTATGCAAAACGACAGGTTAATTTTTCTTTAAATAACAAATACATTTAATATATTATTTTCTATATTCATATATTTCCCATTTCCAAACTCTCTAGCTTATCTCCGTATCCGCGTCCGTACCGCGTTTGGTCTTCGTTTTAATAGTAGGATAAGAAACATGCGTAACATGTGTGGTAACCTGATCATACAATTTATACAAAATACAAGTGATCTACACTTTTTTTAGGTTAAAATACAATACATTTTTAAGAGAGAGACAAAGATCAAACTTGATAGTTAAAACCAACCAACAAGCTAGGTTCTTCAGTTTTTATAAAACAAAATTAAAAAAAAAAATAGTTTGAAGTTGCAACAAAAATATAGGTTGAAGTAAGAAAAAATGAGGTTGTTGAAAGATGAAATCAAACACTTTCTTTTTCGGAGTAAATTGCGTTGGTTTTATAATCAGATACGCATTCACCTTTACAAGAGCGCAAATAAACGAGGCATGGAATCTAACCAACTACAAACAATAAAATAAGATAAAGTAATGTTAACTAAATGATGAGTTGTAATTTTTTCTAACCGGAAACATGTTAAATATTGTCACTGAATAATAATTAAGCACTTGTTTGGTGGAAGAGTTATCAAAATTATCTCTCCTACAAGATCCAATCCACTCCTCTCCCACTTGGCTAAACTCAACCTCTTCCTTTGGGAATGGCCTTTCCTGCTAGGTGTTAGATTAAGGCTTACTTCATTATTCATCCTTTTCCTACGAGCAATCAGGAATATGATCTTGTCGAACTTCATTGCTTATCCCTCTCACACAAATGATGAGGAATAGGGTCTTCTCATAATTAAGGTATGTCTGAGTCTTGAATTACAGTGTAACACTTTGTATAAGTATATATGTGATTGTATTAATATTGACAAAGGGTTATACAACATGATATGTGTAATCCTGATAAGTGAAAGAGATATAACTTACGTTTGGTTCGTCGATTAGAAATAAAATTTTTAAATTAGAGTTTATTGACTTTTAAAAATTAATTATAAAATTTTATTAATTTTTTTAAAAAAATAAAAATTAAGATAAAAAAATATAATTAATCGATGGATAGTTCTAAAAAAAGAAACATTTGGTGTTTAATCCGTACACGTAACTCATATGGACTCCCATTCGTACGTACGGTGTAGCCAGTTGTGGATGATATGATTTTGGATACCTTCCACCGCGGAATCTAACTACAGTTGAACACTACCGACATGTGATCATATCACATGTGTGATTTAGCATGTGAAGTAGTACTTGTGTGAGCATGACACGTGTACCCTATTTTTGTCTACAAGAAAAATTTTGTTTAACGTTGATCTGTTTTTGTTGAACTAGACACGACGACATCTGTTCAGCTTCTTCGTCCAAAAAAAAAAAAAAAAGAAAAATCTTTAAAAATAGGTTGTGTTGTAACATTTTGGTTGTCTGCATTTCAAAAAAATTACTGGACACATTAATGGTGGGACATAACTTTGATTGCTTTTAATTATTGAGTAGTGGCTTTTCATTAAAGAAAAATATTTGATTTCATATCTCTCATGCATTATTCATACTAGATTTGACTGCAAATATAATTTTTTGGTTTTAACATGGAGAATATTATTTATAAAATAAAACACGTAGAAAATGTTGTGGCATTAGTATAATCACGCCAATAAAATAATTAAATGACGTAAAATCTCTATTTAATATCAAGTTTGGTAACTGCATAACATCTAACACGACATGATTTAGTTTGATTATTCAGATTTTATTCAAACTTAGGAAGTTCAATTATAATAAGCTATAGGCATAGGTAGGTAATGCTTTTTTTTTTTTTAATAACAAATTTTTTATAAATAATTGAAGTTTTGTAAAATTAATAAAATGATATTTTTTTTAATAATTAATCAATCAATCAATGATAGGTCATGATACTTAATCAGTCAATTACTAATTAATTTTCATTTTTTCAAATAAAAGAATTTGATAATTTATTTAAATAAGTATCTAAAAGCTACTTATATACCTATATATATTTTTTTAAGTTATATATTCTTGCCTGAAAATTTTAATAGTTACAGTATATGTCAAATTCTCAATCGTTACAATTGCTAACCTCACCACTAAATTACAATATATATATATATATATATATATATATATTTCTTTTGATTGAACGTTTCTATGTCATGGTTTACTCTCTCTATATGCTGCTATAAAACAACATTGTTTTTGTTTTTGTTTTCTTCTTTTTGATAAGAATATGAAACAACAATGTTAGGAAAGGTAAAACTTGGAGGAAGCGAGTAATCTCCATTAAGGCATACAGGTGAGTTAGACGTACAATGTAATCTTACAAAAATTGTTGACATATAACCAAAAGGTTTTTTAAAAGGACAAAATAACAAAAATTAAAATTATTAACAATTTTATAGCATAAAACGTGAAAATCACTGTAATAAATACTATGTAATTTTTCTTTTTTTAAACTTGAGAGGGTGAGAGATTTAAACTCTAAATTTTATAATCGAATCAAGTGCCAAATTATCATTAAGTTATGTCAACCATTATATGATTTTTTGAATAATAAAAAATTTAAAAATAATTGCTACATTTTGAATTCTAGCCTTATTAAGAAAATGAGAAAATTGTGAAAATAACCAATCAAATAAACATGTATATATTATTTTATCGCCTCTTAATATTTGTTTAGATTTTTAATTCTCTATATTTATTTAATTAGTGGTTTAAAAAATTGAAACTATTATAATTAAGACAATAATTAAGGATTTAAGTTTTGAGTAACGGTCGTACAAATAGCCCTTGGATCCCCAAAATTCTCCTCTTTTTCTGAGAAAGAAATGGAGGGCCCAGCCCAATCCTTTTTGGGCCCACAAAACTCATCACGGGCTTGCCTTGTGGACCGGCACTAAATGAGGTCCATGTCGTATTGTTACCCAGAAAACCTGAAACCCGACCGAGACCGACAAAGTCAAGAACCGCGCCCAGAGGAGAGGAACCGGCGTAGAGCCCTCACAGGTTGCAGTTTTCCAAGGTTTCCTCAGCTTCCCCGAGCTTCCCAAAATCTCAGGTTTAGGGCTTCCATTTTCAGCTACAATGTCGGATTACGATGGCAGTGGAGACGATTACGCCTCTCTTCGGAGCAAAGTAGGCTAAACTATCACATAATTTGATTAATAATTTGACCTAATTTATATATGTTTGTGTATATGCATAACTCAATTTTGCTTCCCTTTTGTTTTGCACGATTCGATTTTTCATTTATTGATCAGCAAAAAAGTTCGTTTCTTTCTTTGGAAAATCATTCAATTTTGAGCACAATTTGGGTTATCTAGATGCTGTTTGGCGAGATGGGGAAAAAAAAAATAGGGGGAAGGAAAGTAAAGATGTATAACCTAGGTGAGGAAATAAGAAAGGAAAGAGTTAAACTTTGAAAGCTTTGAAATTCTTCGCCCAATCTATTTCCTTGCCTTTTTCTCTCCTACCCCCCAAAATCCTTCTACTAATTCCCTCACTCCTCTCTCTCTCTCCTGGAAATTTTCCCTCATACCAAACGAGCTCTTCTTAGCGTTTGGACATGTATGTGGGACAAGACTGACTGTTGCTGTAATTAACTAATTTTCTTAGCGGAATTCTCATGGATCAAGTCACGAGAGGTCAACGACGAGGGACTATAAGGATAGAAGTTCAAGAGTCGAGAGAGGAAGAGGCAATAGTAATAATGGCCATGGCTATGATCGTCGTGAAAGACGAGATTTTGACAGGTTTTAACATACACATGATCCTTTTTCATATACATATGTATATAGTTATACAGCTGTAAGGATTGAATGTGAAGTGACATGATTATTGATTTGGTTATATTATGGGTTTGCTTTATAGGCACCGTGATTATGATGATGATAGGGAAAGAAGGCATGCGCATAGAATGCGTTCCCGCTCGAGGGAAAGATCTGAGAACCGATCACGATCACCGTCTTCTTCCCGATCTCGTTCTAAAAGGTGATGTTCAGTTTCAACTATTACTTGATTGTTCACTTTTTTTTATTTTCATGCTGCTAGTTATTTGTGTTTTGCGTTATGTATTTTTGGTTGTTCCCTATTTTTACCATGTCCCAATCGAGCATAAATATGTCGAAAAACCAACCTTAATACCAAAAAGACACATTTTTATTTTCATTCTAGGCTTCCTAGTTTTTTCTTTATTTTTGTGCCCCCTCTTTTGAATGACTGTTTCTCTCATGTTAAGAAAGAAAAAAGAAAAAAAAAAACCAAGTGGGATGAGGGGAGTGCTAGTTCCAGATTCAGCACATGTACCGTTTGAAAGTACCGTTCATATATAAAACTCATGTCTCAAATTTTACGATTTTTCAGCAGGCGGACAAGTGGGTTTGACATGGCACCACCTGCTGCCACCGTGATCCCTGGGGCTCCTATTCCAGGTATGAATCTGGCTTGTTAAGTTGTTTTACCGTCAACCCATTAAATTCTCCTCGTTTCGCTCATCAACTAATTGGTAGTATATTTTGTTGCCATAATGTGCAGTCTCCTGTTACTTCTAGTGTTTCTGCTTGAAACATATTTTTCTAATGGTTAATGATGGAAACTGAGAGCCCTTGTTGTGTTGTTTGGTTGTTGTGTGTGGTTGTTTGTTTGTGTTTATGTTGATGGTTTGGGTAAGAAGGCAATGTTGGGTTGGCGTGACCAAGTAGCCTTTATGTTCATCGGAGAATGGATCAATTAGCTGGATCTGGTTCGCCCTCAACCGACCACAGTTGCTATTTGGTAGACTTACTAATATTTCTCTAGCATCTGCATTTCTGCAGTGATGGAACTCATTTGTTACTTTATTATTTGATGGTATTTATAGGTATGAAATAGGATCTCTTTCTTCATTTAAAAAAAAAAATTTAAAAGGAGATAGAAAAGCCTAGGCTACATGATGCATTTCTTCTTAAAGCGATTGTGCCATCTTTTAGTTTGTAAGTGATCGTTCTGACTTTTTCGTATTCCTTTCTGTTAATAATTCAGGGCAGCTGCTGGGTGTTCCTCAAACAACACCTGGAGTAGTGCAAAACATATTGCCTTTCGGAACCACTCAAGTCTGTATCTTCCATTGGAATTATGATTATTATGCTTTTTTTTTTTTTTGCATTCTTTTCTCGTGATGTTATAGGTCTTTTACATGTTACAGTTTTCACTTCCCCTGATGCCAGCCCAAGCCATGACTCAGCAGGTAGATGTATGAATAGCACATAAACTATAAAATGACATATGGAAGGGTTTATATTTTTCATCTATATTAGTTTATGGTAGACTTTATGTATCTGTCTCCTGCTCATGTAGGCTACAAGGCATGCACGACGAGTATATGTTGGTGGGCTTCCTCCTACAGCTAATGAGCAGGTTTTTGTTTGAGTTATTCTTTCTTGGTTATATTTCCCTCAAGCAAAAGAATTGAGTTTTTATTCTTTACTAGAATTTGAACTGCAAAACTTTTTTTTCATTTAATTTATCTCTAATTGTTCTTCCAGCTGTGTAAAGGTCAGTTTCTTTTGCCACTTGTCTAGGGTTTACGGTTTAGGGCTTCATGATGTATGGCGTTATTGATCAATAAAAATGGCTTTTTATAAGCTGCACTTGTACAGACTGAGTGCAAATTGTTTAAAATTACAAAATTTGGTTTGGTTAGGATATGCTTCCTTAAAATTTTAGAAGAATAACGTCTTGCTTTCTATGGAACACTTTGAAGAATTGTCCTATTTCTGATGCAGACAATTGCTACATTCTTTAGTGGTGTCATGACTGCAATTGGGGGAAATTCTTCTGGTTCAGGTAAAAATAATCCCACTTCCAGATATCAACGTGCATTCTTTACTGGTCCATGATTTTGCGCCTAAGCTGTAGCTCTTCTTCTTCTTCTTCTTCTTCTTCTTCTTCTTCTTCTTTTTTGGTGGTGCTTTTCTGAGAATATTTTGTGTTCTGGAATTTGAAATTTGCAGGCGATGCTGTTGTTAATGTCTATATCAATCATGAGAAGAAGTTTGCATTTGTCGAGATGAGAACTGTTGAAGAAGCAAGTAATGCAATGGCATTAGATGGGATCATATTTGAGGCATGCAATTTGGTTTTTTTATGTACTTGATTTCTTATGTTTCCAGCAAACTTGCATTTTTTTTTTTCCTTTTCTTGAAAAAAAAATTTTTTTTTGGGATTTTTGTGCTATGGTTGCAGTTACAGTTATACATACTATTGAAATTATCATATATTAAGCACGATGGTTTTAATATTGACAGGGGGTTGCTGTAAGGGTACGAAGGCCAACAGACTACAATCCTGCTTTAGCTGCGACACTTGGTCCTAGCCAACCAAGTCCTCACCTTAACTTATCTGCTGTTGGGCTCACACCAGGGTTTGTTGATGTTTTGTTTTCTAACGAGATTGATGTGTACACATACTCAAGTTGAAGAAGTCCTCTTGTATGCTAATTCCTGATATTTCCATTGCCAGTGCAATCACTGGAGCAGAGGGACCTGAACGTATCTTTGTTGGTGGACTCCCATATTACTTCACCGAGGCACAGATAAGAGAATTGCTCGAGTCTTTTGGGTAACGGTTTCTGTTGCACTTACCAGCCTTCTTTCTGACTTTGTCCATACTCCATTTTTCCTTTTTTTTTTTTTAATTTTATTATTATTATTATTATTATTATTTTTTTTAATAAAAGTAAAAGAAACGGAACTCATGGATCTAATGCTTGCATGTATTCAACAATAAGAACCTCTTCTAACTGTAGACTTGACCTATGCAGAGCTCTTCGTGGCTTCGATCTTGTTAAGGATAAGGACACTGGAAACTCGAAAGGATATGGTTTCTGTGTCTATCAGGTGAATAATCAAAACTTTGAAACTCTAGCTCTTGTCTCAGACCGCTCTCACCTTACAACTAATGTTTAGTTACTGTGACCGAATGATTATATTTTTTATTAGAACGCCATTTCCTTCTCTTCAATGCAATATACTGCTTTGTAATTCTAGAGGGTGCACTTCTGAATTCTGGTCATTTAATGTGTCAGGATCCAGCAGTGACAGACATTGCATGCGGTGCTCTAAATGGATTGAAAATGGGGGATAAAACCCTCACAGTTCGGCGTGCTACTTTGAGGTTTGTGTTCTTGGTCAAATAATCCCGTGACAGAAGGGCAGAACAACAATTTTTTTGAAGTTAGAAATTGTAGTTCATATCTTTTTCTGTGACTTTTAGCAACTTTCAATTTGCATTCGTTTTTCGCTTTTTGGATATCTTGAGCCCATCTGCATTGCTTGAAATTTTTTCTCTTTGTGCTTTAGCAACACCGGACAGTCCAAATCAGAACAGGAAAATATATTGGTACAGGCACAACAGCATATAGCTATTCAGGTTATACCTATCTTGGCCTCCTTTTTCATGTAAATTTTTTTTTGTCATCTACTTTATTTACTTACTGAGTTTCGCTGTGTTACAGAAGATGGCCCTGCAAGCTGGTGGCATAAAACTTCCTGAAATCGGGATGACAGTTGTAGAAAATGCAGGAATTCCAACTAAAATTTTATGTTTGAGTGAGGTACTTTCGGATTTTTATGTAGTGTTCCGTGCAAGTAAAACACAGTTCTATGACTGGATATATGTGTTTTGCTTGTACAACTTTGATGTCCTAGTTAATACTACAGGTTTTACAGTTTTATAGTTACATATATGCACTTTGCTTGTACAGCTTTGATATTGTCGTTATACTGCTGGTTTTAACTACTGATTTTTGGTACTTAATGTTCTGTGAAGGCAATTAGTGCTGATCAACTGAAGGACGATGAAGAATACCAAGAAATAGTTGAAGATATGAGGGAGGAATGCGGAAAATTTGGTATATATGTCAATGTTTTTTGCTTAACCCCGCTACCATGCCACCCAAATCACCCACACACCCCCCTCAGGAGGAACTGTTGTCTACACGTGTTTTTCTTGTTAATAAAGTGTGTTGACTTAGTTTCTTTAACAGAACCTTGTTAATAGCACTTTTGGTGGCTTAAGCTGTTTAGCACTTTTTGTGGCTTAAGCTTTTGGACACCTTAACCTAGTAATATTCAGAAAAACAAAAGTATGCTGTTATATGCTTAGCATGGTAATATTCAGTTGCTTAATAGTGACTGTAAAAGTACTAGTTCTCGAGTTTCAATGGGCATTTCATTAAACATATTGAACCACAGAGCTCTTATTTTCTGTTTGTTGCATTCCATATTGCTGCTAGTGGAACTATTGTATCTGCATTTCAATGACCCGCGTGTATCAATCTTTTCTTGCTATGATGCTAAAATTCCCCTGCAAAACATGTGGGTTTAACAAAAATTGCTGCCAAATAAATTTTCGTGTTTCACAATTTCTGTTTTTTTCTTACTCTATTGAATTGGTTAGGAATTGTGGTAAATGTCATTATTCCTCGTCCAGATCAGAACGGAGAGCCGACGTCTGGTGTTGGAAAGGTATTTCACTAAACTGTACACTAATTTTTGGGTCTTCATCCTCTTTGCATGTCAAAACATTTGTGTAGTGTCCTTTCTCAAAACATGTTGATGTTTCTTAACACAAATACGCACACAGAATTATCTTCCTGACAATAATATTCCTTTTCTTTACCTGGTTGTTTATCTTTGTTGAGCTTCTCCAAAACCGGAATTTGGCTCAGCACTAGTTTAATGGAAATTCAAGTGTGGCTTTTTTCAGCATTTCAGTGCCATCTCATGGTTTCACTTGCAGGTTTTCTTGGAATACTCTGATGCTGTAGGTTGTGCCAATGCAAGGAATGTGCTGAATGGGAGAAAATTTGGGGGTAATATTGTGAATGCTGTTTTTTATCCAGAAGACAGATTTTACAGCAGGGACTATAGTGCATAAGAATATTAGATATGCTTTTCTGTTTTTGCCGCCGCCGCCGCAATGAAAATAGTTTTGTGCCTACAAGGAAGATAAACTTTTAGATGGTGTAATTCTTGTTTTCGGGAAAATGGACGGTTTGTTTTGTTAAAATGAAGTGCCATATTCTCTATGCGTTCCTTATCTGTTGTCTTGAGCAAGTTGGTCACTTTTTTTAAGAGCAGCTGTCTGTTTCAAAATGAATGGGAAACGTTTGGCATCATCTAGTGCAAGACATTTGATCATGTTTTATGATAATTATTTTGTTTTTCATTTCTTCAATTTAAACTAACGCTTTTCCTAATTGCAGGCACCTAATGATCATATTAATGCAGCACATGTTAGCAACATCTTCATTGAAAAATAAGATTTGGGTTTCTTGTAAAAATTAAAATTTTCCACTTCGGGCTTAAAAAAAAAAAAAAAAGTTACTATGAATTTATGCATTTTTTCACAGAAAAAAAAAAAAAAAAAGAAAGGCGCATCATTGTTAGTGTCCGAGCGTCTCATGAAGATTTGAGTAGAGGAAAGGTGGAGTAAACCAATTCTATTGTCGGTCGATCTGAGTTGATGATAAAAACCATTAGTGGTGGTGATATAGCCATCATGAAAGGTTTCTCTTGATTTTCAAGAAAAATTTCTCTTGATTTTCATTACTCCTCGCATACTCATTTTCAGAATCACTCTTAAAAGTGGTATTCTTTATAGATGGAGTTACTATTAATTGTAGTTATAGATTCTTAAATAAAATGAAATAAGAATACACCATTAATCTTCATTTTTAGCCAAAAAAAATTATGCCAAAAAATAATAACAGAAATGATATTAAAAGATAAATATACAAATTTAGCCATTTAGCATTATTTATTTATTTTTTAATCTCAGTGATTATCAATTCGTACTTCAACAATACGCCTCATTCACCGTTATGGATCAATAAGCGAAATTATTATGAGTCTGCATGATTTTTATTTTTTATCCTTATTCTTATATTTCTCCACGTATGATTTTTTTTTTTTGGTGAATACATCTCCACGTATAATTGTGTGATTACATTTCCTTTTTTTTTTTTTTTGTCGGTTATTATGTGTGATTATTTACATTATCCACTTCACAGCCCAAGTCAAAAACCGTAATGTAACGAGCAATACCAGAGACTTTATTTGAACTTCAATTAAATTAAACTTATTTATTTATTTTTATCTTTTTCTAAAAAAACTAATAAAATTTATAATTAATTCTTAAAAAATAAATTAATTTCAACTTTAAAATTTCACGTACATTTAACATTTTACGAACCAAAGCAAGCTGAATTCAAAAAAAAAAAAAAAAAAAAAAAAAAAAAGGAAAAGTCAAGAAAAGCGAGAGGTGGGGTCCAAAAATAAATAGGCTGACTAGGATCACCGTCATCCCACACCCTCCTCCAATCTCTACTATATTCTATTCTCTTCCCTCTTCCAAGAAGATGAATCATAAATGTTTCCCCACTTACCCCCAGGCACAAAAGTCAACCAACCAAACTGCCACGTCATTTAAAAAGTGGGGATCGTAAAACATGTTTAACTTGGTGATTGGTGTGTCCATAGAATTCCAAAGGTCAGTTTGTACAGGAACAATTCGTGTGGGGTCCATCGGATAAGCGTGATTTTAATAATCCTAATCTAGGTGAAGGATCTGCGTCAGATATAATCGTATGGCAACATCCAAAACGTTAAACCACCTTAAAATTAGATTCCGCGTTTTCTATGCCTAATCATCTGATTTGGATAATGTTGCCACGTTATCACACACACACACTCTCTCTCTCTCTCTTCCTCTCTTTCTCTCTCTAGAAATATACATGTATATATATCCCCAACGGATTGGCCATTCTTCAACAAACGTACCGGTATTATTTCCTTCTTCTTTCATCTGTGTTTAAGGGTTGACAAAGTCTCTCTGTTTTTCATTTCATTTTATCTCATTTTGGTTTTTGAAAAAAAAGAAAAAGAAAAAATGTTGGCAATATTCAACAAGGATTTGGTTCAGCCACCAAAGGAGCTGAACAGCCCTGCCATGAGCAATTCAGCAAAGAAGCCCAAACTCCCTCATGAAATCCTCAACGACTTCTTGTCGTCTCATTCCAACAATGCCTTCTCGATCGGCTTTGGAAACTCAGCTTCTCTCTCTTTCGTTCCACCAGAAAAGCCCTATTCTGTTCATCAAAGGTAAGTTTCTACAAATCTATATAATATATGTGTGTGTATTTATATATATATATATATATATGTACATGCATATATGAAGAAAACCCATCAAGCAATTTGTCCGGTTTTCACAAAATTTTGAACTTTTGGCAGGTTGTTCTGTGGTGTGGATGAGATATACTGCATTTTTCTGGGAAGCCTGAACAACTTATGCAGCCTGATAAGGCAATATGGGCTGTCAAAGGCCACAAACGAAGCAATGTTGGTGATTGAGGCCTATAGGACCCTGCGTGACAGGTGTCCCTACCCAGCCCACCAGGTCCTTAAGGAACTTGAAGGAAGCTTTGCATTTGTTGTCTATGATTGCAAGGCAGGATCCGTGTTTTCTGCACTGGTACAGTTTTGAACCGTTGTATCTTTTATCAAGTTCCGTTAAATTATTATACTTATATTGTTTTGACATGATGTTGTGATCGAGCAGAGTGGTGATGAAGGAGTGAGCCTTTATTGGGGGATAGCGGCAGATGGGTCAGTGGTGATTTCTCAAGACTTGGGGGTCATTAAAGCAAGCTGTGCTAAGTCATTTGCTCCATTTCCTAATGGTATGTAGATAAAGAATTTTTTAAGAAAAATTTTAAAATTTTTTTTATTTTACATTTGTACCCATTTTGGGTGACTTGATTTAAAAAAGTGATTTGGAATTAATTAGTGGTAATTGGTGGTGTGATTACAGGGTGTATGTTTCATAGTGCGCATGGGTTGATGAGCTTTGAGCATCCAACAAAGAAGATGAAGGCAATGCCTAGAATTGATAGCGAGGGCATGATGTGTGGGGCCAACTTCAAGGTTGATGCTCAGTCAAGGATCCAAAGCATGCCACGTGTCGGGAGCGAAGCCAATTGGGCAGCGTGGGGTTCACAAGCCTAATTAGCTACTTAGTTAAAAAAAAAAAAAAAAAAAGGAACATTAAAAAATAACATGACTATGCTTTGTTTTCCTGGTTTTATTTGTTTAATTTCACTTCGTTTTTGGTTTTAGGGTTCCAGCTAAAATAGATAAAAAAGCTTGGACCCAATTTGAATGGTTTTAATATTAGGTTTCTAACCTATTGTGTATACATTTCATTTCGTTATCAAATAAACAGAAGCACGTGTTTGTAAAAAGCAAACTTGTGTCATGTTCCCAAAAACAAATATACAAACAAAAGGCCGAAACAAACAAAACATTGACGTCTCTCTTAAGTCCATAAACAGCGAAAATGTCGTTATGAAGTATAAAGGAAAAAAAATAAAAAAGGAACAAGTTGATCAATCACGTTCACTTGAGCAACAACCTCTTTTCTTTCCATCCTTACCAAGTGAACTTGAGACACGCATACTCTTTTATGAAAGAAGAAACGATAGAAATGGAGTGTCGTATTATACACACACACAAACACAATAGAAGGGAAATGTTGGTGCCATTTGTCATTGGATAATAATAGTGGTACGGTTTGGAAAACAACTCTCTTAACAAGTAGCAACAACCAAACCTATGTAGAACCTTGTGCAAAACTACAGAAGTTCAACACCCTTTTGTCAGTCTCAAAAGCAGAGTTTTCACCCTTCCAGAAAGTCAGGTTTCTCAGAAATTTGGAATATGTGATTATAGACATAGAGATAATTTAGGTATAATTTCATACCTAACTTCACTACAAGATACAAATTTTGCATCTCGCACCCCAAATTCAAAAAGGAAAGAAAAAAAGCTTGGAATATAAGTAAACAATAAATCGGGAGCCCTTAACAATGCGGAAAGCAATTCACGAATAAATGTGAACGGCATTTGGTCCTCATCGATTTGAGGTAAAATAAATAAATAAATAAATTAAATTTAATTTAAAAAATATATATGTCTATATATATGTATATATAGCCGAGACTATTTGGAAGAAGCATCAAATGTTACAATATTTTACAAGTAGTTGGATTGGAAAAGCCATTAACTATAATCATTCCATATCAACTGGAAAAATGTGATGCCAGTACAACTTTCTATTTGCTTCCCGGAATACTGAACCAAATCGTTAACTTGGAATCACAAAAAACCGATGAGAGCTTTGCTTTTTGGGAAAATAGATGCGAAAATGCATAAAAGGAGGCCATCCCAATTCCATGGATGATAGGCATCAAGAGTCATGGTGATGAGCTGTCTATGAATCTGCTAAGCCTTAATTAAGGCCATTTGAAGAGATTAATTAGTACTCGGGAACTGGAAGTATTCTGCTCCCATAGATGACCTTGTCCCCACAAATGAAGGAAGAGCGACCGCAGGCTAAGCTAGTGAAAGCTGTCCAATAATTAGTCCAAATCCACGAAAATCTACAACAAAGTCAAGAAATCTAGTCAGTATTTTTTTAACAATAAATATTCAACAAATATGAATCCAGCAATCAATCTGAGGAATCAAGGGAGCTTAGCTGACAAGTTAAAGTTGAAAAATCTATATCTATCTTGAAATGTAATCTACGTGACAGATTTGTCAAATAGTTGTTGAGATAATCCGATATTCTAAGTCGCCACTATTTGACTAATCAGTTTTAAATTAATTAATTGAAAGGATCAATATACACATGCTCAAGCAATTGAACAAGTCTTTGCATCATTGAGCTTCCAATTTATCAGGGAAAAGATAAAATAAAATAGCAGTAGCTAATAGATATTAAAACTCCCTATAAAAAAGCAGAGAGAATGACCTCCAAGTCTTGCAAAGGCTCATAAGATTTCTTTTCTCTTGTATCAAACAATGTAACGCCTGTGATTTTTTGAACTCCAAGCTTAGTAGCAATGAGGTTCTGCATATGCAATGGCAATGTCCAAAGAAATAACTCAACATAGGCATTGGAGAAAAAATAAAAAATAAAAAAAAATAATGATTACTCACAAAATAATGTCAGTAACAAAGTGGATAGCTGAAATTTTATGTGATAAAACGTATAATTAAGATACATATAAGCTAACAATGTTGTGTCCCGAAATTACCTAAAAGTATACTGAAAAACTACATTATACGACATTTATAAGTGCTTAATACATTATTTTAGAATATAGAAATTTGTAATGAATCCTCTCCATACCAGAGTGAATGTTGTGGAGCCAAATGCTTCAAGCCCAGGTAAAACCTGTGTATAGATTTCAGATTACTAAATCAGAAACCAAAAAATATACATTTAAAATCGAAATAAGGATAAATGAATAAATTTTTTTTTGTGATTCACTCTCCAGCCACATTCCATTGGGTCAAAGTTATTTAAATTGTTAAGAGATATTTCCAAAGATCAAACAGATTACACGATTTACTAAACGACAAGCTCATAAAGATTTATCTGGTCAACCAACCAAAATACAACAAAAATTCATGCAGCAGATCCATTAAAGGTGGCAAGATTTGAACAATGACATCTTTACTGACTAGTGACGTATCTAAAATGTCAACAAATGGCGAAAACAAACCAAGGGCTAACAAAAGAAAGTCATTTTATGTTGATTCTAGATTATGAAAGAATCAGCCATGGGAAAACAAAAACAAAAACAAAAAGGTGTCTACAAGCCATTAGTATTATATTACCAGTTTCTGTAGACCATTAACCATGACAATCTTATCCTCAAGCGAGCCATCTTGCGATAACCAAACTTCAAAGGGGCCCAATTCCCTTTCAGTTTGGTTTGTCAGGTTCAAGGGTAGCTGCAGGAAACATTTTCCTGCATCAGTTCAAATTGCTGTACACGGTACTAAATAAGGATTGGCAATTGAAAATAATGACATGAAGAGGAGAAAAAATATGGATGGAAAATGAGTTCTCAGAGCTGCTAGAATATATGCATTTCCGATGAATAACTATAAATTTTATCCTAGAAAATCAGAGCTATAAATTAAAGAGACACAAGTGAAATTTATTTTACCGAAAATGGTCTTGCCAAGTTGACCATAGAAGGAATCTCCGTAACATGCAACTCAATCTCTTTTTGGGATATGGGCTGCAGAAGAATATATCATGTAGATAAGTCAAACATCCAATTTTGAGCATGCAGGCATATGTTACATGATACCTCGTGATATCTAGTACATTCATGCAAGTGTTGATTCACGCATGATATCTCATGATGTCTCAGAATCTCACATCGAGAAGATTTTAGGTAAGCACATAGAGAAGACTAACAGACCCAGAAGAAACTTGCAACATTCTTTTCAAGCATTCTCCATTGAAGGTAAGCGCTTACATTGCCCAGGATTTGCTGGGTCTGAAGACGACCCGGTTCACCCAGATTGGCTCGCCATGTTATCTGAAGTTTACCAAGAACATTACTTCCCTCAACTTTCATTTGTGCAGAACCTTGTGATGATAATTTTAACCGATAAAGATAGTTGTATATTCCTCCACCAGATTTGATGAGAACTGATGGCTTCAATGTCTCTCTGAAATAAAATAAAATTAAATTAAATAAATAAATAAAAAACAGACACACACACACACACACACACACAATTGAAGACAAGATTAATCATGTGAAAAATAGAGGTGACCAGAAAAAAAGAAGACAAATTATGTGTAGAGTCGTGAATGCTTCATGTCAAAAGATAAAGATGCCACTCACCTTGTCTGAGAATTACTTTCAGTGTGGTGTTCATCTGCTTTCAACATTGTTGCGCTCCAACGTGGAGCTGGTTCAAACTCAACTTGATCCATAAAAAGGTTTGATTTCGTATGATTTTCAATACAAGCTTCTAAAAATGTAGTTTCCTGCGGAAGAAATTAGATTATCGGTGGAAACAAAAAGAACTGATGCATTTAAGGATTTTGTATTAAACAATCTGTCACTTAGGAATAGGCATACAAATAATTGTCGACAAGACTGAAGCTCGTTCTTGACTCTATGGAAACCATACATCCCACATTAACCGAAACAGCCCAAAGTGAGAAAAAAAATGTAAGCTTGACCCTTACAAGGCATATATCACCAGCCATTTGGGTACCATTTAGGATAAAAAGGAACCTACGGAGCAAATAGACAATACTAAAATATGAAAACATTATAAATTATTCACTGAAACCAAAAAACAACACAGAGCTCTACTCGGTCTTCAGTCTCATTAGTCAAGCGTATATATCAAAGATATCGAAGACAAAGTTGTAAACTTGCAGTAAGAAAGTAGTTCAACATCGACATACCTTTACAACGCGAACCTGCAAAACGAAAACGAAAACAAAAATCAACTCTACATTCACTAAAAAAAAAAAAAAAAAAGAAAAACAAGTGAAAAATCAAAAAGACCCTAAATTCATTTCAAAAGCATTTTCAGGTAGGAACCTTCGTCCTGACGGAAAGCGGATTGGCGACGATGAACTTGAAGAACTGTGGAAGATATTTGCGCTCGCCATCGCCGTCATTGTACAATGCAGTGCAAACCAGCCTAAATTGGACAATGAGGAAACGGCAGTGACGATCAAAGTAAAACAACCGGACAAAAATACTAGTAAAAGAAGTGGAAAAAGATGGGTAATTTAGTTCAAACGTGTGCGCGCCGAGCTCCTTGACATCGTGTTCGACGATGAAGTCGTAGCGGCCAGCGGCGCGTATGGATTCGACGGGGGACTTGGAGGTGTCCAGGAGCAGAATCCGCTGGCGCTCGGTCTGAATCTCGGCCTTGATCACGACGTCCCTGACCTCGAAATTGGAGCTGTTGTTGATGCTAATGTAGCTGCAGAACGTCTCGCCCAAGTAAATCGCCCTAGAAGAAGAAACCAAAATTCCTCAAATCAGCAATGGATTTGAATTCTGAACAAAGGAAAATTCTAGAGAGAGAGAGAGAGAGAGAGAGACCCGAAGGCTTGGGGGAGGACGAGGAGGCCGGAGAGGCCGAGGGAGTCGGAGGAGTCGTGAAGGAGGAAGCGGGAGCGGTAGCTGAGATCGGTGGAGTCGGGAGAGGAGTGGAGGAGGCGGGGGAGGTTGGAGGCGGCGAGTGGGTCGTCGAAGATGTCCTCGCCGACGAGGAGATCGGCGGGGTCCACACGCAGAGGGACGGGATCAACGTGGAAAGAGGGCCGGCATAGCCTCATCACCCTGAATGCCAGCGAATGCGATCCCGATCCCCCTCCTCCTCCTCCGCCATGGCCACTGCTCATCTTTCTTTCTTTCTCAATTCTCTCTCTACTCGAAACTGTTCTTTGTCAGTGTTTTCTTTTTTTTTTTTTTTTTTAGCCCTTTTTTGACAAGGTTAATTTTCCTTCTAATAGTAATATCGTCTCCCTAGTCGCTTCGAATTAGCAGTTTAGAACCATCGTAATCCCCCTAAAACAGGCACAGCAGTGTCTTTGATTAAAAAACAAAAAACAAAAAACAAGCAAAAAAAAAAAAAAAACAAACACAAAACAAAAATGAAAAACAAGTTTTTTTTGTTTTTTTTTTTTCCTTTTTCCTTTTTTAATCGGTGAAAAACAACTTCTTTTCTACTCAAAGTTACTAAAAAATATACATGTATTTTTAGCCTATGAAGTGTGGGGTTAAATTTCTTTCAAAATGGTAAGTTCATTCAGTCTTTTATGTAAGAAGCCATGGGTTGAGCCGTATCATATTCACTATCCCTCATATGTCATCCTTTATTCATATAATTATATTCTTTTAGCAGATATATAAATAAATAATTAGGTCTGCTCTTTTATCAGGATGAGTTTTTCCTCCCCTTTTACGTACACAACAAAATCAACGGAGGGAAACCGCTATTGGTTTCATTACTATTTAACAATTTTTGTTACTCCATCTTCAAAAGTCCATAACTTAACTTTACATATAATGTTCTTCGTATTTATTACAAACGGTATCTGCCTCTCTCTTAAAACATATATATATATATATATATATATGCATATAGATCAGCCTCAATCAGTCTATCTACTTCATGTTAGACATATAAACTGAGGTGATTAAATAGAGTAAGTACCTTCCCTGAACTACGTGTACCTGTCTACTCTCAAAGGGAAATCTTTGGGAGCTTCAATAACAAAAAGAAGAGTCTACTCTCCCGGCACTAAAAATTCATGTACATAAGAAAAATGAAAAAAAAAAAATAAAGAGAGAAAAATTTGTTGGCTACGAAAGAGCAATCGGCAGTTCCTCACAACTTTGGACTCGCCCAAGAGCTCGTTCCCTGTTGACTGATACTTATCTTTTCAACCAATTGTTGCAGCTTGCAGAGCTCAGTTTAGTACAATGGGAATGAAACCCGACGAATCTGACGACGTTTAGGCAGACTTGAACTCATCCAATCCACGAGACGGATGAGATAGAACCCCATTTGTGATACAGTTAGTTTGGCATGATAAGCTATACAACTCGAACCCACGTTCCACCGCACATGGGGCAGCCGTAAGCCCAACGGTTGATCCACCAAACCTCGCGTTCATTTTGGTTAGGTGGATTGCTGGCACCTGGTGAAGCAAAAGCTGAAGTCTGCCTCAAACATCTAATGCACTGCAAACGGATCAAGATTACAAACTCAGCGATAAAGAAAAATATTTGAATAATATGCTTATGAAGCAAACAAATAGACACGTCAGATTTTGACTTTCATAGACGTATGTTGAAAAAGAGGAAAAAAAAAAATTTAAGACGATAAGATCTGAAACTGATTAGGAGGGTTTCATATCAGACCTTGTACCAAACCCCTTCAAGACCAGTCTTCCATACGGCAGTAACAACATCTCTCCGTGATCCCATTATACCCAGATACGCACCAAGGCCCACAGATGTATTAAGGCCAAAAGCGGCATCTCTTTCAGACATCCTGCGCTTCCGCGGCCACAAGCCTCGAGTGCCATAATAAACATCACAAGACTCTAACGAACTTAAGTCAAGTAGGTCAGCTGAGTTACTTAGCTTGGAAGACTCATCTATAGAGCACAAATCATCTGGATCAGACCAAGGCCCACCAAACATGTTCCGCCTGTGCCACTCTTCTGCCGGGGGATGCAGTTCTAACTCTCGAAGTAACAGACCAGCAGCATCAGCACCTCTAGGCCGTGGCATATTCTGCATAGCAATTAGAGAATAGAAACATTTTTAACTTAAACCACTGACCCTTACTCCCTTAGATAGGGGGGGGGAAGAGGGAGGGAAACGGCTATACCTGCATATGAGGGCCCAAGGCTGCTTCGACAACTTCCGGAAGAACGGTATAATTACCATCAATGTAGTGCAGCCGCACCTGGATGTTGCTGCTACCAACCTGAGATACCGGCAATGGGTGTGCTAGGCCTGCTGTCCGCCGACAAAGATCCGTAAGTATAAGGAAGAGAACTTTCACCTGCATGACAAAAACATGTAGAGTTCTTTTTGTTATTCTCTACGTTCGGTTAAGAAGTTCCCTTGACCAAACACTTAAACGTCTAATCTCAACAAAAGACACTAAGAAGATCAGACAACACATTCTTGATTTATGGATCTGAAGATGTGAATGAACAAAGTAAAAGCATTCAGTTTTTACCTCCTCAAAAGTGTACCCTTGACCAGCATTTCCAGTGCCCAGTCTCAACCTTCCACCAGTTCCTTCCTCAACTCCTTTCGCTCCAGGAATGATCTGACCAGATCGGGATGCCTGATTTTCATCTGGTCTGGCTAGAGATGATGGTTTTGTAGGAGCAGAACCAACTTCTTCTACCTTCCCTGGAGGACCAGTTTGAGGCTTTTGCACATTAGCATCAGCATGTCTTTGTGCACCTCCAACAAAGCGAGGCAGCTGTGTTCTCCGAAAGAAAAAACAGAAAAGTAGAAGTTGGCACAGTCTATGAAGGAAATGGCAGTCCCCAATAAGCCTAACAGCTGGAGTTCCAGGAAAAGTTCCGGTATTAATGCTTATAGGCATGAAAGTTGACGGACCACTTATTGGGTTAGGAGCTGAACTGGATACTCCGTCAGTGGTGCTGCTAATCTTTGCAATAGCACCTTGTACCCAAGCTTGCATCTGGGTGCTTCCGGTAGAATTTGTCGTGCCACTTTGACCCCCTGAGAAACATGGCATTGAGAATTGCTGCAGTGAAGCAGTGGCAAGACACACAAAAGGAGAAAATAATGACGAGAACTTGATGGTCTTTCGTAAATATTCTCTTAATGGGAGAAGCTTTAACATTTTTTTTGAATCAGAATAGTATTGCCACCAACCCTGATTTGTGACGGGAGCTGCAGAGCTTTGAGTAGGGCTAGTCACCATATTGCGATTACTTCCAGTGCCTGCAGTAACAGCATGACTTGCCAATGTGCGACAGAAACTTGCATAGCGCCTCAAGCGTGTAATGAAATGTGAAGCTAGATCAAGAACTGCATCAACATAAGCCTGCATCACATGGAAATAATATGATGACAAAATGGAAAATATCAGCATGACAAACAAAATGAAATGGCAAAGCCCGATCAACAACATACCAACATCGTCCATGATCACAACCAATCTCCAAAAGAAATGTATATATTCAAATAAGCAATTTACCTGAATACTTGAAACAAGTGCCGGTTCAACAGCCATTGCTTCAGGATCAATGCCAGACAAGGTTTCACCAGATGCTTGCCATGGCTCTGGTACCAGAGCAGAAGGATTAATCAAAGCCGATTCAATTCCTTTCCCCAGCATATCTAGTAATAGCCTTGCTTGCATATCTAGAACCATAGCCCGGACTTCTTGAGCATTCGTACCTTCCAATAGCCTGCATTTTATCCTATCGAGACTCTGCATCAACGGCATCATATTTAGAAGAACTATACCAAGTCAGACTAAGAAAAATACAGTATCACACAGATACAATAGAATCAAAACTTACAGGACCGTACTGTTGCCTATGCTGAGTTGAAGGAAGGGAATGGAAATCTGCATCCAAGACTGCTATAACACTGTTTAATGAAACTGTAACAAACAAGAATGGAGGTCATACTCCAGCAAAATATAAAATCAAATAAAATAGAGCAAAAACTCACTACTGCAGATTACTTGTTATAAACGGAAAGAAACATGTCACTTATTTTAATATTTTTAATTCAAAATTTATTTCGATTCCTTCTTAATTAATCATGAATTAGCAATCAATCAAACTTCTTACCAATGCCATCCTCAGCAGCACTTTGTGTACAACCAACGGCATCCCACCAATCAACTCCAACCATAAGACTCCACCAAAATCTGCTCCAACAAAACAACAGGATATCATTTCATCCAAGAAAATCAAATTTTCCACAGTCAAATTGTCCACAAATATCTGGATTGAAGGTCTTTTAAATTGTTTTTAAGAAGAATAACCACTATTATAAAGTACCTCTCAGCAATTGCACGTTCCCAGGTTGAAGAGTTGGCCTTCTCCTGGCTACTTGGAACAGCAGGAGGAAGCACACGGATAATCCTCAAAATGGTACGATCCTTGCTGATGTCATGCCAAACAGAAGCAGAGCAGCAGCTCGTTGATGAGAATGCCGGAGCAGCAATTGCAGATCCAACATTTATCTGGTAGTTATCAACAGCTGCAAAGTTTGGGCCAGAAAATATATGGATCCCACCTCGGAGAAAAGCGACAGCAATCTCACCACCATGAGCAGAATAGACGATTCTAGCAAGTGTTCTAACATCACTTGGCAGATCGAACGGATCAAAAGTGACTCGTTTGGCCTTCTCAACACTAGAATCAGAAGTTGGTCCTGTTGCTGTTGCTTGAGAAAACTTAAAATCATGAGTTGGTGGAATACTTGTATCAACTTTGGACACCCATACTGTTTGCATAGGTGCCTGCCCACCAAAACTGGAAGTTGGATTTCCAAATATTTGATGGAGAACGACAGGTTGAACAGAGGATTCCCAGCGTTGCACTCTCCAACCCGTAATTGAAGGACCCTCGTCAGGATCATAAGGGGACATGTACTGTCCTGCACGGTGAAATCAGTAACAGCACGTCAAACAACTCACAAATTCAAGCTTCTTGACAGGCAAAAAACCAACCTCTAGAAAATCATAGACGAGGGAATAAAGGGCTAGAAACACAGTTTATCATATACCCAACAGTATTTTTAGCAACAATTTCCCCTTTTCATAGCATTATAAGACAACCAGAACATGGCAATGACATTCGTCAAAAGAGTCTTGAAAAAGGGGGAAAAAATATAAGGATAAGTTTAAGATTGTAACAAGTACACTAATCAATGGTGAGAATCCCTTGTCGAAGGGGAATATAAGCAGAAGAACAAAGACCATTTTCAATAACTGAATTCAAAATATCCTTTAAACAAAGCAAACAAGTTAGTACCCTCAACTATGACAACAGCTATCACAGAACCACCACGTGTCGGATCAAAGGCAACAGCAGTAACTCCAGAGCCCCATGTAGTAGTTGTCGCAGATTGAGCAGCAACTTCAGGGCTCACATATGCAGAAAAGTTTGAAACTGGAGAGCAATGAAGTTGTACAATATCATTGAAATCTGGATCTGTCTGCTTTTTTCCATTCTTCACTTCAGCTAGTAGATACTCTTGCCAGCTAAACAAATATGCAGCCAAAGGAGAAAACCCTGCCCAAGCAGGTGGATTAATTGACGGTGGGACTCCATTGCTTGTGCTTGTCTTTGGAGTTGTCTGAAATCCATTTCCAGGGCCAGGAGTCACCTCCCAAACAACAACAGTAGATGGGTTTACTATTGGAACACCTGCTACATGCATAGCTCCACTATCCGTTATGATAGCATCAGCAGCCATGATTCCACTAGGTCCCGCACCCAAGAGTCCTTGACTCGTAAAAAACCACTTTGCTGGAGAACTACTTTGACTAGGGGGCCACTGAGACCAATGAAGTTGCACAGAACCCGAAGAGAAAACAGAACAAACGCAGAGGAAGTTAGGCCACCTTGCTGAAGCGAAACAAAATTTTGAATTAGATAGGAATTACAACCATAACTGGGTCAAAAAAGGAGAGAACAAAATAGTTAGATAGGACTGAGGTTCTGACCAAAAATATCATTGTTAGTGCTGTGCATAAAACATCAACAAGCACAGTACAAGCATAATTTCAGTTCCTTTTACCAGCAAATAAATAAACAAAAAGATCTCAGTTAAACGTAATTATGTTCCAAGATAAGCAACAAACCTGAATTTTGAGACTGCTGCGAAAGAAATTTTTCCTCAAAAGTTGGCTTTGCATTTGAGGTGGTACTGGATTTTGAGGACAGCCACCTATACTGGTTCATCAGAGTATTTAATAAAATAAGAAGCCTAACATTTACCAGAAGTGTAAAATGAATGTTCCCACAAGAAAGACAGAATATGGAGGATGCAGAAACAAAAAGACAACTGTTAAGTGAAATCAACTTTGCGTGCAGTTTATCTTAGAAAATACTCTTTAAATTTTTTGCTGCACACAAAAACCAATGTTCATAAGAGTAGTAAATGTTAGTTTAAAGTATGAACAACATTTGCGAGAGAGGATATTCAAAACCATAGATAATACTCAGGATTTTGAGCTACCGTAGAACATGATTCAGTTAGTTAATTAATTAATTAAAATATAGTCTTCAAAACTGCGTTGGGTCCTCTACAATTTTTCCTTATATAATTGGAATTTAATGTAAGTGATGAAAACAGCAAAACGTAAATACAGGGAAAAATTTGCATTCGTATGCTTATAATAATCAAAGTAATGATTCTTTTTGTGCAAGATTAGTAGAAGACAAGGAATGTCGACTACCGGAGATTAGTACACATAATAATCAAAGTAGAAGACAAGGAATAATCAAAGTAGAAGATTAGTAGAAGACAAGGAATGTCCACAAGATTAGTGCATATAATAATCAAAGTAATGCTTACTGGAGACACCCCAGATAACCACTTTGTAACAACTGCAATGTCCTGTCGCCATTCATGTTCACGTTGCCAGCAGGTAGCATCACGTACTAGATTAGCTGAACCCTGAAAGTAGGAATAAAGGTTAACGGGTTAGGAAACAGGAACAAGCAAGCAGTTTCTTATAATATTTATACAATGTAAATAAAATATATATAAAGTAGCAACAACAAGACAAAACTGATCCAAAGACTACAGCAGAAGGATGTTAGGGGTGGAAGCAAATTTTAAACCTAACAGTTTGGTGAAGAGTGAAAAATCCTTTGTAAGAACTTTTTGGGGGCAAGTCATGCGTGTAAGTCTTTCATGAAACATGAAGCATATCTTAGCTTACTTGAGAAGGCTGAGTCCATATAGTCACCCTCCCATGGAAATTAGCAATTAGTAAGGCACGGGGACAAGATGTAGGGGACCATTCAATGAACTGAACAGAATCACGCGGAGAGTCTGCAAGATATATTCCACAAAACAAATAAATCACAAAGTCACAACCAACTTATATAAATAAGAGTAATTTTAAGTACCATAATAGGAAATTGAAAGAGCCTAACACGGTACAAGCCTACAAGGATGCAACTACTCACACCCCAATGCATCTAAGAACAAAATCATGCATTAACATATCAAGTTCACGGAGATGCCATGTTTTGACATGCATCCAGCCCAGTTGTCATATAACTTCATTCACAAGTTGAACCATTCAAGCACGAATGCATAAGCAGGAAAAGCACTGAAAAAATCAAATATGCTAAAAGTAGAACGGTGCTTCCAAATACCTGCTACAACATTAAACACTGCACATTCAGTCGGTCGCTCTGGGATGACAATATGAATGGGGATCCAAAATGGTGTATTTGCATTGGAACTACCAAAACGAGAGGGAAAAAGAAAAAGAGGGCATTAAAGACAATGACAACAGCCAAAAAAAAGAAAAGAAAAGAACAACAACGGCAACAGCAAAAAATAAGTTCAGTTAAAGTACAATGTGATGAAGAAACAGTCGTTTTCTTGCAAGAGAGAAATCAAAAAGGTTTTTCAAAGGAAAATTTACAGGTTTATGTGCGTACATATATACATGCCATATACATGGGAAGACACGCATTTTTCAGATTACCCGTTTTTAAGGGAGAAAATATAAGGCAGATAACATCAATGGCCTGAGAAATGAGAGTAAATGAACCAAACTATGCCAACCTTGGAATTCTTGCACACGTTTCTGATGCACAAGCAATAGCATTCAGCTTCCCACACCAAGCAACAGCACTGAAACAAGCAAATGTGCTATTGATAAATATGGAAATCTTTCATCACATAAACAATATTAATTAAATGCATGACAGGTTGTTTCATAAAAAATATAAATGAAAATATTAAGAGGCAGATACTCTATGAAGATTTGCTTGAAATCAAAAAATCTTAAATAGAAACAAGTTCAAGATTTCCATATTTCAAGATTTCAAGAAAAGATAATCCCGTCTTGTCAATAAATGCTAACTACAATAACACACAACTTCTTATCTATCCCAGTAAATGAAGCAAACCCGGGTAGTCTTCAATCACAGAACTTTCCCATTTCGTTACACACAAACCCATGAAGCTCAGAAGTAGCATTTGCGGCCAACAACATATCAACATCGGTCCATATGGAAAATATATATACCAAACAAAAATAAAATTGTACTTTTTGGACCAAGTTTAAACATTTTCACATTGCCGTATCTTCACTCGTCGCAATCAGCAACCCAAATTTATAATTCAAAAAACAATTTAACAAAAGCTTCAAAATTTCATCCACAAACCCAAAAATCACGGCCTCCCTGCTTACAAGCAAGCAAAATCATGGTTTTTACTTCCCCTTTTCTCATCTTATTTCTACTTCTCGCTCAAGAATCCACTTCAAAACAACTCTCGACAGGAACAAAATTGAACACCCAACAAAGAAAACCCCCGCGAATTCCAGACGCATTCGTGCTCGAATTCCAATCAATCTCACCTAAATTTGCGACAGAGCTCGGGGACGCTCATCTTGTGAAGCAAATTGGACCGGGGCTGCTTGAGCCGGATGCAGAAGACGGTGGCGGGGCTGACGGAGTCCTCGTCCATGGGATCGCCGGTGGGATTCTCAACGGCGTCTTCGTCGGCGGCGGCGGCTACGATGTCGGCCTTGTCGGAACCCTCAGTAGACTCAGCCGCGGGCTCGTCCTCGTCGTCGTTAGTCCCCGGTACTTTGTTCTGATTCATAGCCGAAAAACCTAGAATTTATATATATATATATATATGCAAGCGATGAGAGAGAATAAGAGAGAGAGAGGAGAGAGAAAGTGGTGGAAAGTCGCAATTGAGGGCGACAGATATCCTGTTAGAGAGAGAGTGGGGTACAGGGAAGAAAGAGAGAGTGAGTGGGTGACGATTTGGGTTTTTTGGCTTTTGTCTGAGCTCATACACACACACGCATACACACACACCACAACATATATTTATATATTAGCTTTTATTTTGTGTTTTGTGTTTTGTGTTGTGTTTTGTTTTTAGGGTTTGCGATTTGCGTTTGTGCTCTCGTGTAGAAGAGGCACCAGACTTTATATATCCACACGCAGAGACCAGAGAGAGTGTGTTCCCTGCCCCCATTCGGAGCGAGAGGGTTCAGCTCTTGTGTGTGTGTGTTTTTTTTTTTTTTTTTTTTGTCAAATTTTGTTTCAATTACTTTCTTTTTTTGAATTATTTTTTGAATCAATTTCAGTTATGACCCAGAACTTTAGCATCATTTTCATTTTTATTTTCTAAATTTTAAAAATTCTTATTTTATCTTTACTTTACCTCTTTTATTAGTATTTCAATTAAAAATAGATAGAAAAACAGGGAATGGATCTTACTAAGTTTATTGTTTTAGGGTTTTCACGACAAACAAATGAAAAATAATCAGATGATTACACTTAATTCACTTTTTCATCTGATTTTAATTAAAATTCTAAGAGGGGGTAAAGTAGGATTAAATTCAAAATCCATAAGATAAAAGTAAAAATAACTCTAGGACATAAATGAGAAAAATAACATATGTTTGAATCACAAGATGGTTTAGAATTATAGATGCTCCTTTTCCACTTTCCCCACCAAATTAGAGCCATCCCAAATAGTGGTGTTTGTTGAGAGGTTCGATGACACATCAACACCATTGATATTCTATGTATGGGAGATTGTCACTGGTCAATCTGAGCAGTTTCACCAACCAAAGACCAATTGAAAATGGTTGGCTTTCATTAAGATGTCCTTTGGTTTTGTGGCAAGGAGAAGGACGACGGTAGTAGGAGGTTCCAAAATTGAGATGGCGCCTAGAAAGAAGAACATAAGGGGAGGGGATATGGTTTTAGGGGTTTTTAAAAAAAAAAAAAATAAAAAAAAAAAAAACAAGATTTGCCCTTTATTTAGTTCACCAACTCTAACATAAAAATTTTAACTCAGTTTTTATTTTTTAATTTTCTAAAAAGTCAACTGATTTCTTAATTAATTTTAAAAAATCAACCAACTTCAATCTAAAAATTTCAACTCAAAACGGGGCCATGGGGTAGACCCTGGGGTTGGGAGAAGACAAAATAACATTATATCCCACTTTCTTGTTGAAAGTCTTTTATAGTAGGAATTATATTTTTTTCACAATTATAAGAACGACAGTTTTAACTTTTGGATTCACTTTCAAAATATCTAATATATGAATGTCCATGTTAAAAATTCACGATCTATCCAAAGCTGCTCCCATTTGTAGATCACATCCTTCATTCAATTGCATAAATATTGCTTTAATTATTTGAAACTAATGTTGTTTTCCATTACTAAAATGATATACGGCGACTTTACATCATCAGTCATGACGTCATGACATTTGTACAAAAGCAAACGATGTGTCGCATTTTTCATACAAAACCGCTGTACTTTTTAAGTAACAGTATACGTCGTTTATATTAGGAGATGAATGACATCATTTGTTTGGTATTTGGTCTAACAAACACACGATGCATCTTATTTCATGAATATCAATAACATTAAGTGTCGTCTGGCATATTATCACTACAACAAAAGGATCATTTTGCGAAGACGAAAAGTCGTCTTAAATAATGTATTTACGACGACAGTCGTCACAATTAGTTCGTAAAATAATTTCGTTGATGATAACAAGAAATATATAATTTGTAACTACTTTTTTGAATTTTGTTATTGCAAATATGTGGTTAATTAATGGCATGGATGACATTATCGCAAAAACTTGCTGCCACTTTTTTTGCTCCAAAACTGTTATTGCGATGCAAATAACGAAATCGTTAATTCTAACTATTTGCAACGACTTATCGTCAAAAATAATTATTTTTATATGATGACATGTCATCGTAAATAATAATAACGACAACTTGTCATCGCAAATAGTGAATCTTTTGGACGACAAAAATGTTGCCGCAAATAAGGTTGATTGCGGTAGTGTGGTTCAAAACCATATAATCTAATTCGATTTGAGAATATAAATACATTTTTCTTTGAGTTTGAATTTAAAAATAATCGATATTTTGAATGAAAAACAAATTATGATTCATTTGATCACGTCTTCATTTGATATTGTATTCCAAGATTAAAAAAAAATGTATTCAGTATGCCTGTGAATGTTTCATTTAATCATTGTATTTAAGTAGAATATGTCCTTGAATTATTTTTATTTTTATAGTCATTCTAATATATATTGATGAGAAAAAGTAATGAATGTGATTGATAAAAATATATAGCAAAAAAGAAATAGATAAACAATATTTTGAATTGATTTACTGTTTAAATAACATTATAACCAGAATATGGCGTACCTAAATACATTGTATTAGTTTACAATATATAACCATTAATGTGATTCTAATTTGGCAAAAAGTTAACCAATAAATGAACTGTTTAATTAAAAAAAATCAATTTTTAAGATCATCTCATCGTTCATATAGATGCGTTGTTTATTATTTTTGCCTTCAAACACAATACGTGACGTTTGTATCCTATTAACAGACAACATGTTTGACTTGTGTTGTTTTCACACTGTTGAGTCTAATGTAGATTTCAAACAACTAACGACAGTCGTTTCATATGAAAGCATTACCAAAAAAAGGGTAGGAAAAAAAACGACATGCATGTATTGTGCATATCTACATTTAGGCATTAAATGCAAACGACAACTGATTAGTACACAAAAGTGCACTTTCTTTGGTGTTTATTATTGTGTAAATGCTAAATTAGTTAAGTTTTAATTATACATTATCATAATTTTTATTCACAATGATTTAATTGGAAAATGTATAGCTGTAACTTAAAGCTTGTTTGGTAACCAAGTTTAATTCCAACGAAACTGTATTTTTCATTTTAATTTTTATCTTTCTCTAAAAAGTCAACAAAATTTATAATTATTTTTTAAAAAATCAATTCAAATCAAACTTAAAATTTTCAACTTAAATCATTTATCAAACACCCTCTTACTTATGTGCCGATTTAAAAGAAGTACAAAAAAAAAAAATATATATATATATATATATATATATACACAAAGAGTCATGTAATTGAGCCAAGAAAGCCTCCCAATTTAGTCACAAAATGTGGCCCAGCTCAGCCACCAGCTCGGAGCCAAGTCGGAGCCCAAGCTGCAGCTCCTTTTCACATATCAGAACACGCCACGCGGGCGTCTACATCAGCCTAAGTCAGTCGATGGGCCCCAGCATGCAATTCATTCCAGTGCACCTTCAGTGCATCGCCAACACACGTGCCCAGCATCCAATCTCAGCCGTCCGATCGAGCACGTCCCCAGCTTCTCCCATGCAAACGTTGAAACTTCCTCAACACCCCAGTGGGCCCTGCCTGCATCAGCGACTCAGCCCAGCTGTCAGCCACTCTCCATGCACCCAATCTCTGTGCACCACATGGCCTTGTCAGCATGTTCTTCCAATCCAAGATCACCAAGTGCAAATCGTTTGTTTCCTTATTTCTTCATTAGCAGATCCTTTTTTGTGCTCCAATCAAGCTAATTTGATATCAATGCAATCCAGATTTCTACCTCAATTAGTCAATTTAGTTTAGTTTCTTTTTCTCTTATTTTATTTTATTGTAATATTTAGTTTCTCATTTTACTTTGTTTCCTTGTTTGGCCAAGCCTCTAAAACTCTACAAATAGAGGACTATGCCTCTTGTATTAGCTATTCAAAAATTGTGAGATTTTAATATTTAATATATTTCAGTTTATTTTCAATTTTTATTTCCTTAGTTTTCTTATTGGTGTGAGATGGGTGACATATTTTTTTATAAGTGAAACACCGCTAAAGGAAGATTAAGTCTTAAGTGATTTAATTTGTTTGCATTCTTCTTTTTATTCTAATTCAATGTGTTATTTAGCTTTATATAAATTTGATTCATTTTATTCTCTTCTACTTAGTGTTTAGAATAATTATTTCTATAGTAACAACAGTTTTTGTTATTATATTTGGTGCATTAAGTCACTAGTAATAGGTGATTTTCTGTTAATTATTTTTATATGAACATCCTTTTCTGCATTCTATTATGGGGTATTTTGTCGCTTTCGGATAACATATAATAATAGTTATGCTTGCTTAATGAGAAATGATTAATTTGGTCAAATATTTTTTTTACTATTTGTTCTTTCAAATCATATCTTCTGACTGCATGTCTATGATGTGAAACGTGTAATTGAGTTATAGAATTGAAATATTGTGTTTGAACAAAAGCATTCAAGATTTCTCACTTATCTTTTCTTTATTTTATTTTTCTTTATTTCATTTTATTATCAAAAATCCCAAAAACATTAATCTTTTAATTTTTTTGTTAGCTTATCTTTCTAATGCTTTTTTTTAATCTTTCTTATTTGTTATTTTTATCGTCTTCATATGGGATCGACCGTCCTTATTGTATTACAATTGACCACTTTATCGATATACAGTTTGAGTGTAATCAAATTTTAGCACCGCTGCTGTAGTAAAGCCCCTTTTATATACCCTATTGATAGAGCTCATTTTTAAACCGTAAAGATGTAATCGAATAGTTGAGAACGTTATTTGTGTGTAATAATTATCATATACATTACCTCATATTAGTATAGATTAATAAATAAATAAATAATTTAAAAAAAGACTAACCACTTCCCTTCCCCGACGCCGACAACGGACCCTCGCTCTCTCTTGACCACATCTACCCCCCTGATGCCAACAAGCCCATTCCCTCTCCCCCTACGTTCGAGCCCAGGCGCCCTCCTCCCAGACTCGACGAGCCCAGTCCCTCCTTCCTTTGCAACCCCGACGACGGAAACCTCCCTAACCTTCCACGGTGAAGGTGGATTTTTAAAAAAAAATTTTTAATTTCTTAGTCAAATACTACTGTTAGCTAAAGTATATGATAATTACCGTACACAAATAACATCTCAGCCGTCTGATTACATCTGAACAGTTTAAAAATGAGCGTTATCGATAGGGTATGTAAAAAGGGTTTTACTACAGCCTTATCAAAAAATATATATGTTCGTAATTATATATATGTATATATATATATATTTTTTTCTTATATAGCTGCCGTCATAAAGTTTTTTTCTTTCTTTATAGTGTGTGTATATATATTTATAGAAACGTATTCAGCATTTTTTTTTAATTTACTATTTTTTTTGTTTTTCCTTTCCTAATTTTGTATAAATCTTCCCTTTTAATTTTTTGTTTAGAGTATAATTATTAGGATTTTTGTCAATTTAGCTAATCTTCTTACTTTCCTTTTTAGTTTTTAAATCAATTTGATTTACTTTTACTAATTTTATTATTTATCTTTTTTAAAGATTAGGATTTTATTTTGTTTCCTTTAGTTTTATAAAATTATTTTTCTTCAATTGTTGATTTTTTTAGTTTTGTCTTATTTATTTATTTTTTCCACTTCTATAACACTTTAGGATTTTAGTTATTAATTTAGATTTGCTAATTTAGGTTAGCTATTAGACTTCTTCCTGTAGGTGCTGACTGTTAGGCCACTAACTTGAAATTCAATAAAATTATTATAAAACTTCTGTAAATTAGTTTTGGAGATATTGCGTGATTTTGTGGAACGCAAAATCTAAGAAAATTTTGTTTAGGAAGCTAATCAGTCTTTCCTGGAAACGCTCCTCTGTCTAGGAGGATGGCTTTTAAGGAGGCCTTGCCCCCATCAATCTTTCTTGAGAGCATTCTTAGATGATACTATTTTCGACAATTACATGTTTTCCAAGCTAATTTTGTGAAGTAAAAAAATAAAATTAAAATAAATGAAGAAAGTGTGGGGGACAAACTAGGGAGATTTGTAAAAGACCAGATTTAGAAACCCCAAGTAAAATCTTCCACATTCGTCTCAGAAGAGGTTCAATTGTGAGCATTTATGATAATCTTGAAAGCCTACATTTCTACATCATCAAAAGACTCTCATAGGACAGACAGAGGAACAAAGTTTTGGCAATTACATCTTAAAGAGCTTTAATAGAAAAAGAATGCCAAAACTAATCACCGAGGTTACCCCAAAGGACAACTAATCGTGCTACTAAAGGTATGAAACTCGTGCTAGTAAAGGCACAAACAAAGTTAGTTGTGCTACGGAAGGCATGAAACACAATTTTTGGCCCCGGTGATGCATCTCCGTCCCGACAAGTTGGGGTCGCGATAGACTAGCCATACGTGTTGAAGAGAGTCTTTTCCAATGGTGCTGTCAAGTTCAAGGACCTGAGTGATGGGATGATATTCCAAGTTAATGGTAGGCAAATGAAGAACTACATGGAGCATGTAGACCAGCTTGAGGAGACGTCCTTGAGGCTCCTATCTACCGGCTTTGAGTAGTCAACTCAACCACCCTTATGTACTATATTTTTATTTTCTTTTATTATGTTTTATTTTGCTTTGCTTTGTTTTTCTTTTGGTGTGTTTTGTTTTTGTTTTTGTTTTTGTTTTTGTTTGTTTTTCTTTTTGATAGTTCATCTTGCTGTTTTTATCCGTGACATCCTCGTCATTTAGGTGTTCTCTTTCCCTGTACTCTTCACAGTTCCTTATTTTTAGACATTGAGGACACTATCCAATTTCGATTGGGGTGGTAAGCATATTCATGCTAGAAGATTTTGTCTCATGGGTGAATCATTTTGAATCAAAATTTTTCAAAATTGGCTGGGGGTGGATGAATAATGATTAGATCAAGTCATTTTTTGCTATCTTGATTATCTAAGAAATAATTTCCAGAATTTGTCTTAAGCACATTTTGAGCCTTATGGTAAGATGGATGGTGACTAAGAAAATTATCATGTTTTAAGCATTTTATTTTTGACGAGTTAAGAGAGTTAAGAGAAATAGCTTTTGGACTTTCATTGTTCATGAGAATTGGCTGGTGTGTTGGTTGCATGTGTTTGAGGGCAAATTGGGATTGAAAAGAAAAAAAAATATATATCTTGTAATATAGCCTTTTTAGTATTTTTGTTAGAAAGTTAAAAAAAAAAAAAAAAAAAAAAAAAAAAAAAAAGAATGAGCAACATTTCATCAAAAGTATGTGTGGATTAGGTGCAGTCATATCTGGAGTTGCATAGCAACTAATAAAAAGAGTACCATTCTACATATATATCATTCATTACATGTTGTCTTTTGCTAAAAAAACAAGAGCAAAAAGAAAAAAAAAAAAAAAAAAAGTGTTAGTTTTATGGCTCTTTGTGTTCATCATTGTAATATCTTTTCTGATCTTTTGAAACCCGAAAGTTAGTTTGTGGTAAGATGGTGGAGTTCCAAGTTGTCAATTTTCCTATCTCTTGATCAATGTTTGTCTGATTGCTTGTCCTAAAATTAGCCTTCTCACTTGAGCGATTAACGACTTCTCAATCAAACAAAAGCAACATGTCGTATTCTTCTGGTATCGTTTCCTTTATGCAACATGTGGCAATAATTAACTAATTTCCAAGAAATATGGAATAAACGAAATGTTTGCTCTTTGAAAGAAATGAATGCTATGATCTCTTAATTTATAATTAATCCCTTTACTTATCATCAAGGACGGAGCCAGAAATCTATTTTAGTGGGGGCGTATATCATTTTTTTTTTCAAGAGAAAATAAAATTTAAAGGGAGCTATATAAGAATTTTAATTTCAGTAGGTTTATGTAAAAATTTTTAATTTTAATGAGACAAAGTAGTAAATGTATAAACTTTTTTTTAATAAAATATATTTTAGTGAGAATTATGTCAGAATTTTTTATTTTTAATAAGGATAAAATAACGATTATATGAGAATTTTTAATTTCAATGGGATAAATCGTAAAAACTATAAAATTTTTGGGGTAAAATGCACCACCCCTGCTTGTCATATCTTATCCTCTTTTTACAGTTGAGCTATCTTATGTTGAAAAAATGGTTTTTAACCATTTTGAGGTCTAAATTTGAGTGAGACCCACTTAATGAAATTAACGGGTCTTGGTGGATTTGCGTTCTCCATCGCAAGGAGATCGCAATCATATATTCATACGCTCAAAATGGTATTCGGGTGAATGAGAAATTGATACTCAAAGTGTGCCTAATGGAATAAGAAGTTTGTTGGAGATTGGCTTATAAATGTGGAAGTCCCACATTGCTTAAGCATGAAAAGAAGATGAACTTTATAAGGATTTGCACTTTTGGACTTGGGTAAGATTGTGAACCCAAGATGCTCTCTCATGCGCAGGGGGGGTGCAAATCATAGCCTCGGTGGGTTAGGGGCCCAATGTGTGCGCTCGCACGACGTGAGCGACGCTAATGCCGATCCGTTAAGCTTGGCCCTGCGCGGGCTTTGTTTTGGATTTTTTTTTTCTCTCCAACACATGATTCCGAGAGTCAATCAATCCGGAAATTATTCATCTTCCAACGTTCATATTCCATGATTAATGGGCAATAATAAAACCGAATTTACACCCTATTAAATTCGGTTTTTGAAACACCCAAGGGCTTGAGCCTATAAAAGGAGGCCCCCTCATGCATGAGAAGCACACCTTGAGATAAAAATCCGAGAGCAGCACTAGAGCACTTTGTCTTTCTGTTCTTTTCTTGTTTTCTTGTTTGTCGTGGTCGAGTTCAGTTTTGAGTTTTGGTGATAGAGGAAAGACTTCATTTCAAGTTCGCCGGAAGCGGTTTTCGTCGATCGTGCTAGACTGCCGTTTGTTCGTCGTTGTATCCTGGGAGATAGACGTCCATTCGAACCTCAAGCACTTACCGGAGGGGACGAATCTATTTTAAGGAAAGCGTGGTTCACGTGCCTCGACGTTTTACTTTCGTTTGCCTTCCTCCTTTCGGGTTAAGGTTGAATTTCATTATAATCATTTTCTTTATAATCAAGTTTAATTTATTTGTTCGTTGTGTATGCTTCCTCTCTATATTATGCTAACATCTTATACTGTAAAACATTCATAGACATACATACATATATATATATATAAATCGAACTTGAGGGCAGGAGATTTGAGTAACTGAGGTCTACACATTTTAGTAAAGTGTAAGATGATCACTGACTTATAAATAAAAAAAAGAAATCTGCTTTATGGTTTTACTGAGATTTAAGAAGAGGATTCAAAAATTCCATGAATATCCAAATGCAATAATGTATAATTGGAATAGTAAATAATGCACGTTTTGATATAGTCTACAATTACTGCACCTGCACTACAATTTGACTAATCATCATATTCGTGTCACGAGAGATACAGGCATGTGTTTGACAAATGCACACCACTCTTTTCTCAACGGTGTCTTGTTACTTTTTATCACTTTTTGTTCCCCCAAATAAGCTTTCACAAGTTTCTTACACACTAGTGATACAGTACACACTTTACGTGTGCGGAATAGATTAAAAAAAAAATCACATAATATTAATTGAATCATTACGTGATAGATGACGAGGTTGTCCAAAGCAGGGATTAAAAGGCTACTGTAGAGTTTGGATTTTCACTCTTTTACATTTAGTATAGAGTAAAGACATAATACACATAAATATGAATAAACATCAAATTTATATAAGTTTTGTTGAGTTGTACAATCTAATTGATTCTTTGATTTTGAGATAATATTCATATCGATCTTTGCGGTAAGTTACCATAAGGGTTGGAAGAGGGCGAGAAGCCTCTCTAGACCTCGAAAATTAGGGGATTTTGCTTTTGTAAATTTAATTGTTCTAATTTTTCTTTAGATATAAGTAGGGGACATCGTCATTAGGGTTTATTATAAGAGAGATTAGATAAAAAAAATATATATAGCTAGAGAGTTTAAGGATGTGTAATTTTTTCTTATCAACTTCTTGATCATTATAGTAAATTATGACAATAGATCAAAAAAGATGTAGTAAGACGAACCTTTTAAATATTGTGTATTTGTATTTGTTTATTTTCTTGTGCATGGTAATATATAAAATTAAGCGTCTGACTTTTAATAAGTTTGCCACCGAAATGAAATTTGGAGTGGGTTGGTGTAGAAAATTAATTGTCAACTAGTAAAACAAAAAGAGGCCGGCAAACAGAGAATGTCATAGTAATAAATGTAAAGGATCAACGATTCCATTCACCTACCAAGGCTTTTTTTTTTTTTTTAAATTTTAATTTTAATATTCACCTGCCAAGTAATTGAGCATATTCAAGTATACGCGTGAACTGTATTAAGATTAACCAAATATTTAAGTCAGTGAGCCAGTAACATGATCAACTTTGATGAAGACGTAAGAAACAAAAAGATTAATAAAATATCATATTATTAGTATTATTATTTTTTTTTTTTGCTGAGAACTAATTTTAAGATTAACGTTGTTTGAAGCATATGCTTTAATTAGTGTTTTAAAAAATAATTTTTTTTTGTATTATTCCCTAAAAGTAATCCAATTTTACTATTCACGTCCCTAAAATTTTTTTTTACCTTTTTATTTTGAAGAAACCCAAATTTTGAAAGTTCATAACTTTCTTATTTCAAGTTGAAACAGTATTTTTTTTATGAATTACATTAAATGATAAGAGAAATAAAATAGTATCTATATTTTTTCCCCACACATTTTAAGTTTATACACTTTCTATACTATCATAATTTATTTTCAACCAGACACATAACTCCAAACATTCACTTATTTTTTAATCAAAGTATTTTAAAAACTACAATTAAAATGTATGTTCTAAACGTCCTATAATATTTAAAGATCCATAAATAAACAGGGCACCTCAATATGATTTGTGCGGCCTTGGTATTCAACATGGAAAGAAATTAATCGTGTGGTCTATATAAAAATAGTTGGAATTAAAAAATGAAAAATAGAATGTGGCAAGAATTCAAAAGCACAAGAACAAGGAATTGACATTATGCTGTGCGAAGATAGACTTTGATATTAATTTAAACGAATGAGTTCTTTTCACCAAAGCTACTTTCTATGACGACTTTGATTTTTGGAGTTTTGACGACTTCTTACCCTGTTTGTTTTTCGCAACAAAATTGGAATATAACCACATGTGTGTGCGTGCGCTTTTACACACACATATATATTTATATTCACACACACACATATATATATACACCCACGTATTTAAGCAAAGAATAATAGTTTTTCGTTGATATTTAAATAGTGCTTAGTAAGGTGTAGGTCTGTTGTTTTTAATGTATTGAGTTATCAGTCATGTCTCAAATAAATACCGATGAAGATTTAGCATAGTAATACATCCATTCGTTTTTATATAAGTAGTGATATTAGGACTTTTCGGAATAAATAGACAATTTATTTCCATGAGTATATGTAAAAGTACTCTTTGGAAAAGGGGAAATTTTTTTTTTTTTAACCTCTTCTTTTTCTTTTTCTTTTGTCTTTGTTTATTTTCCGGATGCGGCCAAAATATGAACGTGACCAAACTGTCGATAGAAATGAGGTTGTAACAACTTTTTTTGTGGGATTAATGTCACACTTCTGCGCATGTACCAACGAATAATTCACTTGTAGAAACTCCGTATGATTCTCTGACAAAGTCAAACGCGGGAAAAAAAGATATTTTCCAATTGACAAATAATAACAATAAAATTATTATAATCGCTCTCTTTCCCCTTATTTAACAGATATTTTAATAAAATGAAGGTTCTTTTTATTAAGTATTGAGCCTAATCAATGTGATTCCGATTTGGCTAACTATTTATTTCAAACAGAACGTCAAAGCCTCCACATTTGACATGTTGTGATCAAGGACGAAACCATAAAGATATTTCAATGAGTTCGTACATAAATTTTTTTTAAGATAAAATAAATTTTAATAAGATTATTTGAGAAACAAAATTTTTTTTATAGAATTAATTTTAATGAGAATTATATAAAAAAAAATTTATTTTTAATGGGGATAAAATAGAGAATGTATGAGAATTTTAAATTTCTAATATAAAATTATAAAAATTATAAAATTTTTGAAATATAAAACTATAAGAACAAAAAATTCTAGAGCCCCCACTAACACCCCCCTTAAATCCGCACATGGTTGTGATGGCTGGCCCAACATATATTATATGCGCGTATATGATATATTACAAAAAATTTTTTGGTGACAAATTCAAAACCATAAATTTGCATGGGATTGACAAAGTCTCTTGCGCCTATCTGACGTAGCCAGTGAATACATATAGTAAATATCACATCGTATATTTACATTATACATCTATTTAATAAATAATTAATATTTAAATTATTTATCACGCTTGACTCTATTTTAAACACCTAATAATCATTCTCTCTTCTAATAAATTTTACTTTATTTAGTTGATTAGGACAGAACTACTATTTACTAATCACGTAAATATCAACTTTATAATAGACGAATGTAACATCAAATAACTGAAGTCTAAAATTTGTTGTTATGTTTTTTTTTTTCCCTGTCTATCTACAGGATAACATTAAAACGGTATAATTGTTGTTGTATTTTGTTATTGTGACGTCTCTCTCTCTAAATATAGAGGCCTATCTATGTTGTCCCTCTCCCAATATTTAGATGACACAGAAAAGGTATAATGAGTTTTATATAGCTAAATTTACTAATGTTATTTTTAAGATAAAAAAATATTTTAAATAAATATTATTTTACACTCTTATTTTACATGAAATTGATGAATATTTATAAATAGTTAGTTGAGATTTTTAATTTTATAATTTTTTAATTTTTTAAAAATAAAAATTTTTGAATTAGATCATTTGACATTATCTAACTTTTATATATATATATATTTATAGATAAAGGCAACAAAGACCATCACATTGAGTGTCAGTATGTCCGAGGTATGCGGCGTGTATATATATTTGTACAATAATTTAGCGATGGCTCTTCTGCGACGGCAAATAAGCAGCAGCCAAAAGGCCCGAAAGTACTAGATGAGTCAATCAGTTAAACAACTAACTGAATCTGCACTGTTCTGTCCTGCTAAAATAGTGAAGTTTCGGTGAGAAATTAAATGCTCTTTTAATTTTTGCCATTACAAATTTAAGATAGATGGAGGAGAACTTTTCTCTTCACGGGATTGATGTAAAAGAACTTTCGACGCAAAAGGAATACCGTCACTTTCTGCCATTGCCGTGTTTTCAGTTCTATCTAGGTGGGAACTCATGAAAAAATATATATTTTTTCAAATATATATATTTTTTTAAAACTACGGCTATGATTAAGGATCATTTGAAGTAACATCTAAAAATAATATTTTAGAAATTAAGCTAGAATTACGTGTCAGGAGAAAATCTTTTGAAAAAAATTACATCATATATAAAATAATATAAAATTTAAATATATTTAGAAAAAAAAAAAATTATTTTATTTTTTTATTCGTTATTAAAATATTTTAACATAAAAAGTATTTTATTATGATTTAAAATAAGAAAATTAAGATTTTTAAAATTTAAATTTTCAAAAATGAAAAAAAATTTTAATATAAAATTAAAATTTAAAATTCAGATGACAAAATATCATCTTTATATATTATCTTGTACAGCCTAAGTGCAAGTCAGTGCGTGACTGTTTCCATTGCGGGTAGTGGTTATCACTCATCCGACCCACATATGAAAACATACTTCACAAACCAAATTTAAAAAAAAAAAAAAATCAAACAAAATAATTACCCACCAACCAAGCGACCTGAAAATCTGTTTGGACAAAGAAAGAAAATGAGACAAATAATTGAGCAAATATTATATACAAAATATAAGATAGTATATAATATGTAAAAATAAAAAGGGACAATAGAAAATTTTTCTGCCGTGGAATAATATTTCTCTGTTTTTGTTTTTTTTTGTTTTGTTTCGGTTGGACTCTGTTTTTGCTTGTTTCAAAGTAGCAACTAGGAAAAGAGGGAAAGGAAAAAAAGAGATATTTCATGGTCTTGAAGTTCATGCCAGGAAATCTTGGACAGCTCCAAGTCGTGCTTCTATGCTTGATCATTAACATTAACAAGGTCTGTTTATCTTTTCTGGGTTCTTGGATTTCTGTGTAGTTCTCTCTCTCTCTCTCTCTCTCTCTCTCTCTCTTTCTGAAATTAATTTTGGGATTTTGGGAATTGGGTCTTTGTTTATTTGCTGTTTAATATGCTTTTTGATTTTGGGTTTGGTTAACAAGCTGTCTCTGATTCAAATTTGCACAAGCAAACCATAATCAGATTTCTATCTGATAAAAGTAAAGCTTTTTCTTCTTTGTTCTTTGACTATTATCAATTTTTTAATTGGGTTGAGAAATGGGATTTTCTGAAATGTGAAGATTCTGAATTATGAATGTGCTATTAAATTCAAGCTTTAAAAGGTGAAGGAAGATGCTTTAGGGGGTGTACAGAATGGTCAAAATGACATTTTGAATTTCATTTCTTGATGAGAACAATCCAATTATGGACCTCAAAATCCTTTCTTTTGGTACAAAGTATGTAAGAGAAATATGGGTGTTGTTGATTATTCGATTCCTTTCGGTGTTCTTTGATCTGAGTTAATTATAAGTGTCTGAACTTATGGAATTTGACCCTTTTTTTTTTTTTTTTCAAAAGGAGTTAAAGAGAATTATGAGTTGTAGCTGCTTTCGTTCTTCAGCTACAGTGAAGAAAAGGGGTTCTAGTCCAGCACACCATGGCATAGATGGTATGGATTTTCGGGTCCTTGTTTTTTCATTTATTTGTTTTAATTTCCTTTTTTTTTTGGGTGATAAAAAGGACTTTGTTATTGTGTAATTGATGGATATTAGATTTCAGTCCCATTTTTTTTTCTGGCTTCATTATTGTCAATCTCTTAGACAATTTCATCAATTTAATGGGGCATTTGGTTCTTCATGCCTCATGGACTCTAATAAGTTCCCGTATTCTTCGCTATAATTTCTACTGCCTGCCACTTTTATTGCTGCCTATAGTTTCTATAAACATTTTATGCCTATTTGTAACAAGTTTTTCCAACTTGGTGACTTAACTTTGATTCCGACCTTTGAAATGAAGGACATAGCTTAATGCATGGTTTATCTTCTTAGAAAGTGTTTGCGAATGTCGAAAGACATTCAGTTCAATTTGGGGGTCAAGTTACAAAGACGACCACTCTGTAACAAGTTGCACCTAGCTTGCACTTGAAACCTTGGCTTTGAAGTTACTGATAATTAACTTATTGTGTGAATTTTATGCTTTTGTGTTTGCATATCTTTCTTCTCTTTTCTGCGGTAGTGATGTTTTTCAATTGCCCAGAAAATTTGCTGGAAAGTGTAAGACATTTCTCCTACAATGAACTAAGATCAGCAACAGATAATTTCCATGCAAGCAATAAACTAGGGCGCGGAGGCTTTGGAACCGTTTACAAGGTATGTCATTTTGACAAGTTTTTGTATCTGTATTCAGTGTAGATCATTTAGTAATTTGCAGTGATGTCTCTGAATGAGAAAATGGTCTTTGTCTAAACCATTCCGCAACGTGTTTACTCAGTAAGTGCACAAAATTTTGCTAGGGAACCCTAAAAATGGGAATGCCAGTTGCAGTGAAGACACTTGCGGCTCAGTCAAAGCAGGGCATTCGTGAATTCTTGACTGAGATTAGGATCATATCGAATGTCAAGCATCCCAATCTTGTCGAGTTGATCGGTTGCTGCGTTGAGGGAGCTAACCGGATTTTGGTCTACGAATATTTAGAAAACAACAGCCTTGATCGCGCATTGTTAAGTAAGTCCAGCAATCATCAATAATGAAACTGATCTTCAGACTCGATTAGACAAGTAAATTAAACTTCTAGTTCTTGTGTATGCAGGTTCAAGGAGTACAAGGATCATACTAGACTGGGGTAAAAGATCTGCTATTTGCTTAGGAATCGCTAGGGGTCTTCAATATCTTCATGAAGAACTTGAGCCGCATATTGTGCATCGAGACATCAAAGCTAGTAACGTACTCCTTGACAAAGACTTCAATCCGAAGATCGGAGACTTTGGGTTGGCTAAACTTTTCCCCGATAACATTACTCACATTAGCACCAAAATTGCCGGTACAACGTACGTTATTCTCTCCTTTGACTTTTTTTTTTTTATAAAAAATTTGCTTTCTTGTCTGATTAACTCTCCTGTTGACGTTATTGACGTTGGACAACTGCAACTATGCTGATTTCGTTTAGCCAAAAGAACATTTTTATTATATCATATCATGCTTCGGTATTGGTCGTTGCAGCGGTTATTTGGCACCGGAGTATGCATTGGGTGGCCAGCTAACGTTGAAGGCGGACGTGTACAGTTTTGGCGTTCTCATACTCGAGATCATTAGTGGCAGAAGCAGTTCAAAGGAAAACTGGGGAGGGACACAGCAGCTTCTGGTGGAATATGTATGTAGCTTGTCAATTTCCAATGCAAACAGATTCTTCATTCATACCATTGAGTTGCTACTATCTCTGCATTTGTTTTCTTCTCCTAATAATGATGTCCTTTTTCCCACCAAACTAGATTAAATTTCGAAGTGTAAGAAATAGATAGCGAATTATAACCGCCTTGTTTCTCGTCTGTGTCCTCCTATAGGCATGGCAGCTCCATGAAGAAGGTCGACTCTTGGAGATAGTAGATAACGAGATGGGCGAGTTTCCGAAGGAAGAAGTGCTTAGATTTATGAAGGTAGCATTCTTCTGCACCCAGGCGACCTCCAACCGGAGGCCGCTGATGAGCCAAGTTGTCAACATGCTCTCGAGAAACATCCGGCTCAATGAGAAAGAACTTACAGCCCCTGGTTTCTTTCAAGATTCAAGGCACAGCGGATCTTCCTCAAAGCAAACCGGCTTGACTAGCATCGAGATGAGCTCCGTCCCCGTAACCATAACTCAGGTGACCCCTCGATAATGGAGGACAGAGGTTGCTAATTCTTTTCGGGAACGATGAATATGCGGTGAATTTGAGTTCTTCTCATCATCTGCGAGTACCGAAGTGAAATATTCCGATAGCTGGCTTTTAGTTTGCTTACACGTAGCTCGTTTAGAGAGGAGGGTAGTTTGTGCAGATTCTATGTTTTCAAACAACACAAAATTTGTAATGTTCTTTTGTTATGTTGGATAAATTATTTTTGTCATAGTATTTGTGTAGTACAAAGTATTCAAATAGTTTAATGATGCAACTAAATGCATCTCTCTCGCTTGGATTAGAGGCAGTTGTGCCACACTCGGTTGATTTTCCATAGCAAAATACACAACAATGTATACTTATTCTCTCTTTTTTGGTCATCCGCACTTAATCACTTTGTTATTCCTAAACTTTTAAGTTTATGTAATATTTTTTTCACTAATTTAAGTGATCATAAACCATTAATAACGTTGATAAAATAGTCATTTCCGTTAATTTTTTGACAGAATTAGTTGGTGAGCTTATTTCTTCCGGTGAAATTAACATAAATGATTATTGTAGCATAATTTAATAGTTTCGGTCCTTCAAGCTGCCCCAAAAAAAGGATGAAAATTGCATAAAACTTAAAAATTTGGGACCAAACAAGTAATTTGTCCAAAAATTAAAAAAATAAAAATAAAAATAAAAATTGAAAGCCTGGCATAATCGAACAGGCAACAAGACAAGATTTAAAGTACACAAAAGATGATCCAAAAATTGATTCCGTAAAATGTCTGATTTAAAATGACAACTCCACACCCCAAACCCAAAAATAAAAAATAAAAAATCCAAACCAATGTGTACAAAAAAACTTCCAAACTAAAGCCTGATAGCAAATGGAAGCCAAAGATTACAGGATAGTAATTGTCAATAACAAATGATGTGATGAGACAGTGATTAACAAGCAATTAGCCCGAGAATAAGGGACTGATAAGAACATAGAACAATTTGTATGAATGCTTGCATCTTACGCAGTGGGCTGACCATTGGCTGAAGCAGGAGCTTCTTGTTTTGAGGCGACATCCTTGGCAGGTGCGGCGCCTGCAGCGGACCCGGTTTTATCAGTTGCCGCATCCTTTCCATCTTTGGCATCCTTCACGCCCTTACTGTCTTTGGCATCCTTGGCAGGAGGAGGCGGGGGTGGAATCATGTGAGGTGGAGGCGTGTGCTTCAGCTTCACAAGTATTTGCCTCATTCGAGAAAGGTCAGTGGGTTTCCCGGGCTTCGGGCCCTGGATAACTGTGATCGATGGCTTCTTGTCCGGATCTTTCTTGCCCCTCCTCTTCTCAATATTAGGAACCTCGTGAGGAATAAGCTCTGCTATAGCTTTCCAATATTGCTTGTCCGCCTCTTTATGGAACTTCTCTTGATTTGCCAAGTACAACTGCCCAATATACAAACGGATTCTGATAGTAAATAAGCCAGAAACAGGAGTAAAAGACGGAACGGCTGAAGAAGAGTTCAACATTTACCTTCTCTTTTTCTCTGTTGTTAGTCTTGTCAGTCTCAACATTAAGCTTCCTTTTCTCGTAGAAAGCTTGTATGTACTCCTCAGCTTCCTCAATAATCTTGTTTCTCAACTCTTTTTCTCGCTTCTCCTTCTCCTCAAGCTGAATGGCATTTTGACTGTACCAGCAAAAGAAAGCGAGTCGCTAGTTAGGATCATATAAATCAGAACTCTTTATATCTATCCTCAGAAACAATAAAAAAGTCTACATATATGGTTTAATACCAGTTAGGTAGCCCCGCCCGGGCTCTCGGATCCCATATCCATCAATCTTAGTGAAAACACTAGCAAATGTATCACAGCTACACAAGTCGACATCTCATTCTCATTAGATTCAAGATATTCCTTTTTTTCCATTCTTGGTGTTTGAGAATCAGCTAAAGCTGTTATTAGATATTAACTACCATGCCCATAGTTGATATTAACTATCATGCAACATTTGCAAAACATATAAATTTGTGCGCTGAGTGCACACACATCAGTGACACGAATAGAATAACCAGAGATGTTCTCATCCTGAAGCACCAAACTCGTAAAAGACCTGACTGATATGACGTTGAACGTAGCGATTGCTATACTTCCATGGTCCCACCCGATACCGACTAGCGTTCACTAATTTTGTATACCCTTCTACTCAAAGATTTCAATCGCTAGACTAGATCAATGGAATTTCTAAGCGCGATACCAATCTACAACATGGTCTTTTATTGCAAAAAGTCCAGAACAAATCCCTTCACCGTCATGTTCTGAAGGAAACCACCAGTTCACTCCTTAATTCCCATTCTAAACGGATAACAAAAGGGCATTTGACAATGTAGAGGAGCTCTAGTTGCATGCAAAAGAACAATAATTAAGACTCTCACTAACTATCCAAACAAAGAATCTACACAAAATGAAACGCCATTCTGATCCGATCTCCATTACGTCATTTCTCACACACCTCCCACCCTCATTATGATGTAAAAAGTCCATGGATCTAATAGTTTTTAGAGGAGCTACTCTTGAATTCAATTAAAGGTAATGATCTTCTAGTAAATCAAACCGAATGGATTTGAAACTTGTTGGATGAACAGAAGCTATATTCATTCTAAATTCGGGAACGATCACCATTAATTCTCAATCTACGAGCTTGAGAGAAAATTAAAAAAAAAAAAAAAAAAAAAAAAAAGCGAAAAGGAAACATACATGTATAAATATCACAGATCTAAGCTAATTCCAAAATTCAGTAAGCGAATATATGCAGATCTAAGCTGTAATAGAAAGAGAGGAACAGAGATCAGTCAGATCAGGAATCTCACCGCCTCCATTCGCGAAGAGCGAAGCCTTCCTCGGGAGCCATCTCGGTCGGCGGCGGGAGCACGGGACCGTCGGAGGCGAAGACTCCATCGTCGCTCTCACCAACGCCGTAGCCATACACGTTCCCGTTCCCATTTCCATTCTCGACGTGAATCGAGCCGAAGGGAGAGGACTCGGAGTAGTTAGGGCTCGGATCTTCGAAGCCGAAGACTCCCGGAGACGGCGCGGCGGAGTGGGGATCGACGGCGACGTACTCGTCGGAGTGGTGGATGGGCTGGTCGGCGGGGAAGCTGGAGAAGGAATCGTAGCCGGAGAAGCTCTCGACGACGACGACGTCGTCGTTGTCGGCGTCGTCGAAATGGCGGTTGGAGGCGTCGAGGCCGTCGCCGTCGAGGCCGTAGGCGTCGAAGGAAGCCATTTTTTTTAGGAGGTGTTTAGCAGAAAACGACGACGTTTCTCTCTCTCTCTCTCTCTCTCAATCTCTCTTTGTGAGAAGTAGAGGAAAGGTTTTTTTTTTTTTTTTTTGGCAGTTTGTAATGGTGGGGAAGTGCTTTTTATATACTTAACGGTGAAGCAACGGAAGGAAATGGAAACGGACGCGAATTCTTCTTGACTGGGATGTCTTGGCCTCACTCTACCTTTCTTAGCAGCCCAAAAATATAAAAATACAGATAAAAAATAAAAATAAAAATAAAAATAATGAGGCTGCGCCTAATTTTTATGGCTGGTTTTGCACACACAGGGTACAATTGTAATTTACATTTACATTCGAAGTTTTTTATTTTTATAATTTGCATCTTGAGTTTAAATATTTGTAGTAATTTATCTCTATTATTATGACTCTTTTACATTAGTCAGCACTGCATCTTGATTGTTATTTACTCTTTAAATTTTTAATTTTAATAATTTACATATTAAATTTGTAAATTGTGATAATCTACTCCCATTTATGAACAATGAGTACTAAAAAAAGATGAGCAAAGTTACGAGCTCTATTTTATACTGTTAGTTTCTGTTATATGATTTTGATTAAGTTTAACATTAAAAATATATATTATGGATAGAGAATCTCTATTGTAAATATTAAATGGGTGATCGTTTTTTAATCATCTTTTAAATAAATGATCAAATTGTTTTAATTTTAGGTTAATGGTCGTTTTAATTATTTTTGTTGGATTTTACTATGGTCAATCAATAATATACTCATAGTCTATGTTAATTAATCAACGAGCTATCACTAAATTATTAATTCATATCTATTAATGACAACCAAAGTTGAGGTATGTATTGCATATATTTTTAAGACTCCTCTCTCTCTCTCTCTCTCTCTCATTTATTTATTTATTTATTTTGAGAGGATTTTAGAGTTTTCCAAGTAACTGTCCATGCCATCTGACTGAGTATTTGCCTTTCTTTTCTTTTTATTTCTTTTCCAACTATTTTTCTGAGGCAATTATTGGCAACCATTAGGTTCCTTCCATAGATTAACAGAAAAATTGAGGATGAAAATATTTTTATCCTCATTTCTAAATATTTCTTGGGACAAGGTAACAATTTGGATCCTTCCATAGAATTTGAATTTCTTTTATTAGACAGAACAAAAGAAAAGCACACAAAGCCATCCTTTGTGGTCGTTAAATGACATTTGGTGACAAACTTTGATTCATCAACCTGCAAAGTATAAAAGTGAAAATAATAATAATAATAATATGGTAACTCAAATATAAAACGTTTTACTACAGCTCAGCTTACATAATTTCACAAACCCGCCAATCCGGGGACTCCGATATCAACACAATTGGAAAACTTTAGTATCATCAGGGGTGAGTGAGGACCACAGGAAGAAGGGTCAGTTGGGTTTACAATCAACATGTCAATGGCTGTTGTTTAAGTTTTGTTAGTACAATGAATCGCCAAGTATTGCCAGAGGCTGCCCTTAATTCCACGTTCCCTTTCACTCCGAGATGATAAAGATCAACACGGGGAAAACAAATCCGACCCGAAAAAGCACTTTCGAAGACCTCTGGTACCAGTGAGAGCAATTAGAGAAGAAAAAATGTAGCTCGAGCAAACCGCCTACCATAATCTCATGACAAGGCTTCTACAACAGCAAATGGAAACCGGAGACGTGAACATCTTCGGACTGGGGTCACTTGTGAAGCATCTCACCCTCGCTTTTGGAAAAATTCCAAATTAAGGCCTGAAAGCAATCCGGTCCGCCGACTACAGAATATGTGTTGCAAGAAGACTACATGGGTTATGGTCTTCGCGGTTCGGTATCTCCATAGCTATTGCCCATCTCTATAAATATGTACTTCACCAATTTCCAAACAATAGCCATGACAAAAATCTGGGATGGGAAACGTGCTAATGGCCTTTCAAGGAACGGGAGGAGCATTTTTAGGGTATCTAACGGAAGACGGAACCCGCTGTAGAACTCGAGGAAACTCCTGCTGCTTCAGACGCTTATTTGAGAATCCTTGCAATGACCTTGCATGAGAAAAAACCAAGATTGTCAAAGGAGAAATTAATATGAGAATCTAATAGTTACTTAGACTGCATAGATACCAGCCAGCAAAAACTAGTGGCATATATTGTCTGGAAGTATTTTTCCATCAGTTTTCAGTTTTCTTATTATTAGCTGTCTTAATTTGTTGGCTGAGCCATATTAGCAAAATATTCCAAGACACAAATACTATCTCGTGCGCCAAAAGGGCCTACGGGAGAAAAGAAGAGGTAGTTTGTTCGCGTCACTTTGCGACTGCAAACGAGAAGTGAAAACCCACCAGATAGAGAACCCAGTAGAAGAACAACCAGAATCGTACTTTAAATGCCAAAAGGATTTACATACAAGTTCCAACCTCTCTACATGGTATCTCATGGTGCTCTTAAGTCTAAACGCCACAAACAGCGAATTAAATCAATATGGAATTTGGACCATTGCGACCAACCCGGAAACATTAGAACTCCGAAGGTTTTGTGGCCCTGGCTGTTCAGGCCAGTAATTTTTTTTTTTTTTTTTTTGGGCATGTCAGATTTCACTTTGACTTAGTTAATGCAAAAGAATACAGTAGCAAAAGCTGATAAATTACTTACCTCGGAGAACCCTGACGTCTCTGACCATACATTGATCTTAAACTTCCTAGAGCCTTTTCAGCAGCCTAAGAAAGACATAACTCTCAGAAGCCATGTTTAAACCGAAAAAAGGGAAAAGAACACAAGATTAAAAAAAATAAAAAATAAAAATTCGCATAAGCCAGGAAGAGAACATAAATATCACTGACAAGATACCTGCAACTTAGCCTCATCCCACGTCATCCCACTCCCCTTTCCTACGACCTGGCCATCTATTTCTACCTAGAACAAAAATACCAAAAACAGAGGGAAACTGTTAGAAGGGAGAAGATTATCTTAGTAGGCGCCTCAATAGAATCAAGTTCTAATTAACTAACAAATATCAAAATCTATCATCTTCGAAAGGTCCAAGGAAGAGACGAACTATTCTTGGAACTCGAGGGACTTAATGACGTGCAAATATAAGCAATCGTAAGGGCTCAAAAAAGTTTGCTTTGGTTCATAAAACAGACACCAGTCCCTGAATGCTAATTCATTTCTTGCATTGAAACTCAACTACATGAGAGGCATGAGTTTCAAAAGCATTGGTCCAAAAGTAGGCTAACCACTTCTCCGCAATGTAACACGGCAAATGTACTCATTACAACAGATTTCAGGACACTTGCGCACTCCGTGAGCAAGTACAAAAAAAGACGGAAAAAGTATGTCTATATGTCATGCGAACTCACACATGCATTGCAAGTAATGAGAATATTGCCAGGCCTACAGACTTGGTTTTCCCTTTGAAATAAAATACTCTTTGAAATAAAATACTACACACACACACAATTCTTTCCTTTCATCATTTAACTGATTTTCAAAGGGCGTATGAAATGGGTTGCCAAAATACTCGGCATTTTATTAAACTAAATCAAGAAACCATCTCCAACTTGGTCTAAATTAATGAAGCAAATCTTGCTAGTTCATACCTGTGCATGCACTTCATCTTTTTGGATCGTACCAGTAGGAGGTGCAGGTTGAGGATGAAAGACTAATTCAAGACCCTCCGTCAAACACTGAAGAAGTTGAATGCACAATGGCACAAATCAAAACTAAGTAGAAAATATATAGTGACTGGAGAAGTAACAAAAATAGATTAAAGGAAGAGGAAAAATAAATAAATCATTTAGATCTTACGTATTCTCTTAGTGCAAAAACTGAACTCATTGATCTCTTAGAGCCTTCCAATCTAGCGGCTAAAAGCCTCGATGGCTCCGATGAAAATGACAGAGACTCCTCTTTGGGAAATGAATAGCTCCCAAATGAATTCACATTACTGACAAAACCATTGTCATTTGCATCCGGAAACTTTGTCATGTCGGCAAGCAAAGACCCGGAATCTTGCTTAAGCCGTGATATATACATATCTGCAAAACATTGTCCAAAATTGTCAGCAATTGCTTTATTGTTTTGAAAACCATAAGAACGCTCATCTTGTTTTAACCCCCCTTTTCTACTTTATTTTATCAACAATTTCATCTAATATAATTAAAAGGTAACCGATTTATAATTCAATTTATTTAAAGGTAAACTATTTATAAAGTTCTCAAGTAAATGGCAACAAATAAAGCAGGTAATATTACCAGCCAAATTTTTAAGAGAATGTTCAGCAGTCTGAAGTTGAGCTTCCCTTCTTGTTCTACCAGTTCCTTCACCAATTTTTTCTCCAGCAAACCAAGCCTACAAGGGCAAGATAGAATGATCATGCAGATGCCAATTATTATTTAGTCAATGGAAAACCTCAGCTTATCCAACAAAAAGGCGTGTTATTTCTATTTATGGCATTTACGTCTTTCTTTCAAGACTCTTCACTCATTCCACTTCAAATAATAGAAGATAATATAAAGGACCAATTACTGAAAGGTTTTGTCCAAACACATAATTGAGTTATTCAACTGCTCAACCATGCATTTAGCCCATAACATTTTTGATGAATTTTCGCCCATTATGTTAATTATAATAGAATTAAAACAAAGAAAAAAGTTAATATCGCTGAAAATGATGCATAAAATTTTTTGAAAGTACCTCAACAGAAAACTGCAGTTCAGTGCACGCAACCAAAGCTGACCTGAACTCCACCTATAACGGTTTGTTAAAACAAGTTAAGAGAGAGTGAAAGAGAGATAAAAATTAAAAAGCACAAGTGTGCATAGCATTCATAAGCATTGTACCAGATTTTCACATTGCAGACTCCTAAAATTTACCTTGGTTCCACACTTCATTCCAATTTCCTGTAGAACTCCAGCTGGAGTTTCTGCATTTGATACTGCTGGGCCAGAATCAAAGTCAGCTTCCCTGTTGCTTGAAGATGATCGACTTAAGGATATCTCCTCACCTACAAAAGGCATATCAGCGTGATAAAGTGCTAAGATCAACAATTGCACAACCAAGAATCACTCGAAGAAAAACGCATCAACCCTCCATGTCCATTTCATAATTTGTAAAACTCACTAATCAACCAAGATAATCTGATCTCACTAGAAACAGTGATCACTACGATGTCCATGCACTGATTTAACTATTAAACAATAGAAGGCAGTGATCACCAACAAGGCATTCAACGGCTCCACCAGATAGCAATAATTTTTATCCTCAGCAATATCGTATAATTACCAATGCCCAAAGTAAAAAATGAAGGCATAAAAATATACGGGCCCACAGATAAGAGCAGACCAGCAAACAACTCAAATAAATAACTCCTCACAGCTCACCTGACAAGGAATTATAACCAGGCAAGGAATGGTTTAATCTCCGATCATCTCTAGGTAAGGCCTGTAAATGTATGAATGATAAGCTTCCCCAGTCAGAAGTAAAATCAAGCAATCAGCAACACCGAGATTACAGCACAAAAGAAAAAAGAGGAAAACCAAATGCCACTTACCTCTTTTGGTAATCTTTGATTTTCTTGAATCATTCTATCAGATGGAATTGAGCTCTCAATCTTTGCGAAAAAAGGTGGATGAGGAGGTCGCTGTTTTTCTATATGCATCGGTTCAGAATCTAAACGAAATTCTTTGGCTACTACCCGGCTTGGTTGTCGTGGGGGGCTCATCTCTTCCCCTGTTGGAAACCAACCTTCACGGGGTTGAACATGGGGAACAGATACTTGCATTGGTGGTCTTACGGGAAATGGAGGTTCAGTTGGTGTGTGCTCTCTATTATCTTGCCCATGTTGCAAAATTAGAAGCCTCCGCCTTGTATCAGGATCTAATTCTGATTCGGGAACCTCGCCTTCTTCTCTAGCAGGAGAACTTTGCAAGCTTGATTCCACGGAGCCAACAAATGGTTTAACTACAGAAGCTACCTGAGGGAACTGCATATTTGGGAAAGGCGTCATTGATACTTGAGTAGTTGGTGGTGGAACACTGCCAGAAGAAGATGGTACAGGATACTGAAGAGGAGGAGCAAGTCTAGGATCAGGGATAATGGCTGAAGAAGTGGCTGATATTGCTTCCTATGAACAAGAAAGAGCAACAAGTAGATTAGATAGTTGAAGCAAGTCTGACTAAAATATAACACAGCAACAGTTTAGAACTTGATAACTGCCTTCAGTCTCCTTTCAACCTCAGCATCCGCCATGCCATCGAAAGCAGGTAGATCTCTGTTTCCATTGGTAGCACCGCCATCATCCTAAATGATGCAAAATAATAATGTCACAGGTATTCAAGACTGCACTAGAGTAGAGGGATATCTTATAAAAATCAAACACATCCTCCACTCAATACTGTCCGAGAAAATGAAAAGATTATGTCCTGACTAACCTCGGGAGCCAGATAATTGCTCACATCAGGAGGGCAGGGAATATCTTTAATATCATCTTCATAAGAAATTTCAGGAATACTTTGTAGAAGACCGTCATCAAATTCTCTGTTGCCAAATCCCAGAGATTGTTACACAGAGGCAACGACATTATGTGTAAACATGCCAAACCAGTATTGATGCGGTGCAGAAGTATTGATTCCTCAAACTTGAAATTCCGAGGTAAAACATGAAGGTTATGTGATTAAGTGTGTATCTGCCTAAAATTGAAGACTATATAGTATAACTTACCTGAAAAAACCACCTCTGACATTGCAAGCGACATTTCTCGCAACACATAAGACAGGAACAGCATTGTTTGCCTACAGCATTAGGAGTCAAAATATAAGCTCATGTGCATGTATACCAGGAAAACATATGCATTTCATCATAAAAAAGTTGAGAGTTGTCGGGGGGCAGAGTCATACTTCAGCTTGAGGAGCATAGTATGGGGCAAAAGCAGGAACGACATGCACCCTGGGTTGGTCCTTCTCATCCCACACCTTCAAGCGATCATCAATCACCAATGCCATCTTCGGGTGGCACAAACCATCTTGAAACACGTTGAACAATGACTTCCTTAAACCTTTAAGAACACAGTAAATATGTTAAATACCACATCGGGGAATAACAAGTATCCCATGCAATTTGAGAACTACTATACAAAATTCCAATCAGAAAGTGAAAAAAGTTGTTCCAAAATGAATAATGCCGCTCACCGGATTTAACACACACTATGCGTTCCAGTAATTCTTTTGAGGTTATCAAATTTGAATCTGGGTCAAGAAGCCTCCACATTTCTAAAGCATAATCCCTTTCAGCCATCGTGCAAACATAGACCTCAAAGCGCTTACGCCCTCTTGCAATCAAATAGCCCCGAAGATCGTCCCATGCAGGTCTTAGCCTCACGAGAACACTTGTATCCCGAATCTACGATAACAAGGAAGTACATTAGCTTACAATTATTTGGCACAAACAGAGAAATAAAACTGCAATAATGTAAAGGGCTCCAGCAGCATCCACTACAAACCTGCGGGTTAATGCGAGTCAGAATTATGTTTTTCTCATGTAACCTTATAAGCGGACGAACTATAGGCTGATGGTTATCAGACAAAGCGGGAACAACCTCAGACTGAATTTTGATAACCCTCCCATTATCAACAACCTGATCATTTTCAACGTATTGCTTTAATATAGCCTTGTCATCCTGATACCGCTTGACTTCTGCCAGCATACCAGAAATTCTTTGGGGGTCCAACTCACTGCTTATTTTCCGCTGCAGAGCCTCTATTCTGTCCTCGAACGAGCGCATTGTGTTAGCAACTATAAGTGTTTCATCAAGATCGAATACAATAGCAAGACATCTAAGGTTCAGCATGCCAAGACAAGAATTGTAAAGCCCCGATGCAACATTAAATCCCCAGAAACAAAGATGCTGTTTGTCACTGTTCCTAGAAAACATGGCAACCAAATGGAGTTCCTCCCCAGCTCCAAGTGGCATTACTGCAGTCTGTAGACATCAGAATGAGAAACACCATCATAAAACTGACAACAAAAGAAGTAACCAAATCTACGACAAACACGAGTACTTACTCTCATATAAGAATATCTACAACATTTGTTAGAATCAACTAGGAATATCATAATTTTATACATGTACATATCCCCAGAACAATCAGATAATGCAGAAGTCGTCCCAAGCGATTCAGATTGTCACAATAGGATCAAGCATTCTCAGCGAGCTAACGAGATAAGCCAAGGAAAAAGTAAAGAGAGCTAGTTAAACAACGAACTAGTTCTCGCAGAAATTTATACACAACTTCAGAACACATAGCAAGATTTAAACCAAGTGGCATATTCCAGAAATATTCCACCATCATCCCAACAGCTATTTCAGCAATAAGGTTCATTCAAGGTAATAACAAAGTTCAGCTTTAATTTCATACCAGAAGTTTCGTATATTTTCGCCAAAAGTCCAAAAAATTCGTACATTTTGCATTATTTATTTCCAAAAATATAAAAATAACAACTAATTATTCTAAATTTGGGCTTAACTTGGTTAACTGAAATTTTCAGAAATTTTCCTGAAAATTCCATAATGGGCCCCCTGCAAATACAGTCCAGAGTCCTCTGTTTAACAAGCTCAAGCTCATCTTAGCTTTAGATTTCTGTTTTCTCTAGAAATTCAGATTAATTATTTTTTTCCTGAATTAAATGTTTAGAATTTAATTTTTTGATCTTTAGATGGTTTTTCTTTTTCCTTTTTTTTTTTTTTTTTGGGTTCTGATGAGTTGTGCTGCGATACCTTGTTCTCCGTGACACAAGAGGAGTGCAAAAGAAAGAGCGGCGAGTCCTGAGACTGCGAGCACTTTGACTCCATTTTGAAGCAAACACCACAAGAAGACGAAGAAGAAGAAGAAGAAGTAATCGTATGAAGCACTGCCAATGGCGGACATCTCTCACTTGGTGGCGAAAAATGGCTTATTCTGATTTCCTTCAAGTCATCGATAAGCCTCTGGTCGTTGTTGTTCTCTCCCGGATATATCTCTACCTCCCCAAGTACCTCCTTTCCTTTATACACCACCGATTTATACATTCTTTTCTTTCTTTTTCCTTTTCCTTTTTCTTTTCTCACCAGCCAAACATCAAATCCGAGTTCTCGTCAAGTTCCAGATGCTAAATAGGTTTCCAAAAAAAAAAAAAATCAGAGAGTCGCTCGTGAAATTCAAAGGCGTTTCCTTACAGAATCATCACCATCATCATCATCATCACGGATTGCTTTAAATTTGGTCCAATTTTCGGTATTAAATCACTGATCCGTGAAAGTGAAAAAGAAAGATCAAACAAACAAAACAAAAATTAGGGTTTTTTTTTTTTTCTGTCTTTCTTCTTCCTCTGGAAGATTTTAGATCCCTGGTTGATGATGATCAGAAAATTTTTCTTGGAGTAGAAAATCCCTAAATCGAAATTGGGAATCTGGAAAAAATTTTGATTTTGTCTGTCAGTGATTTTTTGTGTGGAGTTAGGGTTTGGTGACGGAGATGATGATGAAGAACAAACGAACCCAAGTCGTGAAGAGGAGAAACCCTAGATCCAGTTAGCGTAAGGTCAAAAATAGTACCCCACCCGCAAAAAGTTAAAAAAAAATTATGATTATATTAACTATTTTTGTCCCAAAAAATAAAAAGATTGCTGAAAAATAAATAAAATAAAAACAAAATAAAATAAGAAGCAGTGTAATAACGAAATTATTCCGTTTCAAAAAAAAAAATTCACGAAATTATTCCTTAAAAAATAAAGAAATTACAAGTTAATGGGATTTATAATGCTTTGATAACAAAGTTTAACTCAAACTAAATTATACTTTTTCATATCAATTTTTATCTTTTTCTAAATATTTAATAAAATTTATAACTATTTTTTTAAAATTCAACTTATCTCAAACTTAAAAATTTTATCTTAACTCATTCACCAAACAGAATAGTTTTTTAATTTAAATAAATAATCAAAATTTTTAAAAATTAATTAAAATATTTTTTTAATAATTAATCAATTTTTTTAAATAATTCATTAACATAAATTTTTAAATTTTATAATGAATTATTTATTAATAATTAGTAATTATCAATTTTTATAATCAAGTCAATAACTGATTAATCAAATTTAAAAAATAATAAACGATTATTTTTTTAAATTAAAAAAAATTTTGATCCTCTATTATATTAAGTGATTAAAAAGGCCAATCAACATAATTTTGTTATAAAAAAAATGGTTTTGAAAAAACAGAAGAAGAAAAAAATTATGAGAAAATTCAGAAATTTAAATTTTAATAGAAAATCCAATGCAACAGTGTTTCTCTTTACGGATAGATTTTTCTGGCTGACGTGTTTGGACTTGGATAAGTTGTTTAATTGTTTCCAAAAATATGTAATAGTATGTTCAAATATCTAATTTAAATTCCAAGCCAAAAAATTCTCTAATTTAAATATTTTAATAGTATTTTTTCTTCTCAAAATTTAAATTTATTGTTCAATTTTATTTTTTTTATACTTATAATCCAAAGAGATAATAAATTACGCTGTATATAAATTTAAAATATTTTGTAATTATTTTTTATGTTTTTACGAATATCTCACTAAATAAAGTGACATAATGCGGTTGGTTAGGTATTAGTTAAAATATTAAAATTAAATAGATAATTTTAATCCATTGTATTTAGAAGTAAATTATGCATATTTAAATAGTAAATTAATTATATGAAAAAATGATTTAAATTACACGGAATTAAATTTCAGAATTAGATAAAAGTGTTTACTAATCTATCAAGAAATCTATTTATTTGAGGAATTAAATTCCTAGTATGTTGTTTATTTTCTAAAAGTTAGAAGAATTGTGAATATATTTACTACGAAATTATCCTTAAATGAAAAAAATAATTAAATAAAGAATAAGGGTATATTTGATATAGAGTTAGTTACTTCCTATTTTTTGGGAGAACGAATTTGTTTCCGTAGGTGAGAGACAATAAATTAATTCTCTATTTTTAGGTGTGATCCACATCATTTAATTCCCAAATACAAAAATAAACATTAAAATTTAAAATCATCAATTTAATTCCTTTTTCCCACATAGGATTACTCATTAAAGATAAATTTTTTATGTTTTTCTCAAGGCAAAAAAAATAAACTTATTTATAAAAAAAAAATTACACTTGTAGATGTGTTTATGAATTTTGAAACTCGATTTCTACACACAAATACTTTGACTTAATTAATGCCTTAAGTATATGGTTGAAGATAAAAATTTATGTTTTCTCAAGAAAATAAGAAACTTAATTATAAAAAAAAAATCTAACCTTTAGATTTATTTATGAATTTTGAGTGGATGTTTAACAAATCATTTTAAACTCATACTTTTCATCCTCAAATTATAAAATTTTAACTCAAACAGTTTTATCAAACGTATCAGAAAACTTGATTTCTACACAAAAGTAGACTTAATTAATGCCATGAGTATTACGACTATAAAAAAATAATTCATTATATGAAATTTTTTTATTGGTAATCATGCCATATTTTTTGGCGGGGAAAAAAAAGTGATGAAAGTCATGTGATAAATTTTGTCGAAGAAAATAATAATAATAAATGAAAATAAAATAAAATATTCGCGGGAGAAATTCTGTAAATGGGCTACGTGGCGGATAGTCATTGGTGTACCTTAGCTGTGGTTGTTGTTGTTGTTTTTTTTTTTTTTTTTTAATTTTTGCTAAACAGATACCGATTCTTTGACTGTTGAATGGAGTTACTTTGACTCGGGGTTTATTTTTTATTTTTTATTTTTTTATTCCTTTTAGTCAATCGGCAGCAGTTGCCTTTTCTTTGAGGTATGTAGTCGTTTCGGGTTAAAAACGACATATCGTTTACACATCAAGAATGCACCAAACGACATGCAATTTACAGGAGAGGAGTCCATGACACTTGTAAAAGCGACATCTTCGGTATTCATGAAACAAAACCTTTTATTTATTTTTTCCCCCCCAAAGAAAGACGCATATCTCCCAATACATAAAACGACAATTAACATATAATAGAAACAAACGACATACAGCTTACTAAGAATTTTTTTTAAAATTTAAATAAACGAATCTATGTTTTTTTTTTTTTTTTTTTTAAAAGAGCTCGACAAATTGCTTAAACAGACTGACATGTTTCAGAGACGACATGTCGCTACTTATCCCAAAACGTAAGGCCATTTGTTTCCCATTTTCAAATCAATTGGAGTCAGCAAGATTCATTTGAACATTAATCAGTATACATATGTATACTTTTATCAATACTAGGTGATGTGCACGTGTAAATGCAAGTACCTTAATTGATTGTAAAATTATTTATATGTAAATATATGTTTAAGTAGATATAGATATTAGTATATATATTTATTAATTTACTGTAAATTTATTAATTGATTGTAAAATTATTTATATGTAAATATATGTTTAAGAATATTTATTATTAAAAATTAATGAATATGAGTACATATACAACATATATTACTGTCAAAGGTAAATTTTTTAGATATTCCATAATTTTTTTTTCATGTTGTGTAGTAAATGCAATAAAGTAATTTTTTTTAACTTTAAATTTGAAAACAATGATTAATAAGGTTATTATAAACTAATAAAATAGTATAATAAAACATAATATTTATAAAATTTATCATTTACTAAATAATTTAATGAGTAGATATGAAGAAGAGTAATATTAAGAATTAAAGAACAAAAAAAGAAAGAGAAGATAATATATATACAGTAAGTTACAATGGAATAAAATTTAAGATTGTTTTCTTTTTCCTACAACACCTGGAGTTCTTGCTAAATTTCTCAACATATTTCTTGTGTCCTGTAATAAATGCGATACTGTAAATTTATGTCTATAAAAATATTAAATTTAAAAACAATGATTAATAAGTTAATGATAATATTAATAATTATAAAGCTTACATAGCTAGATTGTTAAATAATTTCATATGCTGAGTAATTGAGAATATGCTCCGCATTTTCTGCGAAAAGTGTAGCAACTTGTTCTCCAGATGGATCTTCAAGAATAATATCAAGTTTACATCTACAATTACATATAAATATTTATTAATACTAATATTATTATATAAAATATTGTAATTATAGAACTTTATAATTAGCGTTATAAATACCTTGGTATTGCTGTGGCTTGTTGATTGCAATGAGGACACCCAAACGATTGATTCAATGCCGTTGATGTTTTCTTGTAACATTGTGAGCAGGCTATAGAACAAATATATACTTGTTGCCTAATGTTTTGTACGGAAATTTTTGCTCTTACCAAAATGTTGTTTGCTGGTAATAAAATGTTTTCATAAAGAAAGTTATTATTTAAAATAAAGTATTGTAATAAAGTAGTTTAAAATAAAAATAAAGTTGAAGATTATTACATTATCCGGTAAATGTTGTGTGTCATCTAATTTGATGATCAGATCCAGTGAAGGTAATATCGGCCTTGATGAAGATGATATATGTGTAGTTTGAATTGCTACAATTTTAAGATAATATTCTTCATTACATGTTGCCCTATAATTTTATTATACAAAAAGTTAATTTTTTTAAATTAAATATCAAAATAATTATAGTTATTTAGAAATAAATTTGTTATGTTAAAAAATTTACAAATACTAACCAATTTTGTAGCTCGACTGTTTCTAGTATATGTAAATTAATATATAAAGCGCTTGATTGTTTTGTTGCTAAAGATACACCTTTATAAAATAAATAATATCAATAAGTGGAAGATAAATAAAGTACAAATTAAAAGAAATATGTTTTGAAATGTCATACCATTATATCGAGTAGCTTTAATTCTTGCACATATAATTATAGGTCTTTTTTGAATTATATCTGAATTATTAGTTCATTGGTTTATGGCATATTGATTTCATAAAGTTAGTAATGCATGTTTTCTCCTACAAAAATTCAAAGGAAAAAATTGATATTATATAATTTATCATATTATGAATAAGTGTAAGATGTAGAAATAAATAAATTCATAACTTACTCCTGATCGACTGAATATAGTTCTCGAATATTTGCTATGTCATACTTCGTATGAATTTCTTTGATAGCCTATTCCAATGATATCTGTAATTTAATAAGAATGTGTTATATTTCCAAAATATATAAAATAAATGAACAAAGCAATAATAACATTTAAAAAATCATAATATTATGACTTACCGAAAGAATTATTTATTGTGTCAATGAATCTTTCAATCTAAGAAATACAAACAAACATGAAAGCAGATGAAGTTTCAATAACATCTTCATCTTCAGTTTCTTTCACGACAATGTTTGCATTAATAATCCATTCAAAATTATTGTCAACAATTTGATATTAATTGTTGTTGAACTTGACGGACATAAGCGTTAGAAATATAATAAAATTTTGATATTTTTAAAGTATCTTCGAACATGTCGATATTGTCTCGTAAAATACTTGCATGTATTGTTGTTCACTGTCATATGTTAAATGAAATTTTGTATTAAAAAGATTGTTTATAAAAATGCTTCTATAACATGTATTAACTAATTAAAATAAATATAGAGTACAAATCTATGAATCAATAAAAATTAATTTTTGATATTTATTCGAGCCGTTTCTACTTATTCTTGTTTGTTGTTTTTTCCAATACCACTACTTTTACTGTCCAGCTTCTAAAGTCCGGAGTAATTTCTTTTTATTGGTTTTAACCTTCTAGCCCTTTTTGAAAAAATAAAGCAAAAAAATTATTTAATATTAAAGTCAGATAAGTCTTAAAAAAGAAGAAGAAGAAGAAGATAGAAGTGGTTCAGATTATGTGTGTGAGGGGAGAAAAAAACAAGTTTATTTATATGTGCAACAGATTTGGTTTTCATAACTACAAGAAATGTTTTGTTATTATTTATAAAAAAAAAAATTAACAATCATTTTCCAACTAAAAGCTGAAAAAGTGATTCAGTAAATGGTTAAAAAAAAAAAAAAAAGGTTGAATATGTGTCTCTCTTAATAGGCAACCTAATATACGTGTAAAAATACAAAGAGAAAGTTGGACACGTATACTTAATACGTAATTTAATATGTGTCTTTTTTTGTTGGCACATTTTTTCGTTGTGGTTCGGAGAGTTACAGTTTTTAGTTACAATAAAAAGGGAAATAGTTCTTATGGAGTTATAGAAACTAAACTAAACCAAACAAATCCTAAAATCACTAACCAAAAAAAATAAAAAGCATTATTTTTGTACACATGTCAATCGAAAATAGGAGAAGAAAGAAAAAGCTTGCAAGCATATTTGTGATATTTAGTTACATCTATGCTTTTTATAGATGTTATAGAGATATCTAATTCTTCCATCAAATAATGTCAATGACCTTAAAAACAAACATAACATAACACAAAATAATAATAACAAAAGGCACCAAAAGACTTCATGATAACAGATCACGAGTATCTTATAAAAATAAATAATAATAATAATAATAATAAACAGATCATGAGTAATTCTAAAAGCCCATAAAAAATAATGGATAATGGTAACAACCATACTAATAATAATATGGTTTTTTAAGCTTTCCACATACTTGATGAACTCAATTTGATTTTTTCCCCTGAGAATTCAATATCAACTTCACCATTCACAATTATTATTATAATTTTATAACTCAAATTTTAACAGTTCATAACTTCATATATAAAAGTATAAATGTGATGATTTTTTTTAATTTCTTAGAATTTTGAGACAAGAGAAATAAGCTTCATATTTATATTTTTTTTCCAAACATGTTTTAAGTTTTTACATTTTTAACTACAGTAATTCAAACGTCTCATCAAATATATAAACTTAATTCAATTCAATATCCAATAAAAAAAACTCAATTCTAACCCATGCACCAAATGCATACTTAAAAGGTGGGAATTCAACCCCATACTTTATATAATGAAGTCAGTGAAGTTACATGGTCATCTACCTCCCAGACCATTGAACTCCTTAAAATTTTTCACCAACTTCAAAAGTTTTTTTTTATAATGCAGTCCTTCATTTGTCCCTCCTCTCTCTCTCTCTCTCTCTCTCTCTCTCTCTCTCTCTCTCACGCAAAATTTACATAATTTGATTTTAAGTTCTCGTATTTCAAAATTGAATTCACATATAAATAGGAAATCTACTATGCTACTAAATAAATTCCTAAATCTTTGGCTTTAAAAAATCGAACTAAACTGTAATCTAAGTTTAGTTCATGTAGAGGGGAAAAATCAAAGATTCATATACATGAACGAAGATAAATATTGTTAAATTACAATTTTAGTTTAATCAACGCCATCCAAAGTAGTATGTAATTTTTTTATTAGGCTGTACTTATAATCACAACCATAATTACCTTTCTTGAACGACAACAATAATAATACTGGTAAAAAAACTTTCATTCGATTGGCAGATTTTTTAATTACTTGCAGTGCACGGCTTATTATAAGTTTTCAAGTATTTAACCTTTTGATTTCTAACTTCTTTTTAAAAATAATAAATAAAAAAACAAAACAAAAAGAATAAAAGAAAAGACCCAAATTTCAACTCCCCTTTCTCTTCTCGCTCTGCATGGTCAGTGGTGTAGCCAAAGGCCAGTGGCAGCTGTCATTTGAGGATACCTTGTCAAAACTGTAGCATTAACCTTGCATTTAGTTTATCAATTGAAAATAAAATTTTTAAATTAGAATTAGTTAATTTTTTAAAAACTACTTATAAATTTTATTTATTTTTCAGAAAAAAAAAAAACTAATATGAAAATATACAGTTTAGTTTAAGTCAAACTCAAACGCCAAACAAAGCTTTACTTTTGTTTGGTTCTCAGGTTTAAATTTAAAAGTTTTTCACATTAATTTTTATGTTTTTTTAATCAATAAAAATTATAACTAATTTTTAAAAAATCAACTAATTTTAATTTAAAATTTTAATTGTAAACTCTTCCACAAGCTTAATAATTATTTGTTTTAACTACTTGCTAGAATAATTAGATGGATAAAATTTATGGCTCTATACTGTTATTTATGACTAACATTGACAATAAAATCAAACCGAAAACGGTCACAACCTCACAAATCATGCTTAGATCCGGCCACTATCTGCTTTAATATTTTCACAATGAACTTTGGTTAATATGATCAAAATATTATAGTTTCCCAATTACCTTTTGTAATACCTAAAGAAAACAAAAACATTATAACAGTGATAAATGTTTCTACATATAGTAAGTATACCATAAATAGTCTTAAGAATCATAAACCCACAAATTTTCTTATTTTTTATTATTTAATCATTAAGCATGATAGAAAATTTATTGTCACAAAAAAAATTACTTAAATGTATCCCATTTAATCTTTCCAATCACAACATTTTATATAAAACTGACTATTCTCTTATCAAGAATCTATACATCTCTTATCTTCCGATATTTCTCTAAAAGCTACGGATTTATCAACATCTTCTGCCTCAAGTACTTTTTCCCCTCCTTTGTGGTGGTCAGCCCCTAATTTTGTTTCTCCTTTTATTATAGATGATATTAGGAGTAAAATGCAATATAGATTCTGTTGATTTAGTTCTTTACCATTTATGGAGTTGTTACATTACAGGCATATACATTATATTTCCCTAGTTAAGTTTTCACGTTAGGTTTTTCTAGCAAATTTTTTAATCAGGTCTGTCGTATATGATTTTTAAATGTGTAAATTCAGCTGTATCTTTTAGCTTAAGAATATGCTTTACTTTGTTTGTCACGCGTGTTTTACTTTTTAGTTGTTTTGTCTTTTGTGTGTTTTTTTTTTTGGTATTTTTTTATTGGTTTATACTATGTTGGACCTAGGCTATTGTACTTTTTCTCATTTTTTTTAAATTAAATGTTGATTATGAAAAAAAATAAGAAGGACGTTAAAAATATGTCAATCTAATTAGAATATCCCCGTATACACATCCATTTATGTCCTCAATAACTTTATGTATATGAAAAGAGTAGTGTTAGGACACCAAACTCTAAGCCTAACCTTTTAACTTTCTTATCTTAACTTTTTGAGTACTAAGGGGGAGTTTGACTCTCAAACTCAACTCAAGTTAAACTTTATTTTTTTTTTTTAATCTTTTTCTGAAAAAGTTTTTGTCTTTTCTAAAAAAGTCAACAAAAATTACTATTCAAGCTTAAAAATTTCAACTAGACTCATTTACGAAACACCTTCTAACTCACTTATTAACTTTTCATTGGTAGATAAAATCAATTGATGTGGTAACACTTTAAACATTTAGGCTTTGTTTGGTGTTTGTTTAACTCTAATTAAACTATACATTTTCATATCTGTTTTTTTTTTTTTTCTGAATAGTCAATAAAATTTATACCTAGTTTTTAAAAAGTCAACTAACTCAAACTTAAAAATTTCATCTTTAACTGACGAATCAAATACAAACTTATTAATTAAAACATAACTTCATATATTAAATAGGTTGATATTCAAAAATTGAGGATTATAATTGATGTCCTTAACATTTTTCTTAAAAATATGTCAGCGTAGACATAACGTTAAGAAAATAAATTTTAATTTCTACTGTAATTTTAGTTTAGTCTAAATCTCTTTATTTCGTGTTAATCTTCCAAAAATATATAAGAGCATCTTTTTTTTTTTTTTTGTGAATAAAAGGATCCGAGAGTGACCCTATTATTTACAGGTTTTCAATCTCACAGATAGGAATTCTTTTCCCTACGTATAACAGGAGACAAGTTATTTATAATAGTTTCTCTCAATCGGCCATCGAGGTTTTCCATGTCTCACTAAACCATGCCTCAATAATTGAAGCTAGAATGAGACCTAAAAACGGATAATAAAAATCAAATATGTGTAAACGAAGGGTAGAAACCTAATAAAGACACCCATCTACCCTCTCGAAATATCCACAGCCTTTATAAGGAAATCGGAAGTAAATCTAACTTCCTTTCCTTTAAAAAAAAAATATAATAATAATAATAAAATCTTAGGTCTCGAAATGGCAAAATATGAATGCCGTTTTTTTTTAATACACACAATCGCCAAACATATTTTCCTTTTTTAGATAACTCTTTTTTTTTTCTTTTTTCAGAGAGAGGCTGCAATAATTAACTACTTAAAAAAAATTTCCAGCAAAAAACTACTTCAAAGAAATACGCCATAATGACAGGCATGTCCGAGACTCGGATCTAATAAATTTCTCATTAACATGTTTTAATGGTGAACATAAATTGATTTTGCCGAATATCAATAGTAAAATACCCACACAAATAAGAAGGTTTTTTTTTTTTTTTAATATACTTTTTTTTTGCACTGATGCCCCTGCACTTATCACGTGGTTATATTTTATTCAATAAACTTTTAATTTCGCTAATTTATCCCCAATTGATAACTGTATTTTTTTTTAAATACGGAGATTGACTTGCAACTTACACATATGTCATTAATTAATGATAAGAATAATCCTTTTATTTATTTTAACTCGAATTTATTGGGTCTATGATCTTTAATTCAATTTATCAAAATTAAAAACTTTGAACTAATTTTTTTAAGCATAGATGGGGTTAACATCAATTAAAACAAATACTTTTCATGCCTTTAATTATTTATCCATGTGTAATTCATGAATCATTTATCATAAAAAAACACCAACAACATTATCATCTGGGTATTTAACTACTAAATATTTTTTTAGAACTTGGGAATGTTAAATTTAAACTCTACATCTTTTGTAAAGTCAGATGTGAAAATACTGTTAAATTAAGCATGTAATTATTATTTACCTATTTATTTTAAGTTAAAAAATAAAGTGTCAAAACTATAAATTAGGATGTAAATTACAAACATAAGAGAAGTTCATGGAGAGGAGAAAAAAAAAAAGATAAAACTTTATAGGTGGTTGTTTGTTAGGGAGGAGAGAAAATATAGAAAGTAAAAATAGGAGAGATTGTTTATCTTTTCAAATGTGACCGGATTATAGTAAGAAAAATGTACTATTTCAAGCTATTCAAATTCTATATTTTTAGGTAAAGTCAGGTATGATATTACTGTCAGGTTATGTATGTAACAACTTTTTTTTTTCTTGCTTTTTTTTTTTGCCCTTTTTAAGTTTCAAAAGAATAAAAATATTGTAAGAAATTACAGGACACAAAGCAAACTAAAAACCTTGTAGAACAAAATCAATACAGGAAATAATATTGCTATCATTAACAAATAGATTGCTATAAATGTGAAACTTTACGGTATTAATTATCAAAATTTAAAGTTTAAGATATAAATTATAACCGGATAAGTTAAGGGACACTAGTGTAAGAAAATGAAGAAATACTTTTTATTCTTAAAAAAAATAAGAAAAATAAGAATTTATTTAGATCCGTCTCTGGTGTAACCTCAAAAACACTAAACACAATTCAAATTTTTTTCTAAATAATTTCAAAATTTACACAACTTTTTATATCATAACATACAAATTCAAAATAACTTTCAAAACTCTCTATCTCCGATCTAACCTCTAAAATTCCGTCTCCAACTCAACCGAAAAACCTCCAATTTCCAAAAGTTGCCCAAAATCCCACAGGGAAAAAAAAAAAGGAAGCATTTGCCCACATAGGTGAGCCGGAGCAGTGAAGCGCATGATCCGAACTGAAAGAGAAAATGACGAAACAACCCTAAATAAAAAATAAAGAAAAAATTGTGATTGGCCAAGCGATGCAGAAATTGCACGCAATTTCACGGAAGGAAACCGGATCGTATGTTTTCGAATTGAAGAAAAAGCCCCTCTTTTTCTCTCCTTCTCTCTCCTCTCAACATTTCGAATCGATTTTCTTTTCCATTTTCGTCTCGAAAACTCCTCGTTCTCTTGCTCCTCCTCCACAGCCGAAAAACGCTCAGAGCCTATAGAGAGAGAGAGAGAGAGAGAGAGAGAGAGAGAGAGTCTCCGTTACGTCTCATTTTCCAATTCTGCCCCTCAATTTCAACCCCCTTTTACGAAAACGCCCCTCCCCAATGCCCAGCCCAACCCCTCCGACGAGATAGCAAAGACAAGGGCAAAACCGGAAAACTCCCCGCCGCAGTCCTCACCATGAGCGTGAGGACGTACGGCCGCCGCAACGCCAGCCGTGGCATTCCGTACTCCGACAGCGTAAACGACGCCGTTCACGACTCCGAAGACACCCTTTCCTCTCAAGAACAACACCACCACCACCATTTGTACGGCCCCTTCTCGTCCCAGGAATCCTCCGCCTCCGCCGCCTTCGACTTCGATCCGTACGGCTTCGATTCCTCCTCCCAGGTCTCTTTCGACGACGATTCGCTGACCGACGGCGGCTTTCGGAAGCCCAAAAAGACCAGGGTTGTGCCGGAGAAGAGGGACTTGCCGCCGCCGGCCCCGCCGCCCAGTAAGAGGAGGAATTCGTCCCGGCCGCCGTTGATTCCGGCGACGGCGACGCTGATGGAGGCGCAGGAGTTCGGGGAGATGATGGAGCACGTGGACGAGGTGAATTTCGCGCTCGATGGGCTGAGGAGGAACCAGCCGGTTCGGATCAGGAGGGCGAGCTTGTTGTCGTTGTTGTCCATTTGCGGTACGGCCCAGCAGAGACGGCTTTTGAGGACCCAAGGGTAAGTTGGTGAGGTTATTCAATCTTTCTTGGGAAAATTCTTTCATGGGCATGCGGTGTTTTCAAGAATTTTCTTGATTCGAGTGAGGTAATTTCATGTTGCTCTTGATGGGTTTTGACATTTGAATTCGAATGTCAATAGAATATTGGGATTTAGTCAACTGTTGTTTGATTCAAACTTGTTTCGAAGACTTTTGGCAAATTCTGATTTGTTTCGGATTTAAAGCGCGATTTTGGAGATTTGGGCACGTGAATTTCAATGATTTCTTTGTTGGGGGTGTGATCTTTGAAGTTTTTAGTGAGTGAATTCCATGTAGATATTGACGGGTTTATTCATTTTGAGCTTGAAATGTAGCTGGGAAATTGTTGCTTGATAAAGGATTTTTGTTCGTTAATTCGTTTCTTTGGAATGCGATGAATTTATGGTCTAAGGAAGGGCCTTATTTAGAATTATAACTCTTAAGAAAGAGAATAGAATTTTGAGAAAAACCGCATGAGATCAGCTGTGAAAGAATCTTGGTCAAAACTGTCGTTGAGAGGCAACAAAATCTGGGGCTTGTTCATGTATCTTATTTCCTTTTAATTAGCAATAACGTTCGCTTGAATATCTAAAGAATTTGAAGTTTAACTATCTCATTTCTTTCTCTCCTATTGTATCAAATATATCCATGTTATCGCTCTAACAATTTTGTTTCATGAGCTTTGAATTTTGTTATTCTTCTGGAAACTATTTCCAGGATGGCGAAGACAATTATTGATGCTGTCATGGGTCTCAGCTTTGATGACTCACCTTGCAATTTGGCTTCTGCTGCTCTTCTTTATGCCTTGACAAGTGATGTAAGTTGCAGTTTGCAAAGTGTAATTTTTATTTTTGTCATTTTAAATAATGTTCAAATTGCTTGTTTAGAACAAGGTGCAAACTTTTCGTCCTCTCAAGAGCATTTTTATAATGTGGTGGAAGTTTAGAAGTGCCTGGCTAATTTATAGGATTCTTCGCATTTCATGGAAATTCGTCGATTATAATCATAGTACTCTTAATGGCTGTGTTCTGTCAGGGTCAAGATGTGCATCTCTTGGAATCACCGAGCTGCATAAAATTCCTAATTAGGTTGTTGAAACCAGTGGTCTCTACTGCTACTGAAGAAAAAGTACCAAAAATTGGTTGTAAGCTTTTAGCATTGAGTATGGGTTCTGGCATTTTGAAGACTTCCAAGGAGATGGTGGACCGTGGTGCTGCTGAAATTTTGTCCAAAGTGCATGAAATTCTTCTAAGTTGCAAGGAGTTAAAGTCAAGCTATGGGAACAGTGGAATGCGAAAGCAAGAGTTAAGCCCGAAATGGATAGCTCTACTAACCATAGAGAAAGCATGCTTATCTACTATTTCTCTTGAAGGTGTGCCTTCTATACTGAAGCCCATGGCTTCCAAGCTCTGTTATATATCATTTGATTCTATTTCCTAAGAAATGAAAGCATTGGCCGGACTGTTCATAGAAATAAAGTAGTTCTAAACATCTTATCCACGAGAGGAATGATCCTTAAGTAGGTGTAATAGTTTTGATCAATTAATAGGATGTTTAGATTCTTTCCACCGAGTTCAACCTATTAAATCTTGTATATTGATTTTAAGAGGGCACTTTAAGTTTGTATTGGCATAAGTGGTTACACAATTTTCATGATTGAACTTATTTGTTAATGTTTTGATAAATTTATTTTTTTGCCCTTTGACTCCTTTCATGTGCTAATGATTGCCCTTTGATTTTCTGTTTCGTGTCCAATCCAATCAGAAACCTCTGGGACAGTGAGGAAATCTGGGGGAAACTTCAAGGAAAAATTGCGAGAGCTTGGAGGTCTTGATGCCGTCTTTGAGGTGGCCATGAACTGTCATTCTGATATGGAGGTGTGAGCCTATATGTTTGTTTAATCTAATATAGTCTGTTTTGTATTTGGAAAAGATAGAGCGGTAAAAGACAATAAAGAGAAATAACCTAATTATAATCATATCGTTATTGATTAGAAGAAATTCTGAGCCAGTGCTCTGTCTAGACCATGCGGTATTTATTTTAATTCTAGGAAGCTCAAAATTTTTCTTGCGGTCGACTTTAGGAAGCATGCATGAGAAACATAACTTCGGCTATCTTTGGTGTGGAACTAAAGAACATCCTTCATTGCACCTGACCTTCCTCTTTCATACATTTTGAAAAACTTGGGATCTGTGAAAGTTCATTTAATTTAAAGAAAATGCGTTTTGCAGAGTTGGATGGAGAATAATCTACCTCTTAGTCAGGATACAAAAATTGACATGGATATGCAGTGCCTATCTCTGCTTTTGAAATGCCTGAAGATTATGGAAAACGCGACGTTCCTAAGTAAAGATAATCAGGTACATTGAATGTTTTAATTCTCTCGCTTTTTGATCCATGTGTGAAAAATTACTGCTTTCTCGACTTGAAGTTGAAGACATCTTAAATTAAGCAAAAAAAATATGTTGATATTATCTTTCTTGTGATAGAACCATTTGCTTGGGATGAAGCGGAAGATAACTTCAACAGGAACCCCCATATTGTTCACACAACTTGTTATGTCTATCATTAAGATTCTTTCAGGTACCTATGGATTCACAGAGCTAGTTTGTCTTTATCTTTTTGTGGTCTCAGTCTGAGAACTTATTGCTATCTGTTTTGCAGTTGACTAACTTGTTGCATTGATTTTCAGATCTTTATTTACTCAAAACTTCTGCTGTGGCTTCTGTTAATGAAAAGTCCTCCGCTCTCTTGGAGGGGACTTCTTATTCTTTTGAATTTGACTTCAAAGGTACCTAATTGCCAACCTCTCTTCCCCGACCCTCTTATGTTTATCTTCAGATTCTTACATAGACATGCACGACCATATTTCTTGAAAGTCGAAAAAGTAATTTTTCTGGATTAAGAAAGAAGCAGCATTTACAGAATGCGCAATAGTACTTGCAATTCTGTTACCGCTCGATAATTCCTTACCATGACTATGCCAGATTCATAAGCAGATTCCTTGTACTTAAATTTTCAGGAGACGACAATGAGAAATTTCTCAGTGATGCCTCTAAAAGAAATTCAGATAATATTTACTCCGAGAAGGGCTTTTATAAATTCCAGAGCAGCAAATTTGTGTCCACCACGCAATTGGAGTGTTCTAGTTCTGAGACTACCAGCACCTCCATGAATGATAGCTATTCGTTAAAGACGAGACTAAAATCTTCTGCATCAAGCTCGTGCAGTGGAGCATCAAGGAGTTTATCTGGTAGTATGCATGCAGCTAAGAATAGTTTAAGGAAGAATCTTGATATTGCTCAGGGAGTCTATGATTTGGAGGGTGCAAATTTGGAGGTTTTAGATGATAGCCAAGATCCGTTTGCATTTGATGAAGATGATTTTGAGCCTTCTAAGTGGGAAGTACTGTCTGGAAAGCAAAATATACCTAAGAGTAAAAGAATTGGACTAATAGACAGAGAACCTGAGTATGGGTTTCAGTCTCGAACAATAACGAGCCATGAAGAAACAAGTAATGGAGAAAATAATCACTTGCATGAAGCTTCCTGTTCAACCTCTGTCGATGAAGATGGCTCCAGCCTTTTAGCTGACTGCCTTCTCACTGCTGTCAAAGTAAGCCTCTAGCCTAATACTCTGAACCCTTAGTCAGCTACCAAACTTTTGCACCTGTCTTCATAACCTTCCTTGCAATGGAGAGAAAATAGTATACCATAGAGGGATTTTTGGTACTTCAAATTAGGTGGTCAAATAGCAATTTTTGGTCAAAGGAAATAATTTGTTGTAAATAATGCTTATGCTTCTTCTTGGCCAGGCCCTAATGAACGTAACAAATGACAATCCTGTTGGCTGTCAGCAAATTGCTGCCTGTGGAGGACTGGAGACCATGTCTTCCTTGATTGCTTGCCACTTTCCTTCATTCAGCTCGTCTTCACCATCCTTTGTCGATCTTGATAGTCAAAGTGACAGGCCTCTAACAGATCACGAGCTAGATTTTCTGGTTGCTATTTTGGGCCTTCTTGTGAACTTGGTGGAGAAGGACAGTCAAAACAGGTTAATTTTACTTCAGTTTCTTGTAGCTTCTTTTGTATATAATTCCTGAAACTGTCATACATTTAACGATTTAAGTTATTTGCTGCTGTGTGGAAATTATCATGTTCCTATCGACTGAAACTTAATAGTTCCATTTATCGCAGATCACGGCTTGCATCAGCCAGTGTTCAATTGCACAACTCCGAATTGTTTGACGAGGGGAGTAGCAAGGATGTAATTCCACTACTCTGCTCCATCTTTTTGGCCAACCAAGGAGCAGGTGAGGCGGTCCATGAAGGAAAAGTTTTGCCGTGGGTGAGTAACATCTCTTGGTTATCTTCGTGTTGTTGTTACTACACTATTTATTGCAGTGATTCTGTGCAAAGAATAAAAGGAGAAGAAAAATCAGTTTCTTCATAGACATGGATTTTATTAATTTATCATATCTTGCGAAAACTAAATGGAAAGGAAGTTTGTTTCGGGTTGTCTAATTCACATGTTGCATTTTGCAGGATGATGAAGAAGCCGTGCTACAAGGAGAGAAAGAAGCCGAGAAAATGATACTAGAAGCTTACGCCGCGCTACTTCTTGCATTCCTTTCAACTGAAAGGTTTGTCTTCTCTTCATTTCTATCTATTTATTTTATCTATGTATCTCTCAAATTCCGTTATGAATATTCTGTGTGAAATTTGTCTGGGATCTACAGTAAGCACATACGTAACGCTATTGCCGACTGTCTCCCGGACCGCAGCTTGGCAATTCTAGTGCCTGTGTTGGACAGATTTGTGGTACATGCTTGTCTCCGACTTATTCAAGTTATTGAAGAAATTTGAAAAGTCATTCGTGAATTTGTATATAGCACTGAGAATTGGTTCGTGTTACTTTCAGGCATTTCATTTGTCATTGAACATGATCACGCCGGAGACTCATAAAGCTGTGAGTGAAGTAATTGAATCATGTCGGGGAGGATGAGACTTCGACAAGTCACCGGAGATCCTGTACAGACTTGGCCTTTCTTTCATTCCAGATACAACCATTTGTTGTAACATGACATAACTAGATATTTTATATTCGTGTCTGTCTGCTGTTTCATACCGTGCCAGACTGCCCACAGCCTTGTGTCGAGTCTGGTTCACATTGGTCTCTCTCTTCTTTTTAATTTTGATTTTGAGTCTTCTTTTTGTTTCTTTGTTATGTCATTCTTTTGTAGGTTCTTTTTTTCACCGTTTTAGTGCGAAAAGACGATTGTATACGAAATGATAGCAAAATGAATTTTTTTTTTTCTTTTTTGGTCAATGCCAAATACTATCTGTATCTATAATTTCTCCCTTTTTATTTTTTTGGTGCTCTGAATATTTGTAATTTCTCACGTTCCTTTTTCTTCTCGTTATTTCCTCCCAGAAAACAGAAATTATTCAATACCTTAGGTGTATCATATATATAAACAACTGATATTTAGATGATTTCTGAAAGTCGGCTTCCCTTTAACTGACTACTAATGATGATTTAGCATTGCTTTTCGAAATTCGTTGAACGGTCTTCTTCAAATTCGAATTTCTAGAAACTATATATACAAGCTAAACTAACTGTTGTTGAACATGCTATGTAACTTCATTCGGATCTAAAATCTACTCATTTTAAGGTTAAACTTGTTTGCAAAATTTTAATTTTCCTTTAATTTAAATTAAAAAAAAAAGTGTTTTAGCTTATGAAATCTTAATACATCTCTTTCACAAAAAAAAAAAAAAAAAAAAAAAAAAACGTTTGACGCATCAAATAGAGTATAATACCCCTTGGTGGTGTAAAAGCGCTTAAATTTTGCACTTGAGAGCACAAACGCTTAAAGAGTAGGTAATTAAATTTTTAGCCATTGAATGAGGCTCAAAATTATCTCAACCGCTGACTAAGTTTTAATATTAATTTTTATTGTAATTCCTCCAACAGCTTAACCAACGAATGAAAAGCAAAGCAAAGGCAAAAATGCATGTTGGGCAAGAAGGAGAATTCCTTTCAATCCAATAAAGTTTGGTCAGACATGTTTATTAAGGAAAGTGAGGATGAGCCGATTGATGTGGTCTGGGAATTGCTCTTGCATGAAATGTGTTCCCTCAGCCACCAACTTCACCTCCAGATCAGGCACGTAGTCCCTCATCTTCTCCCTCCTCACGTACTCCTCAATCCCCGGAAATTTCAGGAAATAGTCCTTTCCTCCCATTATCAGCATCACCGGGACTTCAACTTTCGGGTCGGTTATTGTGTACTTTTCATGCTGTCCTCTTCAACATAAAGCATGCTTTCAGAAATCGTTAAACTGCCATCTTTTATACGTGATTATGGTGTGATTTGACAATTCATATCTTTATTAGCGAGGGATTATAAAATAAGCTTTTGAAGTGAAAAAATGACCTACTTGTAAGGAACTTGCATTGGAGAAGCAAATCCAGATTGTTCGTATAATGTTGCATAGACTGTAAGATCTTCTTCAGTGATCCAAGGAGGTAAAGGCGTGCTAGGTGAGTCCACCATATCCATAATCTCTTTATCCTTTTCTGCTATAGGAATTTCACTTCTAGAGAAGAGAATGTAGATGTTGCGCACAACTGTTTTCACATCAAACCGACCGAAATCAGCCTCGGCTCGTCCAGGTTCCTAAACCAAATTCGCAATAATGTCAAAACTCTAGAACCCTTTTCTTGGTCGAAGCAAACTCTAGGAAAATTTTGCACTTCCATTCTAAAGAGCATTTTCGATCCAGTGCTAAATTAGTGTGCCAATGCTAAATTTTGATATTTAGCACCAAGTACAGACATTGACATCTGTAATTAGAGATCGTTTCAAATTTACCTTCCATCGGAAGATGTAGAAACCTTCAGGCAAGTCCTTGTACCGTTGAGGATCAGGAAGGAAGAATGGAACGCCTAATGATACGACTCCACAAACCCTTGTGGGATGAACAAGACAGAACAGATAAACGGGCCATGATCCAAAATCTTTTCCCACTAGAAAAGCCTGTTTTGTTCAAACCCCTCGATTAGTATCAGCAAATTGTATATAAAAAAACGGTCGTAGGATGTCACATCAGTAGTGCATATTTTTTATCGTTAGATCCGATTAAAATCACATCAAAATAAAAAAGTATGCAGAAAAGACAGGTTTTAACACAGTCAGACGGCTTAAAAACAGTGTGTATTTTTTAAAATCCTACCGTAAAATTCTCCTAATTATGTGCACCTTTTCAATGTTGAAGAAGTCAAGGATGGCAAGGGTGTCCTCCACAAAGTCATGGAAGGAGGCTTTGTGAGGTTGTGGGTGAGGCTCAGACAGGCCATAACCCCTTAAATCAGGCGCAATTGCACGGTACCCAGCATTGGCGGCTGCAACCATTTGGTGCCTCCAGGAGTACCAGATCTCCGGGAATCCGTGAAGAAATACCACCGCAGTTGAGCCTGCTGCACAGGAAGTGGAAAGAAAAGTGACAATTAAGACCTTTTTTTTTTTTTTTTTAACTGAAAAAATTCTCAGAGAAAAAAGATTGGTCAAACCAGTTCCAATCTCAGCAACGTGAAGCTTCACTCCTCTTGCTTCAATGTACTTGTGTTGTATTTGATCCATTTGAGAGAGAGAGAGAGAGTTGACTGATAATCAATACTTGATCATGAAACAGTTTGTTACTTCAGATTTCTATAATATAAGAACGTTAACTGACATTTGTTTAATACTGTGTTAGGTAACGCATTAATGAAGTTACGAAGTTATCCTCGAACTATTATAAAAGTACAAGGTTTCATCAAAAGTTGTACTACGGTTTTTGATCATAACCTTACAACCAACTCTTTAACGATTCATATTTTCCTAGATCAATCATAGAGGACCCGTTTGGCAGAGTTTTTACTTCTGCCTTTAGAAGAACAAAAGCAAAAGCTGTGATTTTTGAGTAAATGTTTGGAAATCACATTCTTAAAAAAGCTTTTGAAATCAAAATGATTTAAAATTTTCTCATACATACTAAAAATGTTAAAATAGAATTTATAATGTCTACCTAAACTCTTATCCAAGTTTTTAAGTCTATTTAGAAGACTTTTTTCTAGAAGTCATTTTTGATAACAGAAGTTTTTCTGACAGGTTATTCATACACTTCCAAAAGTAACTTTTGGACTCAGAAAGCCAAAAACAACTTTTAGGAAGCTCTGCTCAACAGACCCAGAATGATGATTGTCAAAAAGTATATGCACACACACACATCCATATATATATATATATATATATATATTAACAAAATGAAGGATCAACTTATACTCCAATTTGCTTTTTTATTGTATTCTTTGGCTTAAGATTTCAAAGCATAAATTACATGCCACACAACACAAGCAGATAGTATTAGTATTTGACCATCCCATTACACAAAATGTCACTCGTCCAAGCATTCACATATAATTTTGGCTATGCCAATACACACACACACATATACATACATACATACATACATATATATATATATATATATTCCAAGGACAACTAAGCAATCAAATGTGCTTAGCAAGGAAGTTGAGGATCAGCTGGTTGATCTCCTCAGGTGATTGCTCCTGCACAAAATGGCTTCCTTCAGGCAAAAACACAATATCCAGTTTTGGGACGAACTCTTTCACCTTTCCACTGTTTATGTAATCCTCTATCCCAGGAAACTTGTACACATAATCTTTGTTTCCCATTATGAGAAGTGCCGGGTGTTTAACTATAGGATCCGTTATCTTCAAGTCCTCTCCAAAAGTTCTGCCACACACATAATCGACGAAACTTTTGTTAGTTACTGAGATACAAGTTTCCACCACTCCTCCAAAGAAGAGAAAGGAATTCACCTATATGGAACTTGTAACGCGGTTAGGAACCCGGATTTCTCATACAAAGCTCCATAGATAGCGAGGTCTTCCTCGGTGAACCAAGGTGGAAGCGGAGTAGACGGGTCGACCAAGTCCATGATCTCTTGGTTCTCTGCTGCTATTGGTATTTCACTCTTCGAGAAGAGGATGTAGACGTTCCGCACCACTGTTTTGGCGTCCAGGCGGCCAAAATCAGCTTCTGCCCGTCCAGGTTCCTAATTTTAAGAAAATAAAAACCAATGTTGATCATGACCACCCACCTTTGGAAACTAACACGGTATCAGAGCATATAGAACTGAGTCACTTAGTGCCTTACCCGCCATCTCGAGATGTAGAAACCTTCAGGCAGGTGGTTGTGGTATGTGGAGGGACCGGGAGGAATGTAAGGCACTCCCATAGTGATAATTCCTAAAACTCTTTCTGGGTGTAGAATTCCCAATACGTAAGCTGGTCGAGCTCCAAAGTCTTTTCCGATCACAAAAACCTATGTATGCGCATAGTATTGGTATGTGAAACAGAACAGATTTTCATGCCAATGCCATAATGGTAAATCAAGTAGAGGCAGATTATTTTCTTCTGCATGGCTTTTTGATTCTCAGTGATTGAAGATTTAAGACCTTTTTTTCATAAATGGTTTGTTTTGCACTTCTGTAACTCTACTCATTTGCTAAATAAGCAGTTGATTTGGAAGGAAAATCTAGTTTTCAATCAGAAGAAATCAGAAGTGTAATTTTTAAGTGTAATGTCTTTAAGGTGAACGCTAATGATATATGGGGAAAAATATTAGTACTATTATTTTTTGTTAATTTATTGTTATGTAAAATAGATGTCATGTTATATTCGGTATTTTTACACACAACACAGAGGGCACAACTATGAGAGAACAAAATCCGCCAACCCAAGCAAAGACAAGGACCACCAAAATAACTCAAAGGAAAACAAAGAAGAAACCAACATAAATACACAAATAAAAGAACCCACCAATTAAGAAAAAGAAACCCATTCAATCCCACCATTAATGCCAGCCAAAAGAATGGAAAAAAAGAAAAAAAAAAAAAAAAGCTTCCTATTTATACATACAAACCGACACAATTCATTAAAACAAATGGATTTATAGCTAAATAATTTTTTTTGAAAGTTTTTTAATAAATGATCAAAGTTTTTAAAAATTAGTTAAAATTTTTTTTTATGATTAATCAGTTATTGATTATATAATAATCAATAAATGATTGAAATTATAATATAAATTTTAAATTTTATATTAATTGATTAGTTAATTATTATGGATGAAATCTAAAAATTGATAAATGATTATTTTTAAAAAAAAAAAATTGAGTCTTTTATTTAATTTTTCTAAAACCAAACAACATGAAAAAAAGAGAAAAAGAACATACAAAATGGGTTTTGAGACTTGAAGATTAAGACCTTAGGAATAGCGAGAGCGTCGATGATGGCAAGAATGTCGTTGACAAAATCAGCCATGGAAGCCTTCTCGGGTTGTGGAGGCGGGTCGGACAGTCCGTATCCTCTGTAATCGGGCGCTATTGCCCGGAACCCGGCCTTGGCCACGGCAATCATCTGGTGCCGCCAAGAGTACCATATCTCCGGGAACCCGTGCAGGAACACGACGACGTTTGGACCTGAAACATGCACTCATCGTTTGACCAAAGCGAAAATTGGTGTGTGTGATTGACTGTGCCTGGTTAATTATTTTGTGCGGAGAAGAATGCGTCTTTATTGGTGGAGTAAGTGGGGAGGTGAGCAGGGGATTCTTACCCGTTCCGATCTCGGCTACGTGAAGCTTTAGCCCATCGACTTCCACGAACTTGTGCTGTATTTCATCCATTTTTTCGGCTGTTTGGTTTAGTTGGTCTTCTTTGAATATTGTTCTTACCACAATTTATTTTTTCCATTTCCTTTTTTTTTTTTTTTAAAGTTAATAATTGAAAATTTTTTTCTTTAAGATAAGAAAACAAATCAAAAATTTGGATGATGTCATGTTGATAGTAAACACACTGTATTAGTAGATTTTTTTTTTTTTAAATTGCAAATGATATATTTTTGCTTTGCTATATATGTATATGAACGGCAAAAAGTATCAATTTTTGCATGATTCCTTACCTTAAAAAGACAAGAACACTAACGTAATTGGTTGGGGATCTTTGATTTAGTTGTAACATATGTATTGAACTTGTATGTTATGGTTGTCATTATTAGTTTTGAATTTTGATTATATTGATGTGTAGTCTATTATTCTCGTGCAATGTTCATTTTATAAAAAAAAAAAAAAAAAAAAAAGATCAGTAATGGAACCGTTTGAAAATGATGTGAAACATGATCGAATCAACCTCTAATCAAAAAGACCGTTTTTATTGACTTTTTTTTAAAAAAAAAAATTCTTAAAGTTTGTGATTTACTTTTAAGTATGATTTGCATGTTTGTTCTCATTCATTTTATTTTCATTTTAACTTATGAAAATTAATTAAATAAGTAACATTGAGACAAAGGAAAATAATCAAAATAGGTAATGCCATTAAATTATTTAAAAACTTTTTTAAATTAGAGAATTCTCATAATATAGTATGAAAACATATTTCCTGACAAAATAACTGTTTTTGAGAAAAATGAATTTTTAATTGAGACATTATAACAAAATATCAACAATTCATACGTCACTATGTAATTCTCCTAACAGAAAAATCAACCTTTGAGTTAAATGGATTTTTCCCCTTCTACCAAAAAAAGTGATTTTTTTTTTCCCCTTCTACTTGAAATAAATATATATCCAAAAAAATAAATAAATAAAACAAACAAGCTAATGGATCAAAATTTAAATGGGCCACAGCCAAGCCCAAGCCCAAGACCAAGACCAAAAGTTTTGGGCCATCAACTTACACGTGCGAAGTCTTCGTCACGTGACCTCGTCGGTGTTGGAAAGTTTCCCATTCTGAATCAAATCCGAACCTCTATTGTACTTTCCTCAAGTAGCCGATCAAATCAAACTATCTCCCAGAGAGAGTTTCCTTACCCACTTAATTTTATTTTAATTTATTTTAATTTTAATTTTTCATCCCAACCCAGTTTCGGAATTTTTCTACACTCTTTGCTTGAATCGGATTTGACTTAGAAAGAATCTTCCCCGCAAAGGTAATGCCTTTAAAACCTAATTCACATCCCCAAATTCTCCTCCTCCTTCTCCTTCTTCTTCAATTTCCTAGGGTTTCGAATCTCGAGCTGATTAAATTTGTTCTCTTTTTCCATTCATCGGATCTTTCGAGAGTCATTGTTGTTGTTAGGTTTTGCCGTTATCAGATTTAGTAAGTTTGTTCTTTTTCGGCTTTCTTTCTTTCTTTCTTTTTTTTTTTTTTTTTTTTGAATATGTGAATGCCGGATATTTAGTTTGGGCAATTGAATTTACTGTTTATGTGAAAGTTTGATTTTTTTTTTTTTTCTGTATTATTATTTTTCTCCGTTTTGTTTCGGGTTGTTTTTGGCTGAGAAGTTGCAAATTTGGGTTGGTTCGAGTTTCTAGGCTTACGAGGATTGAAAAAAATATTAGACTAAGCAGTAAATGTAAAATTGATTCAATGAAAAGTTATCAGTGAACTATGATATCGATTGGTGCCGTGTGGCAAATTGAAATCCTTAAGTGGGTTTGGAGAATTGGAGCTTTAATTCTATTCACGTGCTGAGTTTTATAATTATTCTGCTATTTTGTGTCGAATTTTGAGCTAGTTTGAGTAACCAATTTGTGGGGTTTTGAGCAGAGATAGCTGAATTGCAGTAAGTAATGGCGGAATTAGAAAATTTGCTGCTGGAGGCAGCGGGAAGAACGGGTTCAGCAGGGAGAAACCGGCACTCGATCCCACCTAGAAGACGACGTGAGGGGTCATACTCCGATGGGGGAAGTGACTCTAGGGATGATGACTCAGACGATGATCGTGGTTATGCGAATAGGAAGCCCTCTGGATCTCAAGTTCCTTTGAAGAAGAGGCTGGACCCTACTGAAATGGATGATGACCAGGGCAGTGAGGAGGAGGGTGATGATGTTCGGGGTTCTGATCGTGACGGTGACAGTGATGAATCTGATGTTGGTAGTGATCTTTACAAGGATGAAGATGATAGGAGAAAGCTTGCGGAGATGACGGAACTTCAAAGAGAGATGATTTTGTTAGATAGGGCATCTAAGAAAGAAGATAAGAATTTGAAGGAGAAGTTGAGACCAAAGTGGGACAACAAAGGGAAGGCCACACAGTCGAGAAAGGAGACTCCTCCTCTTCCATCATCTCGAGTACGCTCATCTGCTAGATCTGCTGATAGGGCAGCTGCCAAGGATGATGCACTGAATGAATTACGAGCCAAGCGTCTGAAGCAGCAAGATCCGGAGGCTCACCGTAAATTAAGAGATGCATCCAGAGGAAGTGCTGGAGGTCGGAATTTATTGCAGAGCAAGAGGAAATCATATACTGCCACAAGCCTGAGTAGTAGTTCTAGTCATAGTGACAGTGAGATTCAGTCTCAAAGTGAAGATGAAGGGTCTACTGGAGATGGTGGAATGATCGACAGCGATGATGAAGGGGGAATGGGGTCAGAGGGGCTTACATTTGAGGATATAAAAGAAATTACCATCCGGAGATCAAAACTTGGAAAGTGGTTTATGGAGCCGTTCTTTGAAGAATTAATCGTGGGTTGCTTTGTGAGGGTTGGTATTGGGAGGTCGAAGTCTGGGTCTATCTACAGGCTGTGCATGGTTCGGAATGTTGATGCATCAGAACCTGATAAACAGTACAAACTAGAGAATAAAATCACCTACAAATATCTGAATGTTTTTTGGGGCAATGAAAACTCTGCTGCCAGGTGGCAGATGGCAATGGTTTCCGACTCTGGCCCAAATGAGGAGGAGTTCAAACAGTGGGTTAGGGAGGTGGAGCGAAGTGGTGGTCGGATGCCAACCAAACATGATATTTTGGAAAAGAAGGAGGCCATTAAAAAAATAAACTCTTTTGTGTACTCAGCTGCTACTGTGAAGCAAATGTTACAGGAGAAGAAATCTGCTTCAGCAAGGCCGTTGAACATTGCGCTCGAGAAGGACCGAATGAGGAGGGAGTTGGAAGTTGCACAAAGTAGGAATGATGAGGTGGAGGTCGAGAGGATCAAGACAAGACTGCAGGAATTAGAGGCATCCAGGAAAGCAAAGGAGACTGATGCCAAGGCCATTAGGCTGGCCGAGATGAATAGAAAGAACAGGGTTGAGAATTTCAAAAATGCATCTGAACTAAAACCCGTGAATACAGGTTTGAAAGCCGGGGAGGCTGGTTATGATCCATTTTCCAGAAGATGGACTAGGTCAAGAAACTATTATGTTTCAAAGCCGGGTGAGGCGAAAGGGGATGTGGGGGCAAATGCTGGAAACAATGGTGCATCGGGAATACAGAAAATAATGGGAGAGGTGGCATTGTAGCAGCAGAGGCTGGAATGGCATTTACTGCGGCGGCCTTGGAAGCTGCAGCAGATGCTGGGAAGTTGGTAGATACAAGTGCACCCGTGGATCAAGGGACAGTATCGCACATGCTACACAATTTCGAGCTGCCAATCTCATTGACAGTGCTTCAGAAGTTCGGTGGACCACAGGGGGCTCAGGCAGGATTCATGGCGAGGAAACAACGGATAGAAGCTACGGTAGGATGCCAAGTTCCAGAGAATGATGGGAGGAGGCATGCGCTGACATTGACGGTTAGCGACTACAAAAGAAGAAGAGGGCTTCTTTGAAAGCGGGTTCTAATCAGAAGAATCACAGGTTGTTTCCGATGGAATTCCGACTTGTGGAGCTGGTTAAATGTTTGATCTCATAATCTGGGACTAAAGCTGTAGAATTATTGTGCCATCGTACAAGTTGTCTCGCACTTTTACGTGGTAGTGGAACTAGAGGACTAGCATCGTGTGGCGTTTCTGGAGTTTCAACTCAACGGATGTCGGTATTGAGACATGCTAGATCTGTATCTTAAAAAGCAGTTTGTTATTATTTAGTTAACAGAGAGCACAACAAATGCGGCTTTTCGGATTTGATGCGGAACAAACGCCAGATATGGGGAGTTGATGTGCAGAAATGACGTGTGGACACCTATACATTGCAGTGCTCATGTATTTTAGCCCGTTTCTATCCCATTTTTCATAACCGTCGGGAATTGTTGTTTTACAGTTGGATTATATTTTTGATTGTTTGATTTATGAATATTCACTTGAAAAATCGACATTTCCACCAATATTTTTATCAAAATTTTTATATTTTGAAAGTACCGATATAGAAGTAAGTGTGTCATATCTTTTACATAGAATATTCATGAAATTTCCTTTGAAATTTCCATAAACGATGATTTTTCACAAAAATATCAATTTTCTTGAAAAGTGTAGTAGTAAATGTGTAGTAGTAAATGACACAATATTGTAAAATTTTCACGGAAATACCAACAAAATATCTATTAAATATCAATGTAATATTATTTTATTTTTTAATATAGTAAATTCATGAATTTTTTTAATTCACGTAATTTTTTTATATATATAAATAGATAATGGAGATTGAGAGACAGACATGTTCAAATTGTATAAATTAAATATTTGAATATCATATCTTGATATTGATGTTATTCATTCTAATAAGATATGTCAAATATTTTCGAACATTATATAAACTATTTTAATATTAATGTTTTCTTACTATGTATGAAACAATAAACATAATGTTCCTATATTATGTTGCATTTTAATGATTTTACTTAGTTGGTGAACATCAACTTATCATTTACTGTATTATGCTCCATTCTTTATCATGGAAATTTGTCATATACTTGGTATTTAATTGAAAGTTTTATTTAAGTTATGTATAATCAACTAGTTTAGAGTTTCATAAAGTTTTATTAACAAATTTAGTTGAAATAATTTTTCATATTTTACATCAATTTCCATCGATTACGATATTTTCGTCGAAATTTTCTGTAAAAGTTGAGTATCGTTATTCCCGGAAATATTGATATTTTCATCCTTACTCTTAAACAATTTTATTGAAAAATTAATCTAATGGTTACAATCATCATTTTTATTGATAATGAAAAATAAAAAGGTCATACCGTAGATATTCTTATTTCGTTGTTAGTTTGTTAGTAATATTTATGGTTATCCTTTGAATAACTTATGTCCTTCGTATCATCCACATGTGGTGAGAATGCATAGTTTAACACATGTTCTCTCTTTACTGTCATAATGAGTTGGAAAATAAATGGTTTTGCCTTTTAACTATCAACAAAACCAAGTTTAGTATTTAGCAAAACTTGTACCAGATTCAACGATTGTTTTTTAACTTGTTGGAGTGCACATCTGGTTTTTTGATCTGTGTTTTGCTAAAAGGGAATTGGGAGTTCAAAATTGGCTACGAAATAGAGCTTGTGTGGTAATCTTGCACCCCAATAAATGGGGTGAGTGACATTTGGAGAAATTAAAAATGTACGCCTCTTGCATGATTTATTTATCATGATCATCATATCACTCAGTAGGGAACCATCTAGTATTATTATTATTTTTTACTGTTGCGGCTCATGTTGGTGGCGTACGATGTGATGGTTAAATTTTATCAAAATCACATTAAAATAATATTATATACACGAGAATAGATATTTTTAATACATACTTAACAGTTAAAATAGAGCTATACTAATAGTGTATTTATGGAAGAAATCTCCATATTCCTTATCCATAAAATAGAGCCATGTTTCTAGAAACAATCACTTATTCTGCCTCTTTAATTACATGATCCAAATGTTCTTTTTCAAAATAAATAAAACCATGTTGTGATGGTGTTTCGTTTATATCTATATCTATATCTCTAATCTGTAATTTATAACTATATTAAAAAGGAGAGTTTTCCTAAAACACTATTAAAATTTTGGTTAAGTTATTTTATTTTTTTGTGATGATGTCCCCCCCCCCCTCTATACCCATTGTGTGGCGGGTCATGAGCCACCATGTGGCAATTTTAATTAAAAAACTAATTTAAAAAAATTAAAAAATTTAATTTTGATTGTTTTGTTTGTTTATTCTACACGCACAATATAACTAATATATAATAAAAAGAGTATTGTAGATGAAGAGGTTGGTATTTTTAGATAACCTTGAAGTGCGAATGTCTCCCATGTGATATAGAGATCTCTCATAAAATAAATTGTCTATATTTCCTAACTAATATGATAGGAATTTTTTGAATTTAAGCATTTAACTAGAAGGACGAATATCCTATTAATTAACTTAAAAAACGCTCTTGAAGTACGTTGGTGGCTTTCACAATCAAACATAACTCCTGAACAGGCTCGATTCACCATGGCTTGATTTAGACACCATGGCTAAAACTAGTACTTTCCTAGTAGTTAGAGCCCAAAAAGCACTTTTTCTGAAGCTTCTTTTCCAGCCAAGGGCCATGACTAAAGTTTTTTAATTTTATTTGATATTTAAGTTTAATTTTAATTAAATTATAATTTTTTATTTTAATTTTTATTTTTTTTGAAAAATCAATAAAATTTATAATTGATTTTTGAAAATTAATCAATTTTGACTTAAAAATTTTATCTTTAATCGGCAAACTAAACGTACGTAAACTTAATTATTATATTTGTTTACAAATTACGAGCCACATGCCCATTTTATTTGTTGTTCAAAAGCATAATAGAGAGATTCTCATTTATATATTATAAATTTTTTGTGATAAAAGCCATACTTTGAACTTTTTTAATTATCATTTTAGTAATTGTATATCTTCTTAGCTATCTGATTTATAAGGGGAAGTAATTCAACATGTCGCGCTGTAAATTTTTAATATAAGTACTACTCATAGATCGAATTTTTAAAATTTCATTTAAATGATTAAAAGAACAGTACTTTATATTTTTAACATAAATTTTGCTTTATATATGATGCGTTATGTAAAGCCGTTTTTAATATATATATATATATATATGTATATATATTTATGGTCCTTCTTGTCCCCATCACATGCTGGCCAAAGTTCCTCTTTCATTGTTTTCAACTTTCTTCCCGTCTTTTTTCTTTGATAGTTCATACAGTGGGTTTCCGACTTTTTGATGCATAAACTACTATTTAGTGCAAGTAAGCAAAAAATTAAAAATAACCTAATTTTATGTACGTTTAATTCCAATTTCCATCGTAATATAATAGTTACAGATGGGTCATAATCTAAACTTTTATTTTAAGTCACTAATTTGTTCAACATTGTTTTTGTTAATTAGTTCTTATTTCGTTTTTGTTGAGAAAGAATCAATGTTTATCTTTACATAAAAATAGAAACAAAGTTTACTTCCCGTCTTGTTTAATGTGTGTTTGAATCATATCGCACGTGAGAAGCACAACACTTCATTATTTTATTTAGAGATAAGATTCCAGAACAGGCACGTTATAAGAATTCCAAGATTTTCTATTTCTTTTATGTATATAAATATTAAATAAATTAAATAACAAATTATACATGTATATATATATCTATACATATATAACTACAAATTGCCGTCACTGCAAGTCAATGCTTGAAAGCTTGAAGCAATGCTTATTGTTATCCTAATTGACAAAGGGTGGGGCCTAATGGTTTTTATTTTTTTTTGCAAATATATATATATGTAGATATAGGTAAATTATTTAGCAGATTGCGTATTCCAAATATGATTTTTATATTCATTGATCAATATTATTATATTTTTCTCCAGCAAATTATATGGAAGTTTGTACACGTTATTACATGAGTGTTTGCTAGCGAAATCTTTGAAGAAATCAATTTTATCAATAGAAAAATAGAAATAAGACGCATTAAACTTCTATGTTTTTGTTTTTGTAATCTTGGAAATCTTTGTTTTTTCCTCGTAAGTTTTGCGTCTCTCAAACTTTGAATTTTGCGATTGATACTTCTTTAAATGAGATGTCATATATATATATATATATATATAATAGTTTTTTTTTTCCTTGCAATGGGAGGTCCATCCAACATAATATGGAGTGTCTTTTCTGTAACATAAAAGGTTAAGATGCTATAATTGTACAAAATAACAATAATAATAATAATATATAATGAATCTAAAAGTTATGCATATTAATGAAAATTATTTTTTTTAATACGTTATAACACCCAAAGCAGATAATCTAAATTTACCATAGAGATGTTATGTTACGTTTTTTTTTTTTTTTTTTTGAAAAACTGTTACATCTTACCATATTTTATGTTATGAGTAAGACAAATATTACAATGGAGGAACATCCCACCAAAAGGAGAGAAACCCCAATAATGACTTTATTTTGTCCTAAACGATATTTACTACTTTTGTGCTAGTCTTTCACTCTTTTGGAAACAGATAGTAACACATGTTTTTTCTTTCTTCGTTAAATTATCAAAATTATAGTCCAGTGAGTACGTAACTCTCTCTCTCTCTCTCTTCCTTTATTTAATTTGTTTTTCATTGTTGAAAACCATACATGAATTTGAAAACTGGCTCATGGCATTGAATGAACCGTTTTCAAATTATAGTACGCTAATATTCGATCTCTTATTCTTTATTTGATCATTTCTCGACTTTACTGCAAATTAGAGTACTATAATCATTTAGCAAACACAAACCCTCAATGTTGCAACTCTTTTAAAAGCACAGTTGATCAAACACCCAGCTGCTTTATATGACAGTTGATTCTTAGCATGCGTTTTATCACGGGTTGGAATTGAGTTGTGTGTTAGTGAGGTATTTGAATTGTTAGAGTTAAAAAGTGTAAAAACTTGAAATGTATTCTAAAAAAAATCAATAAGGAGTATGTATAAAATTTAATGTAATTTAAAATAAAAAATCATCCTATTTGAACTTGTAAACGTAAAGTTATAGAATTTTAAAATTTGAGTTATAAAATTATAATGATAATGATAATGATAAAAGTTGATTAACTTTTCAGATAAAGATAAAAAAATTGTAATTCAAATTAAATTGAATCAGTATACCAAACAAGTCATTAACTCAACACGACAAACAACAATAATTTTATGAGCTATATTAAATACTAAAGTCGTGGCTGTGTGTAACTAACAAGAATAGAATATTGAGAATAATTTTTGCAAGGAACATCGATAATAATAACAATAATAATAATAGTAATATGTTTGGTCTACCCAGCTCAGTTAGATAATGTGCATTTTTTTATTTGACAATTCTTCGTGAAAAATACTAGTATACAAATGTGTAGTAGTTATCGTCGATTTCGCCCTAGTAATTTATTCCTTTGTATTTTAAAAACAAGCAAAGATTTTTACCATAGTCATAGATTATATTTTTTTTAGTCTTTTTTTTTTTTAACTCTTAAAATAGTCCATAAAGGAGATTTTATTCGATTCGGAAGTAAAGGGGTGACACTTCTTTATTGAATGGCGAGTTGAAATTAAAACAAAAAAACAAAAACAAAAACAAAAAAGAAACTGTTGTAATTCCACACCAAAAAAAAAAAAAAAAAAAAGTGCTCATGGAATTTTCAACTTTCAACTGTAACACTGACATAGTGAACTTAGCCAACTTTGCACTTGAGTTATTCAGCCCCCCAAAAAAAAAAAAAAAAAAAAAAAAAATCAAACCTTTATATGTAATGTGATCTTTGTTACGTAGGAGCAGCTTACAGCCTGACACTGTACAAGTTTATCTATGTCTCTCTGTTTCTCTCTCCTGGTTTTTCTCTCTCTAAAAACCCGAGTGAAAGGTGGGATCAACTTTCACTTTAAGACACATTTCCGATTCTCAAGGATGTCACCAAACACTTCAACACACACCCTTGTCTTGTCTTCTTCCCAGTTTTGCCGCCTCCGCCATTAAAAATGCTTCCTCATTCTTCTTCTTCTTCTTCTTCTTCTTCTTCTTCAGCTCTGAGAAGAAAAACTGAACTCTAAAAAAGAAACCCGCCGTTTCGTCAAAGGAAGAACCGAAACCTTAATTAATAATGTTTGACTTCTTCGAAAGTCCTCAACTTATAATTCCCCGTCCTCTCCTTGTCTTGTTTCATCAACTTCAGGACCTCAAAAGATCTCTTTTTCATTTTCTCTTCTGCGTCCCAACTTCTCTTCTCGCTCTTCTTCTCCTCTTCCTCTTGGTCTACAATGGTGTCTCTGTCTTCTACGTTCACGTCCCGAACTTTCTCGCCAATTTCCCGCCCGAACCGGCCAATTTCTCGCGCCAAATTCCCCTACCCAAATTCTCGTCTTCTTCTTCGAAGCTCTCGTCCTCTATTATGTACGTGGTGAGAGAAGAGAACTCGCCGTTTTTCTTGAATCCGACTCTCCAAAAACGCGACTTTCAGCTCAAACCCTCGTCGAAACTAGCCTCCGCGTTTCGAAAGCCGAAACATGCCAGTAGGAGAGCGAAACGCAGGCTTCGAAGCTTGGTCGCCGAAACGGAAAACCAGTTCTTCTCGGCGAGAATGAGAGAGTTCTTCTTCGGTAGTTCCGGAAAATGCAAGCTTCGCTTCTTCATGACGTGGATTTCGTCGTTGGATTCGTTCAGAGAAAGAGAGTTTTTCGCTATCGAAAGCTTGTTCAAGTCCCACCCAAACGCTTGTTTGGCCATAATCTCCAAGACAATGGATTCCAAGAGGGGAGTTGGAATCCTGAAACCGTTCTCGGATTCGGGTTTCAGAGTCATGGCGGTGTCTCCTGACTATGATTTCATATTCAGAGACACCCCCGCGGAATCCTGGTTTAAAGGTTTGAAGAAAGGGAATGTCAGTCCTGGCGAGATTTCTCTTGGTCAAAACCTATCAAACTTACTCAGACTCTGTCTGTTGTACAAGTTTGGCGGTATTTACACCGATACCGATATGATCTTCGTGAACAGTTTCTCGAAACTGAGAAACGTGATCGGAGCTCAGACGGTGGATTTAGAAACCGGGAATTGGAGCAGACTAAACAATGCCGTCTTGGTATTCAACAAGAACCACCCGCTGCTCCTCCGATTCATCCAAGAATTCTCTCTCACGTTTGACGGGAACAAGTGGGGCCACAACGGCCCGTACTTGGTCTCGCGAGTCGTGTCGAGATTAAGTAATGAAAATGAAAACAATTATCCTGGCTTAAACTTCACTGTTTTGCCTCCTCATGCGTTTTACCCTGTGGATTGGCGCAAAATCACGAGCCTTTTTACGAGTCCTCGCGACGAGCTACACTCGAAATGGATGGTGGGAAAGATGAAGCATATTCGGTCCAAGAGTTTTGCTGTACACCTTTGGAACAGACAAAGCAAGAAGTTAAGGATTCAGAAGGGAAGCATTATTGATCACATACACACAGTTTTTTGTGTTTTCTGTAATTCTTCTAGTTCTGTTCTTAGCTAGTTTGTTGTGTATTGGCCATTGGGAAGGGACATAAAATAAGACTTGACAAGTGTAAATTGGTCTCAAAATTGTCTTTTTCATTGTTTTCTGTGCTTGTTTCTCATTCCATGATCATAGTAATTAGACGAAAATAGGTTTTTTTTTTTTTTTAATAAATAATTTATAATCTCGATCTGATGCCACGCTCATTGGTTTTGTAAGTGATTGTGTAAAATCAAGGGCAGCCTTCAATTTCGATCCATATGCATCGATATCGAAGTCGTCTGTCCCGAAAGAAACAATGTTTCTCATAGGGCTATTTTTATTTTTTTGGGTTTAGGTTTTTTTTTTTTTTGTTTTTGCAGAACTTGAAATGGAAGTGAAATGAAAATCGTGAAGTAATGTGGCTCTCGGCATTATGATTTTGTTGATAGTACAAGATGTCCACGTTGCTGAAGCTATGAAAACAAAATTGATTTCATTGAGGACAAAATATCTCATTATAGAAAAATTATTAAAATAATAGTGGGCACATGGAATATGTAAATTGTGAAAGTGATGTGTCAACTTTAATCAATTATTTTCTTTCCGGACCTCCCGTAGCCTACCACGTGCAGACCCTTTGGATCAGCTCCTTTTTTTATAATATGACATCATAAATTCTTCCTATCGGTCATTCATACTTGTGGAGTTTTTTTTTTTTTTTTTTTTTTGGCACAAAAATGTAATCAAGTTCTGTAAAGATGATGGGAGAAATAGAGAGATTAAATACTTTGTCAAATGGTGAAATAGTTGTTTAATTGATCTCTCCGTTTTGTATGTGTAAAGTTTAAGAATAAGTGGCTCGGTCGTGTGTCTAGCCATAAGCTTTAGGTAGTTAAAAAAGCACAAATTGCCACTTCTTGTCTCTTAGCATGAGACTTGCTGCATATCATCCTTTCTCCTATATATGTATGCATGCATATATATGTATATATATATTTATAATGTGTTTGTGTGTATATTGTGACAAGCAATTGTTGGTAGGAAAGATGCCTTTCACCTAATTTAATGACTTCATCATACTTTTTATTCTTTGTTGATTGGCAAGTAGTGCAAAATACGTGCGATTAAACTAGTTCAAATTGAGTTTGCAGCCAAAAATAATAATAATAAAAGGAAAAGTTCAAATCAGGTGTTTATCTATTGTAACTTTGGCAGTTCGCCTCCATTCACAAGTACCCCAAGCTTTCACTTTTTGATTTTTATTTAAGAAAAATTAATATTCTGTATATAGTATATACATAGTTCCCTTATTAGGATTTTTTTTAAATTTATTTGTATTTATTTTGACTTCAGAAAATCATTATATTTAACGAGATTCTTTATTTTGTAATTATGAAATCCATTCAGAATACTTCTTATTTATTAAATCTCCTTTATCTTTCTTAGGGATATTTCTCAATCACTATAAACCTTTGTGTTTTCTTCCTTTATTTTCTTTTTCTGTAATGTCTAACACTCTATTGTCGTTTGAATAATGTTTTCTATCAGCTTGTTTAAGTCATATAAATCTAATTTGTGCTCTGGGTCAACAGGCTGTTTGCGTTCACTAGTTCTTCACGTTGTTATTTAGTATATTATTATCGCTTATTATTCTCATATTTTCCTTCACAATGCCATTCAACTTTTAATGTCGTTTTTTGTTCTAATAATTACTTGTTTTTTCATGCCATTATCTTTTGTTTATTCTATTGTCGTATTACATTTTGTTGTCGTTCGATTCTTCTCGTCGTTCTCTTTTTAATTGTTGTTGTACGCTTTGTTGCCGTTTGTCTTTCCCGTTGTTGTCGTTTTATCATTCTTATAGTCGTTTGTGTATTCTTATCAATACCATCGTTTTTCATTTCGACGTCGTTTAGTTGCCGCTGCTTGCTCCTTGTGGTTTCATACGTGCTGTCACCGACTGTTTGTTTCTTACTTTTATTGTCGTATTCCATTCAATTGTACTGTAATCATTCTTGTCGTTGTTCTCTAAATAATTGTCGTTTATGTTTCTTGCTGTTTCTCATGTTGTCGCCATTTGGTAACTTAATGGTCGTTTACTATGTAATCGTTTGTTTATTCTTTATCATCATCTCTTACGTTGTTGTCGTCTGTTCTTCGCACAAACTCCAATGCACTTTTACCTTCTTTTTAAGCCGTTTTTTGCTGTGCCTTCATCAATTTTTTTGCTGTCACATTTTGTGGTTGCTTTTCGTTCGTTTGCCATTTTCTAACTAAACTTGTCGTCTAAGACTGTTGGCTTTCCAACTTTGTCGTCGTAACATCTTATCTTATCTTATCAACTTGGTCGTAGGCTAATTTTGGCTCATCACTCGTGAAAATATAGGCTATGTTTGGGAGAATTATTTTCTAATATCTCAAATATTTTCATTTTTCAAAGTCTTATATGGGTGTTTGCAAAATAACATTTGAAATGATATAAAAATGTTGTAAAATGTCATCATTCATAACTTTTAAGTAAACTTTTAATATTATGAGGGCAGCATTTTGACTATTTAGATGTTTTTTCTACCATATTAAATGTTTATATTCAAATGTTTCTATATATCCAAATATTTATCCTAAACAAAGGGTTCATCATGTAGCTTAATTGAGCTTAAACCATCTCCCAACTCATAACTCTATTTAAGAGTTGCTTTTGCACCAAAGTGGTGCAATTTTAACTCCAAATTTAGAGTTCATTTTCATCCAATTACTTAAAATATTATTATAAAAGGAACATTTCCAACAACTAATCTATTTAACTAATTATCAACTTATATGTTTATTAACATATTAGTGCAATAATATATTTTATTATCCAGCCACCCTTAAAAATAACAAATTTTTTAATTGCATTTATTTTATTAAAATATTTTATTAAGTAAACATGATATTAAATTAATTAAAATACATGAAGCAGATATTACAATTAATAAGAATACATATTAATTATAAAAAAGGATAAAAAAAGTAATTTTGTTAATAAATATATTATTGGGATAAAACATGAATCATAAAGTTTATTTTCTTTTACGTGTCAATTTTTATTATTAAATGCAAATCTGGCACAACATAATAGACAACTCCGAACTCCCACAAAAGAGAAAATTACCTAAATAATCACATTTTTAATTATTTATTAATTAACATGATACAAATTTCTTATTCTTAATCAATATAATATAAATTTAGATAATTTTAGTTTAATTTTATATCATATTAATATAGTGTTAATTTTTTTATGTCATGTTAATATACTAATTTTTAAATTTGTGTTATTTAGATACTTTATCCACTTTAAAATGGAGTTGTATTTTGAAGTTGCGTTGGAGGCCCAAAGTTGGGCTGAGTACCTTATTATGCAGTTCAGTTGGGGATGATCCCAGTAAGCTCTCCAACGTATAACATGTGTTTAGTTTTTCGGTTTGATATAAAATTTTTAAGTTAGAATTAGTTGACTTTTTAATAGCTATAATTTTAATCGACTTTTCAAAAAAAAAAAGATAAAAATTAAAATAAAAAAATATAGTTTAATTGAATTGAGTTGAAATATCAAAACAAAATAGTAATGCTTTAATCTTCCGCTTTTCAACCTCCTTATATAGGAATATTTATTTATTTTTATTTTATTTTTCGTTGAACTATAATAATGCTTCCTGATCAGCCCTTTTTTCCTTCGACGACAAAGTCTTATGGCTTGTTTAGTAAAACAGTTTAACTCAAATTAAAATGTACTTTTTCATTTTAGTTTTTGTCTTTTTCTAAAAAGTCAACAAAAATTATAACTAATTTTTAAAAAGTCAACCATCTCAAACTTAAAAATTTCAACTTAAACTGTTTTACCAAACGAACTCTCTGTTATATAAGAACGCGACGAAGCAAGCTGGTTTCTGGTAATTCTTTCAAATATATATTTCTTTCTTCTTTTTTGTTTTTATTTGAATGTCCCTTTGACTTTTAAGGTGATTGTCACACGTGAATTTTTTTTTTAGACAATTAAATGGATTATTTATTTATTTATTTATACTTTTTATTTTGAACTTGAGATTAAGATTTATACTCTTCATTTTATAATAAAGTCAGGTGTGAAATTACTACTAAATATTCCTATCTTTTTTGCTTTATTATACTTCACAATTCTCTCTCTCTTTTTTTTTTCTGTTTTAAAATTTATAAAATTTCTCTTTTAATATTTATGTTTCAAAATGTAATTCAGTCAATTTTTTATTTATTTTAATACTCGATTTATCCTAACAATTAAAATGACACAAACTTATAGTAAAATTTCAACTCATACTTCTTCTGTGCACATCATTGACAGTTTGAATAAATTTTCACGGATATATATATATTTTTTAATATAACTATCATTTTAAATGTAATTTTAAGGTAATTTTACTTTTAGTTTTATTAATTATTACAAATGCTAGTGCTTAGTGCTTACCCTTAATAGTTTATAATGTTACAAGAAGGTTAATGGTAACATCTATATTTTTGTGACTTTTGTAGATAAAGAGTAATTTATAAGTACATAAATCTTTTTGTAAGTATCAATATTGCACGCAGGTTCATTCTACTTGAATGATATGGGACTCTTCAACAGGTTATCTATATCTGTTTTAGTAGAAGGAAAAAATAAATAAATGAAATATATGCACAGCAACGATACATTATGTATTAACAGAAAGCAAGATATAAATTTTCCTATTAGGTCAATGAAGTTTAGGCAATTTGAATTCCATATCCCGGAGATAAAATATGCACAGCAAACTCTAAATTGATTCTAGTCTTATCACTATTTTTTACCTTTCAAAACTTATATTATATCTCCCCAACAAAATTAAGTACTTAGAAGCTCTTCGCTCTTGCAACACTAGACGCTCTGCATCTTCCATTTCCACTTCGCCTCCTTGCCAATCTCTTTCGCTCTCGAACATCATCTCGATTTGCCCTAAGGACTTGCCTTTTGCTTCCGGAACACAAGTGTGGACAAAGGCAACAGAGAAAGCCGAAATCATAGCAAAAATGATCAAGGTTCCCGCTACCGTGATTGCACGGGAAACCGATAGGAATGACATCACGATCACGTCACTGATTACCCTACTTAGCTACGAGGGTTGACGCTTGAGCTCGAAGCCTCAGAGGGAAGATCTCTGATGACACCACCCAACAAATTGGCCCAATTCCACTGAGAAGAATGCCACATTTGCTAGAATTGCCGCTATGATTAACTTCGCCGTCTCGGAGAATGGCAAGAGTGAGGCTTAGACCGAATAAGCAAGTGGTAGCAGTGGTAGCATTTGCGGAACCAAAGGAGAAGGTCTCACTCATAATCTCTTTCCATAAAGCTTTGAATTTGTACTTTTCAGATTTCGCCATCCCTGAAGCAGTTTGTTGTATTTCCTTGAGCCAGATCTCTTCCACTTTTTTGTCACTAATTATTTGTATTGGACAGTATTGATCTTGCCTCTTCAATTCTGTCCCGAATCACTAACCATATAGGGGATTCGGGGATTACAAAGAGTGCGAAGTCGATGAAAACCGAAGGGATGATTCCCACACCATTCATGATCTTCCAGCTTATGTGCGACGGAAGTCCTGAAAAGGCATAGTTTCAAAGGTAGCCAAGTAGGATTCCGAAATTGCAAATATTTCAAGGAAAGAGGCGAGAGTGCCTCTAGCCACAACAGGCGCTATCTCGGTGATGTAAACTGGCACACTCATGGCCCTGAGTCCTACTCTAGTACCGCCCAATTGCCTGCCGACCCTCCACACCCCGAAAGACGGAGAACGCCATTATAGCGGCTCATGTCTGGAAATCAAAGGCTGCAAGAGCAAGAGTAAATGTTATGCTAATTGTGTCTGATGTCTTTCCTCCTTCCAAACTATCTAATAATTCAGAATTCCAATAAGAATCTCCTTTTGTATCTCTGATATCTTCAGATTTTCTTGAATGAATAAAATCGCACCACTCATAACCCACACATCTGCCCAACAACAAGCAGAAGTTTTATATACTAGTTTCATTAATAGTGAAAAATTGAAAAATTGGTAAGAAGTTAAGAAGTCGTTGTAGAAACACTAAATAAATAGTACAAAACAAGTCTATAAAAGAAAGGTAGGAAATATGTTCCATTTCAAGCCGTTCATAACCTTGGCGAGTCCCATATCGACAGAAAATGAGAATAGTGTATGACATATAAGTGTCTATGCCGTTCATAACCTTGGCGAGTCCCATATCGACAGAAAATGAGGATATTGTGTGACATATAAGTGTCTATGGGTTCTTTTCTAGTCATTAAAGGTAATATTTTCCATTTTGCTCTATCAGTATGTGTATGTGTGTGTCGTTGCCTAACTCTGAGCACCAGCTTTTGGTTTCAGATTTTTAAACCCCTTGTTTATGGTTTCATTTATCTTAAATGTACCTTATGAAATTCGATGAGAAATGAGCGATATTTTTAACTCTCTTAGAAAACGCCTAACTCTGAGCACCAGCTTTTGGTTTCAGATTTTTAAACCCCTTGTTTATGGTTTCATTTATCTTAAATGTACCTTACGAAATTCGATGAGGAATGAACGATATTTTTAACTCTCTTCGAAAACAAGGGATAATTTTCGAATAGGTTAAAAACTCTAAGGGATATTTCTTGGATTATTCAAAACACAGGGGTAAATATTAGATTTAATAAAAACTCAAGGGTACTTTTTGAATTTACAGATTAATACCGACTTGAGATTTGGTTCCCACTCCGTAGTTCTGACGTGCCAATATCTCCACACGCGCGAATCAATCCCGGCTTAAAATAAAAGCTAATTTCCATTATCCTGGACAAAATCTTTCCCCTCTCTGTTCCCCAGCATCGTTCGTTCCTCTTCAACTTCCACTCTCACTGGGAGGCTTTTCTTGAATCGGAGTCTACCTCTGTCTAGACATGGCGGCGGAGACGCTTCCGCACCCAAACGGCGTCGTTTCTAACGGTGACCTTGATGTTAACCCTAGCTCCAACGCCGCCAAGAAGTCGCGGGAGAGCGAGCGCCGCCGTCGGAGGCGGAAGCAGAAGAAGAACAAGGCTTCAAAGACGTCCGATGCCGCTGCCGGAGACGAAAACGACGCCGATGACGACGCCAAGGAGAACGACGAATCGCAACAGGTTTGCTTTGTCATCATTTTTTTTTTCCTGTGCCGTGACAGCGAGAAGTTGATTGATAGGGTTTCGTTTGATTGGTTGACCGGAATTAGGAGTGTCTTTACGATGTTGAGGTCGGAGATGGAATGGGAGTTGTGTTGCAGGTGCAGTTTTCGCTAGATCGGCGAAATTAGGGTTTACGATCGGAGTTTGTTTGTTCGTATAGAAATTGGAAGAACTGAACTGGAAAAATGAAAGAACTCGGAGAGGTAGAGAAAATGAAACGTTTCTTGAACTTGAAGCGCTAGGGTTTTTCTATGAGCAGCTTTTGTAGATTAATTTGGTTAAACCGTAGAATTGGTTGTTGTTCTGTGATCAGGAAAGTGAAAAGAAAAAACAAAGAAAAATGTGGGAAGAGGACAGAAAATTGAAGCTAAAAAATTTGCGTTTGAATCTAATAGTAATAAGAAATGGAAGACTTTTGATGTTATCTTTCTTACGGGGTATACAAGTTGCTGTTTGTAAACTTGGTGATTTGATGAGTGAAGACGATGTTCATTGCTCTGCAAATTTATTTTACAAATGTAGAATGAAATTATCATTTTCTTCTCAAGTAAATTTTGTAGTTTATGTGGATATGTAAATAAGATTTGTTTAGGTTGTTCTGTCACTCTAATGATTTTCCAGTTTTTATTGATCGGTGTATTATGTTTGCTTAACCTTTTTTCCAACAATTTTCAGATTGTGGAGCAAGTTGTAGTAGAGTATGTTCCAGAGAAAGCGGAGCTAGAAGATGGTATGGATGACGAATTTAGAAAAATATTTGAAAAATTCAGTTTCCAGGATTCTGCTGGCGCTGAGGTATAAAGCAAAATACTTTGATTTTGATTTTCTTTTTGTTTTGAATAAAATTGCTGATGCATTTCTACTTTTTTCTAAGGAGGAGAAGAAAGATGAGTCTGCTGAGAACACAACTGCAAATAAGAAGGCCGACTCAGACTCAGAAGAGGAGGAACAGGACGACCAACAAAAAGAGAAAGGCTTGTCAAATAAGAAAAAAAAGGTTTAGTGACTAAATTCCTTTTATAATGAAAGTCATCATAATCATTGATTCATTTCTTTTGTGAAGATGACAAAAGTACTTTAATGTCTTGCAGCTTCAACGGCGAATGAAGATTGCTGAACTGAAACAGATCTGCTCTAGGCCTGATGTTGTTGAGGTATTGATATTTTCGGTTGAAATTGCTTGCCCTTTCCCTTTTGCTCTTTATTTTAGCTTTCGGGTCTTGCTTTCTGGTTTCTTCTTTGCTTTTCGTTTTAACCTTGTTCTTTGGATTTGCATTTGTTTATATGTTTTCAGGTGTGGGATGCAACAGCATCAGATCCTAAGTTGTTGGTTTTTCTGAAATCTTACCGAAATACTGTACCTGTGCCAAGGCATTGGTGTCAAAAACGGAAATTTTTGCAGGTTAGCAGTCCTTCAAATTTGAACACTATTGTTTGAGATGTGCATGCACGATTGATGGGTATAGGGATTAGAATTAGGTAAGATCACATCAAATAAGGTTTCTCTTATATGTATATATGTGATTCTTGCAGGGTTGTGGCTGTCGCAAACTTGGAGCCTGGACTAGTAGGTGTTCGACTAAGGGCACCCTTGAATTGTTCTATTTTTGTTTAATATGCATGCTAGAGTGGGTGGTGATGTAGGAATTTTATTGTTATTAATAGGGGGGGTTTTTAACGCATGAGCATATTTGCATCATAGAATTTGGAATTATTTACCTTTGAGGTGCTGATTTATCTGCTTTGAATTTCAGATGCCTTTATATTCTGCCTAGTGCTGGGGATGAATTCATCTATGTTTTTTTTTTCTCTTGAATTTTTGTACGGCAGAAATGATTATGATACAAAATCTTTCTTAATGGTGCTATGGAAAAACTTTGCATCTCATGGGGGGTTTTTGCTATGTCTTGCAGGGAAAGCGTGGTATTGAGAAGCAGCCTTTTCAACTACCTGATTTCATTGCTGCCACTGGAATTGAAAAAATTAGACAGGTAATAAATTTCAGTAGTTTATTAGATTAAATTGTGTGCTTTGTTTGTCGCTCTTCATCTATGTTTACTCTGGTTTAAAAAGAATTTGTTTTTATTTGTGTACATGCAAACTATCCTTGTAATTTTCTTTAAAATACTTTGGAAGTTTAAAATCTACTGTTATGTTGTAAGATCTAAAAAGTTAGAAGTGGAAACCATTGAATGAAGATGGTAGATTTGATTGACAACCTTTGGAATTACACTGGAGGTTCTAGGCTTTAAAATTTATGGTGTAAAAAGATAAGGCATACTATCCCTTTCGCCATTTGTTGGAGGCCTATTGTTTGCATTAATAGATTTTTCGTTATCTTGTGTTGTTTAACTTAATTTCCAGTATGTCATCGTGGAAGAAGATCACTAACATTTTCTGCATCATTCGTGATTGTCTGTGTAGGCTTACATTGAAAAAGAAGATAGTAAGAAGTTGAAGCAAAAGCAACGAGAACGCATGCAGCCAAAGATGGGCAAAATGGATATCGACTATCAGGTTTCTATTAATTAATTATTTAATATAATGTTATCTCTGTATGGTGGCCTTCGTGACTGGACTTGTATTTACATTATAGTATTTTGTGTAACGATAAAACTTTTGATCTTGTTTACTAGGTTCTCCATGATGCATTTTTCAAATACCAGACTAAGCCAAAGCTGACATCTCTTGGTGATATGTATCATGAAGGGAAGGAGTTTGAGGTATCATACTTGTATTGAGATGTGTTTTCATGATCTTTGCCTTATGTGTCCTTTCTTTTGTCTTTTGAGGTTTGGCTGTTATATGCTTTCTTGTTACGGCCCAAAGAAAGTGGTTGACTTTGACCAAAGCATGAAAATTTGTTTCTTCACATGTGGTGACGGCACAAATTGGTTATGCTATCCTTCAATTTTTTTTCTTCAACGTTTGGGGCCAACGAGTTGGGAATATAGTTATGTACCTTATTTATGTTCTCTTTTTTTGACATGACAGGTAAAATTGAGGGAAATGAAGCCAGGTATGCTGTCTCAGGAACTAAAAGATGCTCTTGGTATGCCAGATGGTGCTCCTCCCCCGTGGCTCATCAATATGCAGGTGGGGTTGGAAATTTTTCCCTCTCCTTTTTTTTTTTTTTTGGCTTTTTAAATGTAGTTTGATGGTTCTGTTTTTAATTCATGTGAACTACTTATTTGTTCCCCCCTCTCAGAGATATGGGCCGCCACCATCATATCCACATCTAAAGATTCCTGGGCTAAATGCTCCTATTCCTCCTGGGGCTAGCTTTGGTTATCATCCTGGTGGTTGGGGCAAACCTCCTGTTGATGAAGTAAGTTTTGTATGCTGAGCATTTTATTTTTGTTCTGTTATTTCTGGTTAAATCTTATCCTAATGTCCTCCAATTTTTCTCTTTTATTCTACAAGTCTCTAAGTTTGTGTGTTTTGTGGGTTAGTATGGGCAACCTCTGTATGGAGATGTTTTTGGTGTTCAGCAACAAGAACAGCCGAACTATGAGGTACTTTCTTATTTGCATAGTGCTATATCATTAGATTACCCAATAATATCGTTATAGCAGTTTGAAAATTGTTAGAAAGTTGTGTTGGCTGATATAAGGCGATTAAATTTATGTTGACAAGTTTGGTTGGAGTGCCACTGATTGAATTAACAAATATTTGAAATAGAAATTTCTGCAGATTGCTCCAGCCATTATGACCGTTTCTGTAATTTTCTTTGTTAATACTCTATTAATTGATTTGTTACATTATGTTTTGCCTAACTACAAGTTGCCTTGTTTAGGAGGAGCCCGTTGATAAGACAAAGCATTGGGGTGATTTGGAGGAAGAGGAGGAGGAGGAGGAGGAGGAGGAGGAAGAAGAGGAAGAGGAAGAACAAATGGAGGAAGAAGAATTGGAGGATGGCATCCAATCTGTGGACAGTCTGTCAAGGTATTGGAATTATTTTTTGATCTGTGTTGTTGTATTACTGTTATTATTCTTTTTGCAATATCGTGCCAGTAAGTGGTCGCTGTTATGTCTACCTACACTAAGATTCCATTTTTTTTTCCCTTTCCTCAGCACACCTACTGGTGTTGAAACACCTGATGTTATTGACCTACGTAAGCAGCAGAGAAAGGAACCTGAGAGGCCTCTTTATCAAGTAAGTTAGCCAGTTGAAAAAGTTGCTATCCTTTTAATTTGTTTACTATCTTCACCATATATTGAGGACATCGAGTTTGATCTCTTATTTCTTTTGTTTTTAAGGTACTTGAAGAAAAAGAAGAGAGAATTGCTCCAGGGACATTACTCGGAACCACCCACACGTATGTAATCTTTGTTGGTTCTGAACGTGTTGATTCTTTCGTTTATTTTTTCAATGGTTTTATATATAACGTGTTTGGATATGCCCTTTTTCTCCCCTGCAGATATGTTGTTGCTAGTGGCACGCAAGACAAGTCGGGTGCCAAAAGGGTAAGCAAGGCTGTTGTCTGTTTAATGTGTATGATATGTTGGTGCATCTGCTGCTACTTTCTTTCATTAGTCTTGTAAAATTGCCCTTCTGTTGTCTGTTTAATGTGTATGATATGTTGGTGCATCTGCTGCTACTTTCTTTCATTAGTCTTGTAAAATTGGCCATCTTGTGTTACTTGAAAATAACTTCCTGCATTTTAAAGTGCACGTTTGGAGTTACCACCTTTCATATGCTGAGATAAATGTTCGAAGCAAGTTACATATTATCCTACCTCAGGTAGCTTCATTCTGTTCAAATGTTTTCTAGTGTTGTGTGGATTGCCATGAACTTGAACTGGCGTTTCGTTTGTTTATCTTTTTTGCAACTGACCTCCATTATAAATCAGCCTTGGAGCAAATATCTTATCCCCCTCATCCTTTTGTTTTTTCAACTATGTGGGAGGTGTTTTAGAGTAAAACTAGTGGGAACAACTGGAGGGATCCGTCTTATTTATTTTTTACGGTTACTAATCTTTTGTATATCATTAGTTGATTCCTCGGCTTTCTTTCTGCAGGTTGATCTGCTCAGGGGTCAGAAATCCGATAAAGTGGATGTCACTCTGCAACCTGAAGAATTGGAAGCTATGGAAAATGTTTTGCCTGCAAAGTAAGTTAAAAAAAAAAAAAAAAAAAACCAAAACAATGATAATGGTTAGTAGCCTCTGTGGCAGAATTGAACTCATTTTGGTGCATTTTTGCAGATACGAGGAAGCAAGGGAAGAGGAGAAACAGCGGAGTCAGCGGGAAGATTTCAGTGACATGGTGGCAGAGGTGTGCCTCTTCATCGATATTTTGACGTGTGTACTCGGTTTTTTAATGGTTCATTTTAGTTGATTATTTGGGTAACGTAATGATGCAGAATGAGAAGAAGAGGAAGCGTAAAATGCAGGAGAAGGAGGGCAAATCCAAGAAGAAGGATTTCAAGTTCTAGAGTTCTACATTTGAGACAGCAGAGCTCGCTTTTGTTTAGTAGAAGCCGATTTCATTTTCTGTGGATCAACTCGAAGAGCCCTAGATTTCGAAGAGTGAGTTTAGTTGTATTGAGTATGAGAAGCTAGTATGTTACAACCTAGTAGTCTCCTTAGTAACTTTAAATCAAATGATATATACAAAAAAGGCGCTGTATCAATTATGCTTTACCTTGATGGAAATAAGATCTGCTATGATGGATTCAATGAATTGATAGAAATGATGTTTCTTTGCCAAGTAATTGCAAAATCTGGCATGAGATCTTTTACCGACTCAGATTATATAGACAAGGATCTTTTTAATGTTGATCATTACGCTGCATAAAATATAGGTCTAACAGGTAACTCTTGCAACTTTGGTTTCTGATTCATTCACGTCTTCACTTGCCAAGTCGGACAAATCTCTCTCTTAACGCCAGTTTTGCAGAGTCTCAGATGTTTGTGAGAATAACGAACGAGTGTACTGTGAATTTAAAAGCAAGTCTAAAAAAGTGGATTTGGATTTTATTTGAATTGAAATTTTTACATTGAAAGACGGTGTGCGAAACACACCAATATTTATATTGGATTTTTGGCAGTGAAATTCCTTATAGTTTTTGTCCCTGTATGTTTCATGAGTTTAATCTTATTTGAGCCATTGTTCGGTACATAACATTGAAATGATCGGTTTAAGTAGATTCTATTTCAAAATGTGAATATTGTTATATTGGTGGTTGAGAGAGAAAATGAGTAGTGTGGGTTTTGAAATAGTGAAAATTTTAAGTTAAATTGATTTAAAAATATATATATATATATATTTGAAAAATTAAATTTAAAACTGCCAAACAAGGGCTGAGTTTTGGCAAAGTGGTCCCTACGTTTCAAATTTTTACAATTTCCGCCGCATGTTTGTAAATGTTGTCAGTTTGACTTCAGTTGTGTTGTGGATGGAAGGAACACGTGACTGTCGCCTACACCTTTTAACAAGGCAATATTTAAGAAAATAGCCTGGACTATGTAGATCGATCGTTGAGTTGTTTGACGTCGAAGGCGATGTATGGTGCGAGATGGGCTCTGTTCGGGTTACGAGCAATGGAATGTGCACAACTAGGAGAACAAAGAGAGAGCCCGCTGACTGAGAAGATGATGGATCATCCATTGGACGAGGAAGGTGATGAAAAAATTTCTAATCTACACTTGTATACGTACACAATAATACGAACTGCCTTTAAAAAATAGAAAGAAAAGTGGAGATTCCAGTTAGCAACATATATTTTTATATTAATTATATGCTAAATTTTGTTAGACATAGTCGTTTAATTTGGTTAGACATGATATTTTCAACTAGGGAATAGCTGGCTAACGTTGATTTCTACCCTCCCCCCTCTTGTTCCTGGCATACGAGGAATTAGCTAGAAGTTCCAAACCAGACACATAGGCGGCTAACTAGAAACTTGTTACTTTTTAGGATGGATATAGGTGGATTCGATTATTTTGTCACTTCACGTTTCTCTAATAGTATCATAATATATCAATTAAAAATACCAATTCAGTTAAAATATCATATCATATTAATCAAAATGCTATGTTAGTTTACGTTTATATCATGATATTATTGCATGAATACAAATAGAGATACAAATAAAAAGACATGTGAGCTGAATCCCTGAATAGGGAGTGATCGATCGTATTCATTCCAAGAAATTGAGGCTCTTCTTATCTGTTTCGTGTCAACCCCATACATTCACTAAAAGGGAAAAAGCATCCTCCCATGCTAAAAGTAAAAGAACAGGTAAAGATTCTAAAGAGTGGTGCAGTGATTGGTCATCACGTTGATTAGCAACTTCTCTTCTTCGCCGTTAAGAAACTTATTTGGTTCTCTCCTTCGCTATGTATAGCGAGACACAGGAACTTGAACGTGGAGAAGCTCATTAATAGTTAATTAAAAGTTTGGTTACTTGAACACAAAGACACGGGTCATTAAAAATTTTTTGTTCATTATTTTAATATATAAAAAATATATACGTCATTAATTGTTCACAGAATTTGATTATGAGATCTCTTTTTTTAATTTACTCCACCTTTATCAATTGAGTTAGCTCTAGTTTGATTTTCTTCTCTACCCTATCTACCATGTTTGGTAATCATTTGTTTTAAAGGGCTTGGATAAGGATGTGTACTAGTAGTCTCTTACAAATCAATGCTATACTTTTCTTTCTTATTTATTTATTTATTTATTTTGGTAGTGCAGGCCTTTTTTGAATGAAAGTTTAGCCAAAGTGGACCTCTTTATATATGTGATGATAACCTCTTGACATGTTGAGGAGAGGTGGTTTTATTTGCTTTAAATATATTTAACAAGTGGGATTTTTATGTCATCCCATAACATTATGGGATTGTACGACCCATTAATGATGTTATCAGTCTCTGATGGGAGACCTTTACCATAATTTTAGATGAACAAGACGTAACATATAGTAATGAAAGAAAATTAAAACAAAAGACAATACACAATGAATTTGGAAGATTTGTTTTACGTGTTATAATATAAGCTAACATTATTTTCATAATAATAGAGATCTTCAAGGTTCATCATATTTTACGTTATATAACTTTTTTTTTGTTATTGTTTTATTTTTATTTTAGATTACATTAAAAATATAACTTATATTAAGTCAGAGGAACTTCTAATTAGGGATCGTGATATCATAATTAAAATATATATATATATATATATATACACACACATATAGTCTTATTGATGACAAAAAACCAAGTTATACAATTTGGTTGTGTGTGATTCACATGCTATGTAGCAACTGTTGATATTGTTGTTGTTACTCTCGTCTGCTTTCCCGTGCAGACTCATTTAGCAACATTCGTGGACCCCATCTCAAAATTCTCCACTAATTTCTGCTCTACAATCTGAGCCAACAACAAATTTCTACACCTTGTGTGTTTGTGTATGTAACACAAGGTGATAAACAAGGGTCGCTTCCTTATTGGTACGACACCTTTTTCAGGCGTCCATTTCAAGTCTGATACGACTGCTGTCAATAGCCTTATGATTGAGCTATTGATCCCACTCCGTTCTTTATATATATACATATACATATGCATACATATATATATATATATAGATACCACCAGCCCTTCGGATTAATTTGCCCTTGTCTAAAAATAGTTGTTATTGGAATACAAATGTGTTATTGGAATACAAATGTGTATTTGATTAAAAAAAAAAAAAAGAACTGTTTGGAGTAAAAAAAAAAAAAAAAAACATGAAACATGTTCAGAAAAAATAAAAGAATCTTATTTTGGTTTTTTTAAATTCTATATAATTTGAAAAAAAAAATCTAATTTGAGATTAAAAAAGTAAAATTATGAACTTTTAAAATTTGTGTTTATTATAGACATTTGAAGATGTGAATAATAAATAGTAGTTTTGAGTTGAATAAAAGGACAAAAGAAAAAGAAATTGTGACATATTTGGAAAAGCCCCCCAACGGACCCTTAGTCTGTAATTTTTATTTTTATTTTCACTATATTTTTATTTTTAATTTTTTGTGGAAAGATCAATAAATTAGTTAAAAATTTTGGAGATGTTTATCTCAGTGAGATGTTCAGTTTTGCTATTTGTCTAAGAATAGTGTCTGATCACACCTCATTACCAGGCTACAACCAAGCAACGGAGTTCATACATAATTATTAAAAAAACAAATATTTTTCTTAGCTGTAGTGTATCTTTATCGATTAAATTTACATATATTTCTAAATGTTAAACTTAATATATATATATATATATATATATGTGCGTGTGTGTGTTTTTGTCTCCTCCACAAGATAGCAATTACTGAGCCGAGCTAGTTTTTCTCCAAAAACTAATAGAACTAAAGTAGAGGATCACCTGTAAATTATTATTATTATTATTATTATTTTTCATGTCCTATGGTTTGAATCCTCATTATTTTTTTAAAAAAATTTTACAGTAAGAATTGTTAATTTCTACTGTTGGGAGGAACTGTTATTTAATTTAATCATTACATTGATATTTTATGTTTTATGAGTGTACAAGTTAAAATTCTAAAGCGAGCTATAAAAAATCACTTTTAATCATAGATCAACTTGTTGAAAAACCAATCAAATGGTAAAAAAAAAAAAAAAAAAAGGAAAAAAAAAAAAAACAATTTCTATTGCCGACAAATAAAGAACAAAATATTAATATTTAAAATGCGAAATAGAACTGTCTTTCGAAAATAGACGTACGTAAACAGCATGGAGAACACACAGCGGTACGTACTTTTAAGTCTTTAATCATCTAAAGACGACAGAGGGAGTTCATGTTATCATTGATTTGTACTTATTCAAAGCTCTGAAATTAATTAGAGAAGTGAAAAATAATTCAAACCAATTAATTGGCATTCTGCAAATTAAAGGTTCATTGGAAAGCCATGATTAATTTGGTCTCTGACCACGGATCCATATTTGTTGCAAATTCATGCTTTATTATATTATTATATTATTATGTATGTTCCATTATATTATATTAATTTTACTAAAATTACTTCTTCACACCAAAACCAACCTGGAATCATCAAGTATGCCCAAGTTGTCAAGCCTATGGTCCCCACAACCCCCATCATGTCATGACACGTTGGATGATACCTTTGAGTTTGGACCACTCCTTAGATTGACCATTAAAAAAAAGGGCAAAAAAAAAAGAAAAAAAAGGGGGGGGGGGGGGCGGATTCTATAGTAGGATTTTATATTGTATATAATTGGTAAAAACAACTGTTTTTGTCATTAACTTAAATTTTCAATGGTTAGTTGATCAAAGTAATTCTATATTAGATGGACCGTTACAAAATATTCGACGCGCGGTTTAAAAGCAATGTCTAGTAATAATGCGAATCAAAATGTCCTAGCTACCACAAAAGCACTAACAAAAAAGAAAACAATAATAAATCTTCAGTCAGTTTAATTAATTGTAATATTTATATTTTTCAATCTAAAAATAATGTTAGTGCAGTGTGTAACAATAAAAAAACTATATCATGTGATAATATACATAATCTAACAGTAATTTTATATTTAAACTCATTATAAGATATAAAATTTGAATCTTTCCACCTCAGGTTCAAATTTTTTTTTTTTTTTTTACAGATGAGATATATTTTAAAACTCTCTACAAGCATAATTTTCCGAAAGAAAAGGTGGACCCAAAGCTACCAAACAGTGGCATGCGTTTCGGTTATTTAAGGTCTAAGAAATGGAACTTTGGTAAGTCAGAAATGGAATATTAATATTTTATCAAAACTAGTAAATTAATGATGGAGATCTTTGGCCCTCCAGTGGACATATTGGACTGTTCTATTACTCTTGTAAGTTTAATAATCGTAGTTGGAGTAATTGATTAAGACGTAATTAGCGAAATAAGTCAGGGTTCCAAATTGTGCGACGACAGACATTCTGATTTGTCCTTTTGAAAAATGTGGATGGCGACCATATACAAATATACTTTACCTAACCAACCGACCGAGTTTGATTTCCTTTCACAGTCCATTAGATTAATTTAAAATTTCCTTCTCTAACAATTAATTTTTTAAAAAAATTAATTTAATGCTTCCATCGTGCCTTAATTATATTATCTGCACGTGGATTTCCTGGTCCTAATTCTGTGACGGCCAAGACATATAATTCGTACACACACAAAACACTAATATTAGTAAAATAATTATTAAAAACAATCTTACATATATATATATATTCTTAAAAAAAATATATATATATATATATATATATACATATAGAATTAGGATTGGTCTCATACCATCTGGTAATAGAAATGTGAACTTCATCTTAACATTTTCTTCTGCATTGGGAATGCGAATTTCAGTTACTAGAAATGTGAATTCATGCAGAATAAAATATAAAATAAGGGAAATTCATATTCACTTTAGCTACATTTTTTTTTCCGCATGAATTCACATTTCTAGTAACTAAAGTTCACATTTACAATAATTGAAAGTTCACATACCGGATATCATATGATACTGGATATAAGACTTTGTGTATATAATTATAGAAATTGCAATAACATGTATTTCTTCTTGATTTATGCATCTACCTGTGTCAAACTAACTGATATACTGTCCTAGACACTAGTATCCTTGAATCATAAATTGCATTTGGACTTTTTTATTACAGTATTATCATCAAACATAATGTATGAACTTAAATATAGAATTTGAATTGTCTACTCAAATTGAATGTGTTGGATAGTATTGTATTCAAATTGATTGTGTTTGCATTCAAATTGAATTTGTTGTGTACTCAAATTTAATATATTTAGATATAATATATGAATAGTTTAAAGATTGAAAAAAATAAATATAGTATGGATTTCTAAAAATGAAAATTTTGATGTAGATTTGAGTTGAATTGCTGTAAAGAGTGAAATCATTTTAATATTTTAATTACTAATCAACTAAATACACATTGTATATAAGAGGGAGGAAAAAAAAAAAAAAATTGAGACGGTGATTCAAATAGGAGTTAAATAGTGTGTTTCCGTGAACTTGACAGGCGACCGTATAATTCTAGGATGTACAATTATTTGTATTTTTGTTATTTTATTTTTGTCAATTTCCCGATATCACCAAACACCAATTGATTTGACGGTAGGTTTGGCGTCTCGGAAACCTTTTGCCATGTGCTTATGTTTTCCAAGTCGAGTAAAGTTCCTTCTGCTGATCGCTACCACGCATGATGTGAAGACTCAGAGAGATCAGTCAAAAACCTGGATTATACACGAATCAAAGAAAAAAAAAAAAGACGCAGAAAAACAAAGTCACACATAAATATTGGGCTGAAAATAGAGAAAAAAAAATTGTTATATATCTAGCTACATCGAATATGTGCACTAATTATATAGTGACATGCCCTAAATTTGTCAGATTTGTATAATGGTAATTGGAATGTACATATGCCTTTAGAAAAAGAAATAGGAGTATAATGTGTTTGTGTGTGCGCGCGCTATATATACTCCAAATATGTGTATAGTGTACGCCAATAGAGTGATGTATTGATCGACTTGTAGGGCACAACGTAAAATAATCACATGTACAATATGGACAGAGGGTCACCAAAACCCTAGTTAGAAGATCGATCACTAAACATGTCACATTCTAAGAGACACGTCGCATTCCAAGTTGATATATATGAATATATATATATATATATATATTCTAATAAAAAAATGAGGACCGATAGCATTCATATACCCTCATTCACTATCCATTTAGTAAATGAAACGTGAGGATTTTAACTCTGATGTTAAAACTGGGAAAGATTTAAGAAAGACATCGACAACCGCTATGCTATCACCATAGGTTATCTACCAAACAACCAATAATCATTTGATAGGATGATACGATTGTTCATTCTCGTTAATAAGATTATATATTTGAATTAATCCAACTTTGATAACCTAAATATATAAACAACTTGATTTATAAAGAGTTTAGACATGTAACGTGGTGATGTCTTATCTTCCTGAAATTACACCACCCTCAATGATCCTAATTGCTCTCATAATTAATATTATGGATCAAATTGGTAATGAAGTGATCTACTTGAAAAGGGCCAAAAGTGGAATCACATGTAGATTGGCCGATAGAGGGTCATCAAAAACCCCCCCCTAGTGAGGAGATTAATATAGACCGCACTTGTGGCCACGTGATGCCAACTGTTCTTTAACCCTACAAAAAAAAAAAAAAATAATAATAATAATAAAATAAAAGAAAATAAAAATTGGGAGTCGTCCCCACAGCCAAGGCCACAGCCACAACCACCGCCGCCCCCCACCCCCCCACCCCCACCCTTTACCCTTACCCTCCCCTACGACACCACCATTTCACAACACACCAAGATGAGCTCGTGGACCGTAATGTACTTTCACTCTCTCTCTATCTCTCTCTCTCTTTCTTTCTGTAGCCAAGCCTTGTTTTGTAATTATAGTAGTACTAGTAGTAGTCATGGCTAAGTTTTCCCCTCAATTATTAACATATATAATACCTCAGCATGCACACGATGATCTACGTCCCCTTTTTACAGGTCTCCTAAATTATTCCATGTAACACCGCACTATCGACGGCTCTCCCTCCTCCACGTGGCGCCAACCCACCTTCACCTCCTTAGGTGCTAAGTAATTTCACTCTCTCTCTCTCTCGGTTTTATCTCTCTTTCCATCTATAAAAATTGTGTGAAATGAAACATAAAAACATACATATATATATATATATTTATATAAATATATATAGCTCTAGGTTTCATCATAATTTTCTTATAGGGATTTTTGTTGGCTCTGCCGCTACTACACCCCACACGTCGTATGTCAATCAAAACTATCTCTCTCTCTCTCCAATTGCTAGGACCATTTTGGTGGCCTTTGGTTTCTTCGGATATTATTTTTGATTTTTGATTATTGATTATTCTTCTACTTAACATATACACTACATAATATAAATATAGTTTAGATATAAAAAAGATTAAAAGAGGAGACAGACTCAAGGACATGTTCACTTCTCATCACCTTCCTAGCCAATTCCTTGCATCTGAAATCAGAATTATCATTAATAATAGGATCCCATTTTCCTCTGAACAACACACCATATTTCTCTTTCCTACAAACCTCCTCTTCCTCTTGCTTATCTTCTCCAAACTCCTCTCTTTCTTCGTTCCTCGATCCAAAGGCTAGAGAGTTCATCCATCAATTTCCTCATCTGGGTCTCTGGAGAATTATTTGCTTATTATAATCAATAACATATATATATATATATATATATTTTTTTAGTTTAATGGGATTGAGTTCTAAGCAGGTAATCAATAGGGACGGTCTTGATTGGAGTCAAACTTTGTTGCAGCAGTCTCATATTGATAATCATCATCATCAGAAACCTCCATCAACAATGAGGAGACAACATCAGAATCAGCATCAGAATCAGCAGCAATCAGAGCCGTTGAAGTGCCCGAGATGTGATTCCACCAACACAAAGTTCTGCTACTACAACAACTACAACAAGTCGCAGCCGAGGCATTTCTGCCGCGCCTGCAAGCGCCACTGGACTAAAGGCGGAACCCTCCGCAACGTCCCCGTCGGCGGCGGCCGCAAGAATAAGCGCTCCATCAAGAAATCCTCTTCCGCCTCCGCCGCCGCCACCGCCACCGCCGCCGCCACAACCATCGCTACTGCAACTGCCGCCACTAGCAACGCCGCCACAACGGATGTGATCATTGGAACTGCCGATAGCAGGCTTAATTCCTCCATGGTGTTTCAGGCACAACAGCCTATCAGGAAGAACATTAACATTCTTCCTAATAATAATTTTCCGCTAATTAATGGTGATTGTCATGATGAGAAAAGCATATCGGAAATTCTCTCCGAGGCGGTACTAATTCGTCCGCGGAGCTTGAACATGATCGGCTCGGATTGGGACAACAATAGCTTCCTCACCACTACCAACACCATGAGTACTGCTAGTACTGCTAGTACTACTAGTGCTAAATCCTTTTTCAGCAATTCAAACTTGCAGGCTAATTTCCCTCCCACTCAAGGCCTGCAGTGCTTTCAGGCTTTCTCGTCAAGTACTTCCAGCCCGTTCGAGTCGAGCCTTTCTTCGATCTCGAACTCGTTTCAGACGTCGAATGTCGTCTGCGATTACGGTGAAGATCAGTTCAAATTCATGGGAGAGACAACCGTTTCCAGCAGCTGTGCCGTCCAGCCGCCATGGCAAGCACCCGCTGCCTCCGCCACAGCCGCCGCCGCAGCCGTAAGCAATGGCATGGACTTGCCAAACTACTGGAATTGGGAGGACATAGACACTCTCGTCTCTGCTGATCATATCAATCTGCCTTGGGATGATTCTCCTGATGACTTGATCAAGCCATGAAAAGAATGTTTTTTTTTTTTTTTTTCATTAACACTAATTATCAGTGCCTATAGATTTGTTTATCTTTGAATATTTGGCGTGCTTGTATACGGGTAAAGTACAGTTAATCTGTCTTTAATTTCATTAATATGTTATATATATATATATATATATGTGCTTTGTTTTGCTTTTTGGGGGAGATTTAAAAATGTTTGGAGCTGTATATTTTTTTCAGCTTCAGGCTAAGATTTCCAATTTGTAACTCTTTCTAGGGATTCCTCTTTGCATAATTGCTTTGTTCTTTCCTTTTTGTGTTGTTCATTGTTTAAATAGGTTTTCTTTCTCAGCTAAACATGTATGAGAAATAGGTAACAACTCTATCCATTCTCTCTTCCTCTCTCTCTCTCTCTCTATATATATATATGTATAAATAAGCATACATCTACAAGGCCATTTCTGCAGCTAAAATAAGTCGACATGAAAAACTGAAAATTTAGCTATTCCGCGTGTAATGATACGGCAAAAAATTCCTCTTATTTGTGAAATCTGGTTTGGTGATAAGCGTTAACAATTTCTTTTGAGTACTCTACTACTTATGATGAGTTGATATGGCGGTTAGGATTTTTTTTACTTCATAAATTAGGTTTAAGGTTTGATATTCATGAATCTCAACGTTTCTGTCCCGGTAATAAAAACTATGCAACGGTAGGCTTGTAATAATGGGAGTGAAACTGAATTCATACTTCTGTTTCATTAGTGGACTCCTGAATTTTCACTATAGAAGAAGAAAATGGAGGATGAAATGACATTAGTGATTATTTTTTTAATTATTTTTTCCCTCGAAAAATGCGGGGGGTTTTTTTTTTTTTTTTTAACTATTTGGAATGCCACGTGATGTGATGTTCAACAATTGGGTCTGAAACTATGTCGCTGCATTGTAAAGTGATAGGGATGATAAGAAATGGGGTCTCCTCCAGCAGGGCCGATCACTAAGACGAATTATATGATCATGGAAGATTCTTGTGGGTATATACATATATATATATATATGTTTATATTATATCAATGGATTCGGATATATGAACGGTAGTACATTGATTTGTTAATTCTCTCACATTTCACGACCACTTATTCACACACCCTCTATATCTATGCATATATCTATATATCTATTTATACACAACATGTATATGCTTTATACTTCCAATACAATGGACAGCATTGCTGTCGTAGGGTAGCTTTTGAAACATTATTAATTTTATACCCCTGCGGACATTGCAGAATAATATGTGATCACGTTGTATCACTTTGATTGTTCATTATTATGATGACTCGTACTTTGAGCATTAATATCTTCATTTATCCAGTGGTGGTCTTTTCTCATCCTCTCCTCACACACACACACACACACACACACACACACACACACACACATATATATTGACACAACACACACACACACACACACATATGAACTACCTAACATGTGCATTAGCGGGCCATAATACGGAGCCATGTTTCTTTATTGTGAGCTACAGGATGCAATGCTACATCCTCCGATACATGGGCCCACGGAATATTTCTTCCTCAGAAGAATAGTTATTAGAATGAATTTTTTTAGAATCCCCACGCTTAAATTAAATTAAAATTATTATATTTTCTCTTACTCAAACCACTAATCCAAAGGACACACTATAGTACTTTGGGAAACCATGTCAGGTCCTCCAAACAAGTGGATGCCAACCACTTGAGTGTCCCAACGGACAAATATTCAATTCAACAATTCTAAACCGTCGAATCTTGGTAAATCGTGGTATTTTTATTCATCTTATATGATTCTAATATAGTATGATACTTAGTAAATTATATCAAGAGTAAAAGGAGTAATGTCAATGCACTTCGTGTGAACAAAGTTTACTTTATAACATAATTAACCAGTTTCAATGAACAAAAAACAGTAAAGAGTAAATCCCCCAAACTATTTACCAAAAAAAAAAAAAAAAAAAAAATCTTGTAGTTGCAGGCATAAATTAGTAGTAATGCCACACTTGATTCTACATAGAGGTGCAAAGTTCGAATCCTCTAATCCGAAGTTCGGAAAAAAAAAAATCCCCCAACTAATGAAAACTCCAAATTAATCATATTCCCTAGCAAAAAACACAAACACCATTTTATACAATAATTGTGTGTATATCACATGTTCTGTTCTTGTCGTGCACAAATACAAAATAATGAAGGCCTACCAACCATTGTTCTAAACAGGACATGTCTCAATCCTCCACTTCTTCAATCAAGTGAGCCAAATTAGACTACAGGTCGCTCATCCTCACGCCGGTATCTCTGGCATAAGTCGCCTCACCGTCGTTTGCCTTGGAGTAGCTAACGTAATAGAGCTCTGAGACGATGCCTGTGAAGACGACAAAGGCAGCTCCGGCTGCAAAGATCCCTTTCCTTACTACCTTACATGAGAGGCCATGCCTGTACTTCGTGTGGTATGCGTTTCTCACTGATGCTGCAAGCAAACATGAAACCGCAATAACGAAGAATATCCTGAAATTTACACGCGGAGAAAGATCGGCTTAATATCGTGAATGGAAGAAACATAGGAATAGTATAAAGCTTTAACAAGAATCCATACTTCAGTAATTCAAACCAAATACAATCTATGAGAATCATCCACGAAAAAGAAAACGTTGGGTTAACAACATACCAAGAAGTAATAAACAATGCTATAGCGCATGACCTAGATCCGGTAGGCCTTAAAGCCTTCCCGAAGCACAAGCATCGGCTCACCACCATTATAAGAAGTTGACTGGCAGTCAAGAACAGAATTGCGCCCACGCCTAAGCCAGTTGCAATATCTTTATCGTAGTTACAATAGCTGTAATCGGCTTCCGTTGTGATCGTTGCCTGCCATAGAAGAATAGATGAGTTAGGCCAAGCCGCAGAACTGATAAGAGTATTCAGGATGGTTTTGCTCACATCTACCGGCATGAGCATCGAGCCACACTTCGAAATCGGTTTTGTTCATTCTAACAAGGTTTTAATAGGAGTTAGTTTCAAGGTTAACAAACCAAAGTCGTCTCTTGAGGCACAATTTCTTAGTCCTGACTGGAATAAAGGTGGCTAATTAGGCAAGTCAAGAAAGCAACAATACTTGAAAGATACGTTGAAGAGAGAGACTGATGCCAAAACCATAAATCTAGTGACTTTTCGTAAAATAAAATAGGACAAAAAACACAAGGAACAACCAGGTCTTACAAAATTTCCTGGTGCAGAGAAATAGACCATCAACACCTGAATTTTTGGTTAAGTTGACAGGAAAAAGATATATCAAACAACATCTCGTTCCAATCAGGATTTTGGATCATTAAGTTTTGAGAGTGCCATGTAAGTGACACAGAATCCGTATCAAATGTAACGCAGAATAATCTCTGACTTACTGATTATTCTGCATTAGAAATATGCCTATACAATCTTTATGCTTCGTTCTCTATGCATTATTTATTTGGGGAGAAACTTGAGGGATTGAGTGAGCTGTCTCAACAAGTAAATTTCAAATACTCACCAAAACAAAAAGTAACCAAAAGAAACAGAGGGAAAAATAAACTTTAAATTTTAAGTTATTAGTCCAGTGGAAGTGGAATCAAAGGGCATTAGCGAGAATCATCAGCATGGACTAAGTAGCTGTATTGATTGGTTTTTCATCAGTATTTCAAAAATCGTTTTTCATTTTAAATTAATGAAGAGTATAAAACTAGTATCAAGAAAGCTAGAACTTCTCAACTAGGTTAGCACCCACCCATCAGATATCATGTCCTCTACTAAGCCCACCACTTTGTTTTATTAATTAACGAATGAAAATACAGTAAAAGGTCAAATAGAACTGTAAGAAAAGGGGGGAAAGTAAAAGATTTAAAACAATCCCAACGGCTAACAGAGCATGAGGAAAAAAAATCACGAAACCAAAGTCTAATAAAGTGTCCTGAAGAGAAGGAAAATCTATTCCTCTATCCATAATACAAGAAGATGCTGCCATAGAACCTAGACCAGCAAAACCCAGTGGGCAAAATCTGATCAAGGAAATATGATATCAAAATGACAAATAAAGTTATTAAGATTGAAATCATGTGGACATCCACTGGTGAGGGCTCTGGCATAAATGCAAGGAGGATGTATAGCTGATATGGGATCTTGTGGAATAGGATTTGATTTTGCAAGTGGTTTGGTATGAACGAAGAAATTTCAAACAAAAGGATCAGAACTCGCCGATAGGAAAGGAGAGAAAAACAAATCAATGCCAAGAGCTCCCTCAATCCACTGTTCATTGATAGACAAAGCTCTCTCTTTATAATCTCGTGCTAGATGCAACAAAGGATGAGTCCTTTTTCCTCCTCCCGAACCACAGGAGAGCCTACCGCTCAGGGGAGCAAAGCTCCTTTTCCTTTCAGGGTAAAGCGGTGCATTAAAACGGGCTGGCCCGTCAAAAGTCTGGTTCCTTCGCGAACGAAGTTTAGAATCAACAAGGGTTCAATGAACAATGAGAGTAAGACGGTGCCGTCTCACTTCGAGTTCCTTCCTTTGTAGTCAAATCTGATGATATGCTTCAGCGATGTACCAAAAAAATAAAAGGCCTGCTAGGTGATCGAATTGCTCAGGTCAGTGAGGACTCATCACTCACCTATTCCTTATCTATCTAATAGTTTCTTCTATCTCCTTACTGAAGAAAAAAGGCAACCTACCACGCCGAAAAAAGGCAACCTACCACGCCGGGCTATAAGATAAGATACAGCTGTTTTACTACCTGACTGGTAAGAAAAAGCTTACGAAAAAACTACAAGATTGCAAGCAAAGAGGTTTCAAGATACCAGGAGCTGAATTCCAAACTCGGATTGATAATAAAAAATACAGAGCAACATGTCCAAACACCAAATAATTCCAATCCTCGGCAGCCTATAGCATAATGGAGATTTTCACCAAATCCATCTATTAGGAGTTCAAATCAGATGTCGCTGCGACATATTAAACACCCCATTGACACCTAAGGCCTGAGATCTTCAAAGTGAGTGGAGGATATTTGGTACCCTTTTTTTTTTTTAATCACTTTCCCAAATTTCACAGCTGAAATCTAAACACGGATTGAAATGAAACAAGCTGAATTCTAAACACGGATTGATATGAAACAATACAAAGCAACGTGTCCAAACTCCTAGTAATTCCTATCATTTTCCGGGACTAGAATTCATATCCTGCTCAGTGCCTACGTTCATAACCATTTACAGCCTAGTAGATCAGATTTTGCAGCATTTCGTTAGCCTTGGAGCAAATGGGCTTGCAATGGCCAACAACTCCAACAAACTTACACAATAGATGCAAATGCTATTGGCACCCGACTCCTTTAGACGTGTAGTGTACATCAACTTCCAACTTGAAGTAAAAGATCCTTAAACAAAACTTGAACAGTAATGGAGGAAAAGATTTCTTACCAGGCCATCTCTAAAACTTTGAATGGCATATTTGCAATTACATGGTGTTCTTCAAGTCCTAGCACTAAGGTATATTATCCCCTAATTTTCCCAGTAATTCTTCCTAGAAAATTACCCAACAAACTGGAGATTGAGGTATGCTATGGTAAAGCAAACTTTTGTTTGGTTTCATGAGTCACTTAAGTGTCAAGCCAAGACAAACCCAGATGAAAATATTATTAGAGAACAATAAAAATCATTATTAATAAATAAAAAAGGAAAACTTTGAAGACAACCAAAATCTTTTTAGAAATTATAAGTATGAAGACAAATAGAAGACAGCAACTTTAGTATTTATTAATTAAAAAAAAAATACACACAGACAACGACTTCAAAGAGAACAGCTCAAAAACTAAATTAAACAAGCAGATGGGTCATCATCAATTATCACAATCAACCGTGTGTATTTTCTTGCAATTTTCCGTAGTTCCAACGACAACCTTCGAAATCAACCCCAAAAAAAAAAAAAAAAAAAAAATCTATATCGCAAACCAAAGGCAGAGAACAAAGAAGAAACATATTTGTTTAGAAGAAAAAAAAGAAAATGGAAGAGGGAAAGAGAAACTCACAGTAGTCCTCCTCTGCTCAGCAGCAACAGCAAGAGCAAAAGCAATCAAATCAATCACAAACACCACAGCCACTACCAGTGTTGAAGCCATGCCTTCAAATGCTCTAAAACCCTCCACAAGCGAGTAACAAGATCTCTTTCTCTCTCTTCTCTCTCTCTCTCAGCCCAGGACTCGCAAAGTCACTTAGGTGTCAAGCGAAGACAAACCCAGATGAAAATGTTATTTTTTGAGTCAAACTATGATTTGCATTAAATATAGAAATAGTGGAATTATCGAAAGCCAAAGCGAAAAAAAAAAAAACAAAAACAAAAAAACAACTAGTTTAGGATAAAGACTAGCCGCAAGTAGTCAAGTCCGCAACTAGTAGATTTTTTTTATAGTTAGAATATTTAAGATATAAACATGAACGAGAACTTTCTTATCCGATAATCCAGTGTATTCTTTTAGGTTGTATTGTCATTTATTCGGATTATGTAGGTTTTTTATGCGAGTTATACTATCAGATGGAAGGGCGTCGAACTGGAAAGATTTCCTAAATAATAAGTACCTTAAGCTCCGTGTATATAAATGGGCATAGAAGTCCAAAAGACCAAAATTTTATTTTCGACGGTCGAGGCCAAAGAATGTCTTAAAAGACTTGAATGCAAGGAAAATTAGTTCCGAAGAAGATTTTACAATTGAATACTTTTTTATTTTTTATTTTTATTTTTTATTTTTAAGACCATTCGTTTGGTTTGAAGGTTTACTAATTTAACTATTTTGATTAGAACTGATATTCACCTTTATTAATATGGGAATAGCAATCATTCTATTTTAATGATAAAAAATAAAAAAATAAAAATGTAAATATGAAAAAACCAAATTTTAATGGAGACAAAAATAAGAAAATCATAATTTTTTAATGTTTATTTAAAAAACAGTGGTGGTTTTATCATACTCTTTTGATGAATTCTAAAATTAAAACTCATATTTTATTGTTAGAGTATGCGTATAACTTAGTATGTCTAACTTTTTAAAGATGTATCTGTTGCTCAAATTTAGAGGTGATAACTCGTAATTTCTTTTTTGACGACTCATATTATTATTACTATTATTATTATTTAATATTTAAAATTAAAATTTATGTACATCTCAAATTGTTGAGATTATAATTGTACATAATATATAGGTGCCACTCTCCGCATTTTTTCTTTAAGTTTGAGATAGGGAAAATTGAACTCTATATTTTTAAATAAAATCACATGTAAATTATTACAAAACGATGGATGCTTTTGTACATAAAGATGCTACATTCTTTTTTATTTTTCGCTCTTATTTTGATTGTCTAGATGAAGGCAAAATAAGTTTATATATATTTATGAAATTGAAATTATATATTTATATATATAATATTTATATTTGTTGTTAGAAGGAACGAATTTTGTTTTTAAGGAAATTTTAACTATTATTATTTTTTTGTTGCCTTTTGTCCTCCGTGCTTTTTATAAATAATTCTCAAATGAGACTTTGATATTCATTCTATGAATGATTGTTGAAGGGGACACGGTTAGAATTTGATGTGTATTTTTCTTTTTTTATACATAAAAAAAAAACTATAAATTTCGTGTTGATCGAGAATACATTTTGAAGTGACAATTCTTTTACAATGTTTTTAAACAGTTCGACTTTTTACATTACACGTAAGAGCGATGAATAGTTTCTCATTTAGACAGGAAGAATAAAAAAAAGAAAAAAAAATTCGACTATGGGCGGAAAAAACAAGAGAAAGAAAAGGGTATAATTGGTTCTTTTCTTAATGGAGTACGCAAATAGAATTCTTACCAATAATTATTTATTTAATTTTTTTAAAGAATTCTATCTACTTGTCTAATGCGAAACCCATAAAAAATGCGACTTGTCTAATATTAACCTTTTTTTTTTAAATTTTATTTATGAGTAAAATCATGGATTGATATCATCGGAACAAATATTAAATATACATGGTAGGAAATATATATTTAGCTCAAGTCTAGTCATGGGTAGTTAGTCATACGTGTGTACGTGTCAGTTAGTCATTGGCTGAGTACAGTTTTTTTTTTTTTTTTTGGGATTAAAAAAAACTTGCAAACTTCAATTAATTAGTCAAATCGGCACAAAATAACATTCGAAACAAGCAAAGGTATAACATCAGTACCCATAAAATCTGAGGAATGAAAATCATGACTGGCTAGCTAAGAGGTGGGCAGCCTTATTTCCCTCTGGAGAGATGTGAATACATGATCCACCACTACCATCCAACATGAAGTCAACTATATCTTGAACAAGAACACCATCAGCTCCATCAAAGTTTTGTTCAGAAATAACACGCACAACATTGACTGCATCAGATTCTATCCAAGCCATCCTCAAATTGCACGTCTGGGCAAATTCCAAACCTACCCTCAACGTCAGGCACTCCGCAACAAATGGAGAATCAGCTTCACGAATTCTTTTGGCCAAACAAGCTTGCATCACTCCATAAGCATCTCAAATGATAGACCCCACCCCAAAAAACCCTGCCTCACTCCGAACCACTGCATCTACATTCAATTTCAAGTCCTCAAGGGATTTCTCAAAGTTAACTTGTCTCCAAGCGGCTGCATAGGAATAAAGAATCATTTTGATAGCGTCACAATCAGCAATAGTCTCTTTACCGAACACAATTGAATCATCCGCAAACAAAAGATGGTTGACACAGGGAGCCCGCCTCGACACTGCTATTCCTTGAAGAGCACCATCCTCCCTTGCTTTTTTGAAAGCTGCTGAAAAACCTTCCACACAAAAGAGAAAGAGATGACCCTTGTACCAGGCCCCTACTTGGCTTCACAAAACCTTCCACCCCACCATTAACAGTAAATTAAGGAAAATCTGGATGTCGAAATAGAATCCTCAACAACCCTCAACCATCGGTCACCGAACCCCAGCCTCTTCATGATAGCAAGCAATAAGAAAGCCTATTCCACCTTATCATAGGCTTTACTCATATCAAGCTTCAAGCCCATCAGTCCCTCCCGTCCACCCGTTTACCTCCTAATAGAGTGAAGCACCTCAAAAGCAATAAGCACATGATCATCCGTAATCAATCTACCTGCTGGAACGAAAGCACTTGGTTCCGAGGAAATTGAATCCGGAAGGACTCCCTTAAGACGATTTGCCAAAGTCTTAGTAATCACTTTGTAAGCCACATCGCAAAGCTGCTGATGGGTCAATAATCTGAAACTCGCATAGGATTCTTAATTTTAGGGATAAGAACTACGTGACTCTCATTTGAGAGGCGCCTCAGAATTTCTCCCATTAAGAACACCAAGACAAACCTCTGTCAAATCATTGCCAACCACCTCCCGATTCTGTTGGAAGAACAAAGCATGAAATCCATCCAGGCCTGGATATTTAGTGGAACCCATTCCAAAAAGTGCCGCTTGCACTTCCCCCCTCGTAAAAGGAGCCTCTAAGAGATTTTTCATGGCACCAGAAAATCTTAGGCTCGACAAACCCCAACAAAACATCCATATCACCTGGATTCGGATTACTAGAAGAAAAAAATGCCCGAAAAGTAATCCACTATGACCCTAACCATATCATCCTCATTAACCACCTAATTTCCTTGGATATCCTCATGTCCTTTAATAGCATTCTTGCGTCATCTAGCGGAAGGTTTCAAATGAAAGAACTTTGTATTTCGATCACCACCATGTAACCATTCCGTGCGTGAACGTTGTCGCCAATAATACTCCTCTAGAGAGCCAGAAGCCGATCAAGCACTATTATTTTTTTTCCTTTTATCCTTCTAATATGTCCGGCCGAGAAAGTCTCATTATTAAGCTCTGCTAAGCTCAGCCTGGGTCTCACGGATCTTCTTTGGTAAGGAACCTAAAAGTGCTTGAACTCCAAGCTTTAAGGAGAAGCCGCACAATCCCTCAAACAACTAATTAACCTCTTTCCCTCTCCATGTACTCGTTTTCCCATCCATGCCATACTCAAAGCATCTTTGAAGTCCTCTCTGGTCATCCAAAGAGGTTCAAAAAGAAAACGCCTTCTCTTCTTTGGACCTCGTAAGCTCCTGATCACAAACAAGTGGTTTTTTTGACAGGACATCAGTAACACCCTCCTTTAAACACGTGGTTGCATCCGAAATTTGCACGTGAGTCTCCACCCTACTTCCTTCGGGTCCCACCTTATTAAAAGCCAGCTTATTTGTCTCCAGCTCATCAGAATTAATTGAAACAGGAAAATATTGCTTTGAGGAATTTAACAAAGATATTTGAAGCCTATATTCTCTTTACAACAGAGGGAGAACATGACATCCACTGCCTGCGAGGGGTCAAATCTTCTGCTTCAGTGAACACTAGTTGTAGACATCCACGTGTTTAATTCATTTGTTAAATAAAATAATTAATAATGAGATATTAATATTATAGAAAAATAGTCATTCAGAAAATACTGATAAGAAAATATTTTAAATAATAAAAAACTAGAGAGAAATTAACGAATCTAATAGAAAATTAATTAAGTAGTATCATGAGAAAATAATAGTTATAATAACATATTTGAGTAAGGATACATTTAAAAAACTTTATTTCAATATGGGTAAAAAAAGTTAAAAAATAAAAATTTAAAACACTGAAAGAAAGCATACAAATAAGATATTAGCACGTGGACAAATATGAAATAATTTTAAAGAATATAATGAATAATATATATATATATATATATATCAAATTACTAAAAAACTAGTAGCTGAGAATATAAGATAGTCATGAATAAAAAAAAGTTTACTGAAATTAAAAAAAGAAAGAAAGAAAGAAAGAAAGAAAGAAAGAAAAGGGAAAGGGAAAGGGAAAGAAATCAATAATGAAAGAGAATTGTAAAGAAAAAAAAAAAGAGGAAATGACATGTGTAAAAAAAAGAAAGAGCCTTTAGCTCCTTTATACATGCGAAGAATAATTATTTTTAGAGAAATAAAATAGAAATGTAAAGTGTAATGGGGACGTACAAGTTAAAAAATTCATGTAAGTGAAAGGGAAACGTACATTAAAAATATAAAATTTTAAGTGGTACCGCCGGTATTCATTGTGCATGTATGGCAAATGATGTTGAAAGGGTGCATGCCATATATTTGGTTTCATTTTTTGTGAGTAATTCCATGAAAAAATTATTTTCATAACAAAAAAGTAATAATAATAAAAACGACATTATTGTGACCAAAAGTAGTGGATTAATGAATCATGTGACAACAAGGAAACAAGTTAAAATGAAAAAAAGCACGTGATGCTGTTTCCAAATTAGGCTTGTTTTATATGAAAAGTAAACTACAAGTTGCGCTGGCCATGTCAAGAAGAAATCACCAACCAATTAGATGTTGTGTCAAGCATATTATTGAGATTGAAATGGATTTTATAGTGATAGTGGACGCTACGTATGAAACACAATCTAGTATATTGTGTTAATGGTATATTAGAATACTCTTTAACAAGCAGATTAGAAAATAATCAATCAACATTATCAGAATACTCTTTAACGAGCGGATTAGAAAATAATCATTCATCATCTGCCTTAAGAAGGGAGAGTAATCTTGTAGATTATTAATAAAAAATATATTATATTATTATACTCTTTAGCAACCAGAGCATGCTGTTATCAGGGTTGATTCTAAATTCACTTGATAGATTATCGGTTATAATCTAGTAAAAGTTAATTATTTGTCTGGCTGGACAATTTCAATAAAATATGTTTTGTTTGACTTTTGACCGATCCCTTTTGTCTATTCCTGAGAATTTCCAAAACGGCATTCTTGTAAAAACCCGTCTAGAGAAGGAACTTGCTGCAAGGAATGGGCAAGTTCAAACCCCTAGTCCAGAACAGAACAACAAGCCCAATTCTTTTGTCAGACAAAGGGAGCATCTTACTTTCTGAAAACTTCTTTCCAAACTTCACTGTCCTGTACACTTTATCTTTTAGGGTGTTTGGTGTTTGAATTTGAATTGAGATTTTAAATAGTAACTTTTGTTGATTTTTTCAAAAAAGACAAAAATTTTTTTCAAAAAAAGACAAAAATTAAGTTAATAGGTGTAAGTTTAAACTTACACCCCAAACAAACTCGAGTTTTATTGTCATTAAAGAGTATTAGCCAGAAATTAACCAAATATATGTTGTACTCAAATTTCTCCTACTCATAAAAAAAACTTACTAAGACACCATATATATTCTACTAGGGATAATCAGAACCAACAATGATCACCGACACTGTTGGTAGCCGGAGCCGGTTATAGGAACAGTCTAGTAGAGTATGTTTGATAATCTACCAAAATATTTTTTTGTTTTCAATATAGAAGACCAGATATATATTTGGCTCCAGTGGCTGGTCAACGAAATATTTTGAAAGAATATTATTTATTATGTACTAGAATATATATTTTTTGTTTTTGGCATGGATGGCTGAGCGACTCTTACTTTGATCGCCTGCCTTCTAGAAATTGATAGAATATATATATATATATATATATATATATATTTTGTTAGAATATTTATGATAATCCATTAGAATATTTTTTGTTTTTAACATAAATAGTTAGATGTCTCTACCATCAGTTGTCGACGCCAACAATCAAAGTATTCCGATATAATATTTTTGATGATTTGTTAAAATATGTATGTATATATTTAACATAGATAGCTGGTAACTCTGATCACCGGAGTATTTTATCATAATATTTTTGACAATCTACTATAATAATTTTAATTAAAAAAAGCTTATACTAAAATACTCCGGTGACTGGCAGCACTGAAAACATTTGACCATCTTTGCCAAAAACAAAAAGTATTATGGTATATTGTAAAAAAAAAAAAACATTCTACCATCATACTCAGATGATAGACACCCACAATTGGAGATGATTGAATAGCCAAAAATTTTTTTTGGCAAAATCACTTTTATCTGATTATAGAATTCCCCATGTATCTAACAAGACCTCCTTAAACTGATTATTAATGTACGTATTTTCAAATATTTAATATGATGTTAAACTACCCAACCTAGACCACAATTTTCTCCGTAATGACCTGTATTCACATTCTATTTTGCCCACTCAAGACCACAGTTATAAATACATAATTTGGCCTCAAACTCAAAACCACTCCTTTTCTCTCTTCTGTGTCTTCATTAAAATACAAATATATATATATATATATATATATATGTATATATAGTTAATTAGTATTTGGTATCGTAACTTGTAGATGAGTACTCAAAACTGCCATTGATTCCACGATATTTACCAACCTTCCCTTAACAACAATGATTATGGGGTAAACTTTGCGTCTTTGGGAGAGCCGGTTCTCTAGTTGAACCACGCGTCCACGTCTTGTAAGTCATCGTCCCATATATGTAGGTATATGCAATACACTATATTTAAATTGGAGTACTTGATTGATTTTTCATAAATTAATTATAAATTTTATTAAATTTTTAGAAAATGATAAAAATTGATATGAAAAAATACAATTAAACTAAAAAATCAAACAAAATTGTCTCGTCAGTAAGTACCTAGCATGTCCCTGCATGCAATTAAGGCTTGAATTATATCACCATCAACGTTGTCACGATGATGTGCAATACATATATATATATACACGTAATATTAATTTACCAATTCTCTTAAAAATTTTAAGCTATTAATTCCAACAATACTTTTATAATAATTCAACATATATATTCATCAGGAAAATTTTTTGGAGTCAAGATGTAACGTGTACGTAATAATCAAAATTTTTGTGATATGAAAATCAGTGAATTAATGGTTTAATTCACAAATTCTTTAATATACTAAAAAGCTTAGGCTTTATGCATATGCTAAATCATAATACTATATTACAATATTTTCATGATGTGACAATTATCTAAGTTAATTTAAGAGCACGTATGAGATTTAATTATTTATGGGACATATTAATATTGTTGAGGATCACTATATCGAACATCAAACGCCAGGAATTGAGTAAAATTTTGGATCATTTTACCCCTTAATGCGCCACTTTTAGGCTTGGAAGACAAGGAAATTCAGAATCGGAATAGTAAATAGTGATTTCTGGATTAACATCGATGATCAGAGACGATGATCAGAGACCATGTTGAATATCAAATATCTTTTGATAGATTACCAAAATGTATTTTGATATAATACCAAAAAATAAAAAATTCTATCAGAATCCTCTCCAGTGCCATCTACAATTGCTGTGATTGAAGGCCAAAAAGTAGTCTACCAAAATGTATTCTCGTAAACATCTTTTGCAGAAAATCACCCTTCTATTTACCTTGGTTAGCCCATTGGATCAAAGGGCTCCGTCATATTTTTGGACTAGGCCCAATGATATTGGTGCCATTTTGTTGGCTTCACTGTTGTGGGTATTGCAAATATTTTTTTAAAGAAATTATAGCAAATAATATATTTTATAGATAACTCTGAAGTTTATACCATGTGTTTTTAAAATATGATAAATTATAATATATATTGCTGATAAATCGTTAGAGTTACTTTGGATTTTCTAAAAAATTTTGAATTTATGGTTAAATTTTTACAACAAATTTATGTGCTTAGGTTCAAGTTAGAGAGAGAAGAGGAATGGGAGGACTTTTTTTGGTGTTATGTGATTATAAATTTGATTATATTATTTATTATTATGTTTAAAATTTTATGCTATAATTTATTGTTACTCTCTTTAAAAATATTATTTTGCTCTTTCTCGCATTTCTTTTTTTTCCTAATGTAAGTGAGTAACAAACTTTTGGAAGGGGAAAAAAAAGATAAGGATGGAGTGGTGTAGATCACCTAGGTGAAGGAAATGAAAAATAAAGGAAAGGTTTTTTCTTTTATGATGTTGAAATGCAATCCCTCTAACAATCTCTCTAATTTAGGATGGATAAAAATTTGAGTGTTTTGAATGATTAGGAGTCTAACCCTAATACATTAATTTCTCTTTTTCTACCTTACCAAACGACCCTAAATGTTAAAATCCTTTCATTATACCCTCTATCTTTCTCCTTCCTTCCACTTTTCTCTCTTACTAAACACACTTTAGAAAAAGAGGAGAAGAAAGAGGCAGCTCATGATCTGGTGGTGGCACCAAGACTTCTAATATCACTCACGAACATTATTCTACTTTGGGACTTTGTTCACACAGCTTTGTTATTTGAATTTTATTCCAAAATTTCTTAGTAAGCTTATGTTTCGTGTTTGAGTTCATTTTCAACTTAATTATACTCTATAATTGTTTTTTTTTTGTTTTTTTTTTCTTGAAAATGTCAACAAAAATTTTAATTAGTTAATGAAAAGTCAACCAACTTCAACCTAAAAATTCCATTTTATTTCAAACTCAATCCGAATATCAATCGCATGCTAAATCATTAATTATCTTCCTTTATATCTATCATCAGATGATATGAGACTGTACAACTTAATTATCCATTATCTAATCTTGCAACTTCTAGAGAAGAGCAGTACTCTTGATTCAGAAGCAATCGCTTATGATCAAAACATCTATGACAGTTTTTGGTGCATATAAAAGAAAATGATTATAGATCGTTATGAGGTTTCAAATCTTCAAATGGATATTTATTTGTTTTTTTTTTTTTGATAAGCATTAAAATGGATAATTTAATAACGATTAATAATCATACAATTGCAAAATATCGAGTTGGTGGAACTTGATAATTCGTTGGGAAAGAAAAACGAACAGATGTTATGTTCCTCACTTGATAGTTTTGTTTCGATTTTCCCCCCCTGTTGTACCATAATATTTTCTGTTCTTATTTTCAAATGTTTATTATATAATAACGTTCAAAAATTTGAAATTTAAAGGGGATTCAATTCTCATTTTAACTAAATGACAAAATTTTAACACTTACACCATTTGAATGGTTCACTTAAATTGTGGACACCAAACATCATTATTAATGATCCATTCAAATGGCATGGACCAAATAATGGTGAACGATTCCTCTAAACGGATGCCAAGCTCCTCTTTGGAGCACGATTTCGAACTAAAAAATCCAATTCGCAATGATTGTAGGTTGCTATCTAAGCTCATCCTTAGAGCATAACTTCACACTGAAAAAATCATAATTAAATTGTTTAAAAAGAGAAAAACAAATCTGATATTAATTTTAAAGAAGAGAAAATTTTAACTTGAATTCCAAACCTTCAAGTCAAACAAGAGTTGATAAATGAAGATAGTATTTGTTTATTTCATTATATATAAAATATTTTATCTTTATTTAAGACAATAGTAAATTAATCAAAAACACATTCCCAGTCCCCCCACCTACTTAATAAGGGTTCATTTGGTGAATGAGTTTGAGTTGAAAATTTTAGTTGACTTTTCAGAAAAGACAAAAACTTTTTCAGAAATTTTTTTTTTTCAGAAAAAGACAAAAACTGAAATAAAAAAGTACAGTTTAAAATGGATCACCTAACGAGACCGTTATTGCATTAGTATGCCTCCACCACTTGCGGTCAGTAATAATTGCGTATAAATAATTTCGTTTAAAATATTAATAGTGTAAAACCACATATTTGTTTACTTTTTTACGCTAATAAATTCTATTTCTTAATTTCTTTTGGCTGAATGCTAATAACTTTCGTTGACTAATCAAACACAAAAAAAAAAAATTTTGGTTGCGGGAATCAAACATAAATTTTTGACCGTTGATCATTTAATAACTCTTTTTATCAACCACTTTACAGCATTTGAAAAAGGTTCTAGCTACGTTCACTGATTTTGTTTTGTTGCAAATAACTATGTTAATTACACCCCAAAGAAATGTTGGATGTTATTTGTATCTATTTATATATGAACATAACGTGATTTGTTAGATAATAATATACCCAAAATTATTCATGCTAATGCAGTGTACTGCTCAGCTGACACAATAATTCTAGTATTTTTTGTTATAAAAAATTAATTTTAGTTTTTTTTCTCCAAAAAATTTTATTACTAAAAAAAAAAGGTGTCGTCAAATCAAAGTTTGACGCTGAATAATAAATCTTCATGTGTAGGGTACGGTTTCAGAAATTTGCATGTTGAATATTATGAACATATTGGTTTTCAATTTAGAACCTTTACCTGTTTTTAGGATTTAAATCCTATAAATAAGCTCAAATATATACATCTTGGAGTTTGGACTGAGGCTGATTAGTCATAAGCTAGTCAAATAAATGTGATGATATATATATATATATATATATATATATTTTTAGGGCAGTGAAGATATTTTCCTTGAAAAAAAATGTCAAACTTCTAAATTTTTTTTTGAGAGATTAGCTTTATTATTTTATAGTATCAAATTGGTGGAGCAAAACGTGGGTAGTGGAGATCAGAAGAGTAGGGGGTTTAGCAATAAATAAATAATAAATAAGGAACGTGGGTTAGCAAAATCTATTAAAATAGCTAGTAGTCTTTCCATGCCAAAAAAAAAAAAAAAAAAGAAAAAAGAAAAAAGAATTGCTTCTTTGAGGAGGAAAAAAAGCAGAAGATGATTATGATCTTGGACGAAGCTAATCCTAATTTGTTTGATACCAACAAAATTAAGAAAAGGACACCAGCTAAATTGATAATTTAATTTTTAGTAGACGACAAACAACATTTTTTTTTAATATTGAAGAGAGTTGAGATCTGCTATCTTATATTTTCTGTTTTATTAATTGTTCTTCCAATAATGTAATGTCATGAATTGAATAATTTAACTACATAAAAAATCTTAACACTAAGCCTTCATTTGGTATATTAACTTCAACTTAAATTTTTAATCTCAGTTTTTGATTTTTTTTTTCTTCCTGAAAAGTCAACAAAAATTATAACTAATTTTTGAAAAATCAATAAACTCTAACTTAAAAATTTCAACTCCAACCGACATACCAAACACACCGTAAAAACTCTTATATAAATTGATGAGTTATCAAAATATTATTAAGAGGATAATTATATTAAGACAAATAAATAAGATAATAGATCTGAACTTTATTAAAATATAATTTTAATCCTATATCTTTTAATAAATGTATAGAATTATTGTTCGAGTATGATTCACTTATTTTTTTAGTCGGTAAACATTCTTTACTTGAAGGCATTTAATGAGTTTTCTTTCATGAATAATTGATATTGATTGGTCAGCATAAAGTTAAGTTGGACCTTACGGTGTGAACAATGTATGGGGCATAATTACTTTTTACCTTTACAGAATTACAAAAGGGTTTCCGAGCTTTATGAAAAAAAAAAAAAAATGAAAAAAAGGGTTTCCGAATACCAATTAATAAAAACAATATTAAAGTATATTCATAGCATTTCGTTTTGTTTTTCTTCGAAAGGTGGGTTTCCGATACCTACTAAATTAAATTATTGTGCTAGTTTTGCTAGAAAAAATTGTTGTGCTTGGTTGCACCGGTATTGTTTATTTTGTTGTCTGTTTATAAATAAACGATAATATCATCTTTTCCAAATTAAATCCGATAAAATTCTTTAGAAGTTTCGTAATAAATGCTAGATGATTTCGTATATATTTGAGGACTTGGGATAGTGTGTCTTACAATTTTTACGGAGCTAATATTGTTATTGCAAATAGATTTTATAAAACAAACGATTGAGAATCATCAGTGTCAATGATACTCTTGACTTCAAAATATATTCTTCTTAGCTTTATGAATTATTAATGATCTTTTTTTTTGTATAGATTTCTTTTATGTTTTGAGGTGGATTGTTTATCTTAAATCATGCACTCTTTTTCGCTTTATTGAATTATTTCTTTAGGTTTTTACGGTAAAGGTTTTTATGACATTAAGCTTGTCCAGATAGATTTTATAAGAAGGTACTGTAGTCCTAGTTTTTGTGTTTTCTCTCATTTTTAGAGTGATTTTGTTTCTATTTAGACTATTAACATTGTTGTATTTTTTTCTATTGTTAGTATCATGTGTGACGGACGGAAAATATACATATTAAAAGGGTGTCGATCTAATCGAGATATATCTTGATGTTCTTACTGATTTATGTTACTATGATTAACATTAAAAATTAATGAAAACATGAACACCATGCTAAACAGGCTCTGTTTATTATAACATGATAGTACTAATTGTATAAAAATCATGTGATTTCTAAACTCTTATAATTATAATATTATAACGCCAATACAATGAGATGCTTACACAACATTTCACCATTCTATCTGCGTTTTTTTTCTCCCATATTTTTTTAATTAAAAATGGCTGCTCTACGATAGTTATTTATTTATTTATTTTTAACCACTTATCAGTGTGGAAAGTAGCAAAATCCAAGCTGATCAATGCCCAAAAATATAGATCACACCCATGTACTTAGCGGTATCTGTCGTGTATATCTAATGATCATTTGGGTTGTTATTCCAAAAAATGATTTTTAAGAAATAAAATAGAGGGCATAAATAAATAGGAAATTAGGACGAAACAGATAAACGGGCTACCGGCAAGAAAATAAATTACAGTACTCAACAACAGGGCAATCACGTGGCTATAGAGATGGTGCAATTATTTCTACCGACCCCCGTTGGCTTTTGGATTCAAAGACAATAGCTAACTTCTCCAGGAATACTATAATAAAGTTATCTTTTAAATTATTCTTTTTTTTTCTTTTTTTTTGAAAAGCAACAAGTTAAAATGATGAAATGGGGATAAGTCAGGTTCAATCTTTTGTACCCAAACCCGTATCTTTTAATGTCACCAAACGAGCCCCATAATTAGATTTCGAATTTAGGGAATTAATCTATTTTAAAGTTTGCGTACTTTGAGGCATGAAAAAGTAATTTTATTTTTTTGTCTTGAACTCAAAACATACCATTTCATTCAAAAAAAAAAAAAAAAAAAGATACAAAATTCTTGTATTCTTTTGCGATTCACTACATTATGTCACTTCTTTAAATTAGAATTCGGGAGAAAGCTCAATAAAGACTTTCTAAGGGATATATATGTCTGCAAATAACGCACATTTTAATTAAAGTTTTGAAATAAAGTAATTAATTTTTGCTTTATTTTTACTAAAATTTTGCATAAAAAACTAACGCACATTTTAGATGTTAGATTAGATACTTCACAACAATTAGAAAACATCAATAAATGTATGTTTTTCTCCAGAGTTAGAATTCTAATAGTTATTTTATTTTTGGTTTTGGTTTTGATTCTTGTTTAGAAGGGAGAGCTAGAATTTTAGACCCAAAAAAACAAAAAAGAATATATTTCCCATCCCAAATATCGTTAAAGGTACTTAAGGTCAAGTAAGTGAGAGGAGAAAAACATGTAGTTTATTTTTGTTGTTGTTTGAGAAATTAGCGACCAAAAAAAAAAAAAAAAAAAAAACAAAGACCTGCCGTGGATGGCCTATATTATGTAATGAAAGTAAATGGGGTTTCCAGCTTCCACTTATAGGGCACACAAGTCACAGCCATCTGGTGTCAATTTATTATTTATTTTTGAAAAATGAATGAGGGTGACATAAATTAATAAGTACATCGAAACATCCGGATTAAGTCATTATTATTTTAACACTCTTATCATTTGATAGTTTATTATTAAAAATAAATTTAAAAAATATAAAATGATAAATGCGCATGTAGATACCAAAAGAAAAGATTAAAAAAAAAAAAAAACACACGCAACTGTTAAAGAAAGTATAAACTTAAAAAAAAAAAAAAAAAAAAAAAGAAAACCAGGACGAGCTTAAAATATGTGGCACCAGGATTCGTATGTGCACGTTTTTATACTAAATAAAGAAATTAGCACAAAAATTTATGTTGGGATTCCAGCGAAAACGGAGTTGTTTTTAATATTATTTAAATGGAGAAATAATGAAGAAGATCATGTGAATGCAAAATAAGATCATTGTGCTTCAATGGTCGTAATTAGTGATTATTTGATTCTCAAAGCTGTCTGTAAAAGCTCGCGAGGAGTCGGGAACGTGGCACTCGGTTTCACCTACAAGCCTTCAAACCTACATGTTTAAAAATTATACACAATCATGACCTAGCTAAAAAAATAATTTATCCTTGGCATGTTTTTTTCCCCCTTAAAGAGTTTACACACTAGCGCGTTTTTTTAAACCTTAATCTTGTTTTGATCAATTATTATAGTTTTAACTTTTTGAGCCCAAAAAAAAAAAAAAAATAGGGTCAGTAGTTTTGATCTGTAGGCTATTGTTGTGTTTGGTAAGAATTGTAAAAGGTTTTATTTTTGTTTATTTTATTTTTTTTGTAATTTTTTAAATAAAAGTTATTGCTTTAATGGTGAAGTATCAAAACCGTAATAAATAAATTATTTTTTGAATAAATGATGGCGAAAGGAGTTAGTAAGTGTAACAAAACATCAAGTCAAAATCTCTTTGAATAAAAAAAACTAAATTCGAATAATCACGTAAAAATTGAAAATAAAAATGAAGAATCAACTTATCACAATATAAGTAGTTCTTAAAAAAAGATGGAGCCAACCTCCCTAGTCCATACTCATTAGTGTGAACGCTAGCTAGACTAACATGAACATCACATATATAGAACGGATTTTTCAGGGAAAAGAGTTCAGTCATGCGAACCTTAGAAGAACTAGCTAAATTTTTCCTCTTTTGCATCAACCATCGATATTTTACCTTTTTATTTTTATTTTTTTTTATTGTTTTGCTTACGGAACTTTGATATGTGTTGTTTTTAAGTTCAATAAATTAATATTTGATATGGCTATCTCTTATTTATTTATTTCCTACTTACTAAATGTATTTTCTAACATTTTCGCTAAAACCTAACTTGGGATATTCTTGCATAAACGGCTACAGAAAATGCCCATGAAATACGTACATCCGATCACATATATTAAGAGACACTTGACGATATCTTTCATGCGTACGATAACTAGGTTTAGGACCATTTTAATGAATTGTCCATAAACGCATTAATTCCATAACCTAGCCTAATTAAGATGTATATATTATATGATATATCTTTTGTTATGCACAGGGTACTATCAATCTGACAAAATTCAGTCACTTCATTGCATTATTTTAAAAGCATAACAATTAACTTTTTTTTTTTTTTTTTTTTTGACGGCCACATTGTTCTCGTGGTAATTGTGAAAATAAGTGGAATGACAGAGGGTGAGGCGCTAACAGGAGAAAGTGAAAAAGTGTGTTGTCGTCTAAAGCTATATTGCGAGATAAAAGTAAACTGAGGGCAATAAGGAAAATATATATATATATATATATATTTATAATATAGAAGTCTGTAGAAGCTGCGCTTGAAAAATAATCCATCTTTTTGGGCACCATAAAGAGTAAATTCTTTATTGAGAGTACCACAAATATAAATTAAATATAAATTAAATAGTATCCGTTATCATATATATATTTTAAATTAATCCGACTCTTTTTATATCCGACAGTTATAATATTTTATTTAAAATCATATAATTATTAGTTGATTTATATTTAAAATTTTATTTTATCTTGTAACATAGTATTTTTTTTTAAATTACTGATGAAAAAAAAGTATTACTATAAAAAAATATTAAATTAACTAATTCTTATAATACTATGTAAAAAAAAAATTACAAGTGTCGACAACACATGAATACAATATTATATCCCTCAAAATATTATTGTATTTTCTCTTTACTTGCTTAAAACAACAGTGAGCGACATATATAGATCCACCGATAACACATCATATTGTTAAATTTTTTTTGAACATGTTAAAAATTTAATTCAATAGCTAAAATACCAGTTCTAGTCAGTAATACAAAATCGATAATATAATATAAGAGGCTATATGTTATATAAAATCTTTTCAAATCCAGCTAACATGTTTTATTCTCGTTTAACTTACGCCAAAACGTGTTTCTAAGACTTTGTTTGGTGTTTAATTTTAACTTCAATTAAATCGTACTTTTTCACACAGTTTTGTTTTTTTTTTTGAAAATTCAACAAAATTTATAACTAATTTTTAAAAATTCAATCAACTCCAACTTAAACGCCGCGAATTAAAAGCAAGCTAAGTTTTTTATTCACCACGTGATTGTTAATTAATTCCAAATCCAGAAAGCGAAGGGAGAAATCCGTACAATTTCACTATAAAAACAACGCACTTTTCCTTTAACAAAGCATATCGAAAACCAAAAGCCACAAAGGTAAATATGGCATCTCTCCCCCTCACTCAACCACTCACCATCACCACCTCCTTGTGGCCCTTCCCTCGCACCAAATCCACCCTCAACACCAGATCACGCAGACAATATGGCCTCGTCAAGCAATCAATCTCATGCAGTGCCAGCAACCAGAGCTCCGACGACGCGATTCTCGGAAAGGTGGACAGGAGGGACGTGCTCGTCAGTCTCGGCATGGCGGGGATCGGAACGAGCCCACTAGCTGTAGCCTCCCCGATCGATGCTCCCGACTTGACTAAATGTGGCAAGGCGGAGTGGGATGGACAAGTCCTACCCGTCGACTGTTGTCCACCAACATCCCTGGACATCATTGATTTCAAGCCACCTCCGTTCACCAGGTTGAGAGTCAGACCAGCGGCTCATAAGGCTGACAAGGCTTACATAGCCAAGTACAACGAGGCCCTGAAACGGATGAGAGAATTGCCCGCCAGCGACCCGCGGAGCTTCTCGCAACAAGCTGACGTTCACTGTGCTTACTGCAACAGTGCCTACGACCAGACTGGCTATCCTGGCGCTGAGCTCCAAGTCCATAACTCTTGGCTCTTCTTTCCCTTCCACCGCTGGTACCTCTACTTCTACGAGAGGATCTTGGGTAAACTCATCGGTGACCCGACTTTCACTATCCCGTTCTGGAACTGGGACCATCCTGAAGGCATGACAATGCCGGCCATGTTCACTTCCGATAAAAACTCCGCCCTCTATGACGTGAACCGAAGCCCTAAGCATCAGCCGCCATTTATTCTCGACCTCGACTACAGTCAGTCCAAAGATGCCAACAAAGTTCCGCAGTTTAAGGAACAGGTGGAGGAGAACATGACCATCATGTATCGGCAAATGGTGTCTGGTGCCAATACGCAGTCCTTTTCTTCGGCGGAGACTTAAGGGCCGGGGAACAGCCCGAAAACTGCGCGGGTACGATCGAGGCTACCCCCCACACGCCCATCCACATTTGGAGTGGGAACGAGAACAACAAACTTGGCGAGGACATGGGGAACTTCTACTCGGCAGGCCGAGATCCGATTTCTATGCTCATCACGGCAATGTCGACCGGATGTGGAGTATCTGGAAGTCGCTACCGGGGAAGAAGAGAACCATATCTCTGATCCTGATTGGCTGAACTCCACCTTTTTATTCTACGACGAGAATAAGAACCTCGTCCGAGTTAAGGTCGCGGACTGCTTGGACACCAGGAAGCTGGGTATGTCTACGAGCAATCGACCTTCCGTGGTTGAAGAACAAGCCAAAGCCCCGAGGGCCTCCGGACCTCACGCGGCTCGAGACCTCCTCACGGCGGGCCTCGAGGACCTCACGGTCATCATGACCATCGCGGCCCGCCAAGTGGTTGGGATGTCGGGGGTTGGTGCAGCGATGGCAGCCGAGCCAAACGACGGCGTGACACCGCTTACCGATTTCCCGATAGCGCTGACGGAAGCGATTACGGTGTTGGTGCCGAGGCTGAAGAAGGGAAGGAGCAAGGCAGAGAAGGAAGAGGAAGAGGAGATATTGGTGATTGAGGGCATCGACTACGACAGGAATTCGGCTGTGAAGTTCGACGTGTACGTGAACGACGAGGACGAGACTGGTCCGGACAAGTCGGAGTTTGCCGGGAGCTTTGTGACGGTGCCGCACAACACGAAGAACAAGGAGAGGACAAACACGAATTGAAGCTGGGCATATCGGATTGTTGGAGGACGTTGGGGCTGATGACGATGAGAGTGTGTTGGTGACTTTGGTTCCCAAAGCTGGCATGGTCAAGGTTGGTGGAGTTAAGATCGTTTACGAAAAGTAAATGTCGAGATCTCCATTACTGAACAACAATATATTATCAATCTCAAAAGCGTTCTCTGTGTTGTGTGTACTTGTTATAACATTGGTTCTTTTTTGGTCGTGGGCTAATTCACAAATGGGCACGATCAGGCAACGTTTTCTGGGGGTTTGCATTTGTCGACTTCGCTTTTTTTTTTTTTTTTTTTGGGTCTTTATTTTTTGAGGTTTGTTTTGTGGGACATTATTATGAGTGGTATTACCTTTGGCACGGTGATCATGATGAGCTTGGTTTGTAACAACATTACTGAGTTTAAAAAAAAAAAAAAAATCAGTTTTTCCTGAATAATAATTGCCTCAAATAATGCATGTATCTACTTGGATAGATTTACTATTTACGTGAGGAAGAAAAAGAGCTAAATATAGATTAAAGTGAAAGAGCATAATGTGAGTAAGGCCTTTTTTTTTTTTTTTTAATGTGTAAATAGTGAAAGAGAATAACTACTTGCCAATAATCACCACATGAAATTGGTATTAAATATTGAATGTGTGTCACCTGATCACCACGTGAATGAAAGTAATTGTAGAATATTATTTATATATGTCTTGAAATTAAATATACACATATATACATATATTATCTGAGAGGGAAAAAAAACAAGAAAGAAACTCTTAGAAATGCCATACATAATTAGTAAACACAAGTGGAAAAGCTTCTCTAGGTTTCTGTTTATGCGTTTTTTTTTCCTTCCTTAATAATGTCCTTTGGGTTGGGCTTCTAAACTAATTAAGAGTGTTCCGTTAAGAAGACTTGACAATGTAACAAGTCCTTGCATTCTCTGAAAAGCTTAGGAGTGTGTTTGGTTCGAGAGAAAAGTAGAAAAAATAAGAGGGATATAGGGATTGGGAAATGATTTTGATGTTATGATTGTTTGATAGAAAACAAAAGAACGGGGGAAAAAAATATCTTAACATGTAGATCTTATGGAAGTATAGCATGATCCAGTGAGCTTTTTCTCGACCTCTTTTCATAAACCGTAAAACGGGATTCCAGCAGGGGAAAAAAAAAAAAAAAACCGTCTGAAGAGAAGTGATCAGGGAAATGGACGTTTGCACTTTGGAAGATAGGAATTAGTTAGTCTATAAAACTATACAAATTTGTTTATGGATGCAAGTGATATATAAATTTATGAATATTAAAAAAAAAAAAAACTTAAGTAATTGAACCCTAAATTTTCTCTTATTATGTACGCATAGAAAAAAAATTAATACATATATATTCATAATTACCTGCTGATTGTAATATTACTATTTGTTCATTCTTGTTGTGCAAAAAAAAAAAAAAAAAAAAAAAAAAAACAAAAACAAAAACAAAAAACAAAACTTACCACAACAATGGTTATTACCTCGCAGAAAGCTGGAACTGCGGTACTGATTATAGCATGATACATAACATATAAGGATTGAACCGACCTTATGGAAATTAGGCAATACGAAGCACTTAACCTTGAAGAGATTAGCATGCGTTTAGCAACAATAAACATATGTATATATATATACACACACACACACAAAATGATTCTTTTTAATTTCCCCCTTTGCAGTAGTACTAGTTAGTACACCCATCTTTAACGCAGTACAATATGCAGTGCACTTTACTACGATGACCCTATATTAAGAAGGTTATGACTTGCAACCTTTTTTTGCTTTAAATTATTAATATATATACTTGTATGCATTTGATCTTATAAGTTGCATACTAATATTTAATACATAACGACATAACAATAATATAATGTACCATTATGCCCCATTTATCACATGCACACGCACTATATTAGTCTCTATTTTTTTATTAGCCAAAAAAAAGGAAAAGAAAACATACTTTTTTTTTTCTTTCCTGACTATAAGTCTAAGGGTATGTCAAGTAAAACGAGAGAAAATAGGAACGAGTAAGTGATAGATAATCTAAATGAGAAAAATTTAGAAGGAACAAAAGTCCTTACTTAATTTATCTTATTTTGAGAAAAATCAAAATTGAGATGTTTTGAAACATTTGAATTCATTTTTCCAATCCCTTGTTTTATATTTTATCTCTTAACATTAATATCAAAATCTTTCCCCTTGTCTCCTTTCTTAGGATTAATTACTAATTGAACTATCTTTTAATCAACTTCATTTCGTCCAACCAACCGTGGATGGTTTTGAGGGCTGACCTTTAACGCTCCCGTACGTAGTACTTCTCCTTTTCTTTTCTCTCTCCTCGTCATCATCGATTCTAAACTTCGTCCATTTATCCTATTGGCAATTCGTTCCTCTCCTTGAGAATTTTATTTTATTTTTTCCTTATAACATATTTTGTAATTTTAGCATTTTTCATAATAAAATACGATAGCAAATTTAATCCCTTGCCGGCTGGGTGCATTTCCATTGGAGAAAAGATGGTGGACTATTCCGAGTCTGATCTTTGTAAAAAGCGATTGTATCACATAAAAAGAGAAGGTTTCAATGGATAGTTTTTCCAACGTATTTTTATTTTACTTAAGAAAAATTCCTTCCAAACAATAATGTTTATGGTATATCATTCAAATTGTTTTCAGACATTGACAAATTGGCCAGTGAGAAGTGCTAAGATAAATTACATGCCTATCTAGTAATTCACCAAATACCAATAGAAAAAAAAAGTATACTATGCAAGAAAATAGATTTTAATATAACGTTGGTTAATTTGTTTGATTAAAACCACAAATTATTATGACCTGTAGAAACTTATTTGAGATATGCTTGGGGAGCTAGCCTCGCCCCTTATTTGATTAATTGGGACTTCGATTACTTGACCAAATCAGCAATGAGAGAGAGAGATATGTACAATTGCTATATACATGTATGTTTAGAAAATTAGTGAAGTATTTTAATACTTATTATAATTTGTCCTTGTAATATAAATTAATAATTTAATATCATGAAATGATAAATTATCGACTTAACTTTATGGGGCATAAACATAAAATGTGTCAATTTATGCATTTGCATATAACCATATGGTGTGTCTAAAAAATTACTTAAATAACAATATTTTTTCAGATAACATGACACAAATTTTTATTTTTTATACATGACAAATTTATTATTAATTTAGTTTTTTTTGTCATCTTATCATGAATTATTTTTTATTTTTTTATAATGATATTTAATTTATATTTCTATCTCATATTTTATTAGTGCACTCATTTCCATGAGATCCACGCAAAATAGTTTCCTGGCAGATAGAGCTACAGCATGGCCAATATGACCAAACATGACCAGTAATCTGGCAGGCTATTTGTGTTCAAACAAAGAAGAGAGAAGAAAAGTTATAACAAACATCTAGTCGTCTTGCGACCAAAAAAAAAAAAAAAAAAAACCACTCAAACAAACATCTAGTCGTCATGCATTAGAACATTACTATAACAAACATCTAAATATCGTCATGCGTGATAATAAAATTATCAAACTTACAGTTAACAAAATTTAGTGACTAATAAATTATCAAACTTATAATTAACAAAGTTTAGTGACTAAGTAAATGATATCATTTGTAGGGAAGAAAAGCTCGGATGAAGGATAAACGGTGTAGCAATTGATTAAAATTAAAAAAATGCAGAGATAACATCCTTACTAAACTATAACATATAGTAATTGATATTAAAAGCTAATAAAAAAAAAAACCTTAAGTGAGCAAAATCAATAAATTTGTTAATATAATATAATCATAATTATAAATGATATATCATTCTCGTTTAAAAAGTTCAAAACAATGTGGAAACTCTTGGCAATGAAGATAAACAATGAAGACATGTAAATATAATATACTCATAATTATAAACAATGAAAATTCCTATATATATATATATATATATGGGCATAAGCTTGTGTACGCCATCGCTTCGTATACGTCCATGACTTGGCTTATAGGCGGATCAGAAGAAGTTTAAAAAGGGGTAGTGAAAACTGGCAAGGGAGCAACGTGTTCAATTTGTGAAGAACGTCCACTCATATGGTTGGTGTGAAATGGCTTAAGAAGTCAAAAGAGGCAGGACGAGTGAGGAAAAAACAGATTACACGAGGGTATGGATGTAATTATGAATACGTAAGTTGTGTTAGTTACTACTTTTATGTACAAGAATGCAATATTCATACGAACCTAACTACCTGAAGTTTCCCTTTTTTGCATCAACAATTGATATTTTGCCTTTATTTTATTTTTTTTTTTTTTTTGTTGGCTACGTAACTTGATATATACATATATATAGGTATATATATTTAAGCTGCAAAAGTTAATCTTTGTTAATTGTTATAGCCTTCTCTTATCCCTATTTCCTATTTCCTATATTTATTTTTCTAACATTTTTGCTAGATTCTAACTTGGAATATTTTTTTAGGCTCAATCCTCTGATACTGCCATCAGACAAATTATGAGCGTTTATAGTTTAGCTCTTTTTTTTTTTTTCACCCCCCATGGCGGCCACATAATTCTCATAACGTGTTGGAAGTAAGAATGACAGTGTTCTATTTACCTCGTGAGCTGTCTACAACCGAGAAAGTGAACAAAGGGCAAGAATATAGTACCCGCATTTTGTTTTATTTATTTATTTTTTTCCTTGATTGGCCGAAGTTGCTATTTGAAGGCGCAAAGTATAGGTATTTTTTCTGGTTCATAGTTCATTCTACTAAAAAAAATAAAAACAATTGAGATGAAGCAGTGTTCAAGCAGCACACTCGATAGATATATCTTCTCTCCTCATTTGTGCTTCATCAATACAAGACTTTATTGTTTTCATTACCTAATAATAATATAAGAAAATTACAATCTCTCTAATAGAGGTTAGGGGAGTCAAGATTTATTGCCGGTTTGGAAGATTGAGAACATGGCGGAGGTGGCAGATTTTCCTTTTTTTTTTTTTCCTCTCAAATTTGCAGTGACATAAAATTTGTATACAATCACTACAATAAAGAGGAGCTTTCATAGCGTTTAAAAAACCCTATCATAAGTAATTCATAACAATTTAGCAAACGCTATTACTGTCCCTGTTATTAAAAGTTTGTTTCTATAATAGTACTTTTTTGGTGCTCTGTTTGACCATTACGCAGCATTTTTCTGGTGCAATGTTTTTCTTCATGTAGCAATTTTTTGGTGCAATGTTTGCCTTCATGTAGCACTTTCCTGGTGCAATGTTTTTCTTTATGTAGAATTTTTCTGGTGCTATGTTTGGGCAGTAAGGCACAACTTTTGTAAACCTTAAAAATTGCTATTTTGATATTTATCAAATGACATATTAAAGCATTCCCCATCTCAATCATTAATCCCTATTTTTAATAGACAATTAAATAATTTCAATGATTATTTTATTGGTATAAGTTCAAAATCATTCTTAAGAACATATTATATATATGGAGACACATAGCTATTCCAGGCACTTATAAAGTTTAAAATTCACAACATAGTGTCTGATTCATCAAAAGAAAAGCAACAATGGTTTAGTTACATAATATCCTAAATGAAGTAATTCAACTAAAACAGGGTAAAAGCACTTCTTATTGAGTCTTCCAAGGAAATTGTGCAGTCAAACAAAAGCCTCCAGACATATGCTTGTCTTCTATCAACGGTTCACATCTTTCTCTAGTCTCCAAGCTGTATCTTCTATCAATTGTTTAAACATTCTCACCCCTTCCTACATAAGCATGGGACAAAATGTTTATTTGCATATATATGTTAGTGATAATAATAAACGTTACACATAGCTACCAAAGGTCCAAAGTGCAAATCATATAATTACTGTTTTACTCACTTTCTCAGAATTCTATACAATTAGAGAACCAATAACTTCTCCAATTTGTCTCCAAAAAATGCATTAGGCTTTCTTGCAAAGTAGGAGAGAGATGCAAATTTGAACTGTTGGATTCAAAACATGTGCAAGTGTATATTAATTTATTTTTATAATTTATGTAGGCCAAAAATCCAACCTCTATATGCCAATTTCAAGGGAACCAATTTCATCATCCCAACGTATAAATTTTGCACCAATGAACGAAGGTTCGCCTTTATGTAACCTTTCTACCAATTTCATTACCCCATTCTCGTGCAAGAAAGGCTAAATTATTTGACAACACATGCATATTGCAAGAACAAAGCCAACTGATGGATACACAAACAATTGAATATATAAGTGCACCTAGGACCTTAAGTAACATAAAAGTTATTAAACAAAGTCAACCGTGACAATGATAACTAGAAGACAAGTGGTAAGTAGCTTCACAAAAGAACTAGACATATTGGTTAACTTACTGAATCTGTGTGGAGAGTTTCCATAATATTGTTTGTCTCCTGGATGATTCAACAGAAAAAATCACTATTCTCACAGAGAAAGGATATAAAAAACAGAAAATTGGACTAAATAAAGCTTCATAGAAACCTTGTTACCAAATCAAATATTATATGTTTGTCTAGGATCCTGGCGAAGGAAGAGCTTCAAGATGAATTCACCTTTACAAATACAAGATGATTATATGTTAGTCTAGTCATGATCATCTAATTGTTTCGTAGTGAGTTTTTTTTTTTTTTTTTTTTTAATTTATTATTATTATCTTCCATGATCAGCTTTTCGTCCCTTAACAAAATCTTGGTCCTATAATAGGGTACCTCTGCTGCAATATGCTAAACAATGAAAATGATTGGTCTACATCAAACATCAATATTCATTCCTCAAGTTCAGATTTTGCCCTGTTTATTAGACAAAAGATCCGATTTTTATGTTCGAATTGACAAAACTTCAAGAATCTACTAAAGATGGGTTTTTCTTGTCATAATTTTTCACTTTTGTGTTGTATCCAGAAGCTTTTATCTAATATTCACTAACTAAATTTTATGTTTATAGTGTTAAAAGAAAAAGATGAAGAAAATTAAGATCAACTTTGTTAAAAAGATTAAGTTTATTTCTTTGAATTTTTTGTGACTTTTTATTCAATAACAAATGAAAATTTTCATTTCACTTAAATATTTCTAGAAGAACATATCACTTCAGTGGTTCTCTTCTAGTTATATAATGCAAATGAAACATGCAATGATGTACATAAAAAACAAACAAAATCTATGTACTGAATATTAAACTCTCTTTTCGTAACTTAATTGCCAAATGCTAATCACAAATAGTGTTAGCAAACTCAGATCAAAGTTTTCCTAATTTTTCTGTTTGTTATGGTTCTTTTACTTAGAAACGCCTCTATCTCCAATTAAATAATTGATGCATAAATGAAAGAACAAATTATTGAACAAAATAACCACAAAAAAAAAAGTACGCATTATAGTCTCGAATGCCATTCAACAACTTCTTTGCGTAAAACTCAAATATTTCATGTTGGATTATGAATTAAAAAAAAAAAAAAGGCAAAGTCAATCAAACTAGACAAAAAACAAGATTTTTTCAAACAATCATTCCACCAAGACAGAGTTTTACTTACTTCCGACAAATCCTCCAAGGCAGCAACCAATTGATCTACGAGAGTTCTGTCCAGCGAAGGTGTCGTCACTTGACGAATTCCCATGAATGGTCACACAAAGATGTTCCGCATAACAGTGCGACAAGGCGCAAGTCAGAGTTCAATTCGGCAAAGACAGAGTGGTGGGCCATTTATGCAATGAAGTCCAAAACAACAGCCACTCATAGGTGAAAAGAATAATCGTTAAATACTTTGGGGAAAATTTTGGGAGCTTAGGATTAATCCGGAATTTGGGTCAAATTTTAGAGATTTGAAAGAAAGAGATTATTGGATATTTTAATTTGATCAGTTTTCATCCTTCTAGTTCTCGGGGATGCAGTTGCTCATTTTTCGATTAGTGGGGAAAATGATTTTGATAACCATAAGGTTTTCTTTCTTCGTGGGTTATTCTTTTCAAAAAAGGCAAAATTTCGTGGGTCATTGCCGCAAAAAAATTTGAACGTTTTTTTTATTTTATTTTTATTGGTTACCGCCACATCAGGGAATATTTTTTAAGAAACGCTATTACTTAATGTTATAAAAAGGCTTTATTATTATAATGAATATAATATACAACATATGATCAACTTTATAACTATACATTTTTCCTTCTCTTTCTATCTCTCTCCTCCTCTTTTACTATAATATAATAAATAATATAATCAGATTTATGATTCCTCGCTCTTCCTCCTCTTTCCAGTTCCTCCTCTGCTCTTAAATTATATAGCTTGCCAAAAGACTCCTCTAGCTTGCCAAAAGCTCAGCCTTACATAGGCCAGCGGTCCAACCAGTTTGAGAGATATTTGCCCACAAAATCAGCCACAAAGATTAGCCAACTAGCTGATTATATGTGGGAGGCCAGTTGAGGCGAGAGCCGCCCGGTCTGGCTGGAGCTGAAGACACGCGCCGCAATTCAAGTGGGCTTGATGAAGGAAAGGATGAAAACTTGACCCAAGAATCATGCGGCTCAAATATTCGCTCACGGAAGGAAGTTTGCTGCAGTAGCACACCTGCCAAAGGAAAGAAGATAAAAATACAGAAAGAAAAAGAGGAAAAAGAAAAAATGGAATTAAAGGAAAATGAGATAAACCCAAAATAAATAGATTATTAAATAAAATGAATTAAAATTAAATATTTTCAAAATAAAATATTTTGATAAAAATACTCGATTAAAACTTAAATTATTTAATAAATTATATGAACAAAGTGTATTTTTATACACTTATCATTAAACAATTAAAAGAAACGTCTTAAAGCATATATTAAAGAATTGAAAAAATGCCTAGAAAAGACATTAGAAACTAATGTTCTTGTAAAAGACCACCTATTAACTACACTACTATAAAACAAATACAAAAATCAACATATATTATCCAAAAAAATTCGAATTACCCAAAATAAACAATAAAATTTGAGTCCAACTAGAAATTACCCAAAAAAAAAAATTATATGAAAAAACTTGAAAAACGCCTAAAGTTCAATTAAGAAATCCATAAAATTAAAAAAATAAAAATAAAAAGGAACAAAAAACAAGTAGAAACATGTTCTTATAAAAGACTTCCTATTAATATCATTTCATATTCTAAAAGATCGAAAATATAATTAGAAAATGAAAACAAAAATGGAAAAATAATTTCCCATTTGTTTGGATGGAGTGTCAAATTTCCAAAATTGGAAAAATTTTGCAAAAAAAAAAAAAAAAAAACAGGTTTGTCTCAACTTTTTATATCATCTCTCATTTTGAAAAAATATATATATCTCATTTCAAACTTACTTTTTATAGTACTCTTTTGGAAAAAGAAAATGAATCTTTTTAAAATTTTCTCACAATGTACTATTCCCAATACCATTTTTTCTCATCCAAATAACTTTTTGTTTTCAAAAAGAAATTTTTTTTACACATTCAAACACCATCTTATCTCAAAATGCAAAGACTTTCTCATTTAAAATAAGAAAATTTTCCTTTTCAGAAATAGACATGTGATCTAAACAGAGCTGAAAAGTCTCATTTTTCTCATTTCTTAACCCCAAAAAAAAAAATTTTGAAAACAATTTCTGTTTTCATTTTTGTTTTTAAACTTGTGCAAAACAAATACTATTTCAGAATTATTTCCATAATGTCTTCATTGAAAACTGTGATATTCCTTTTCAAAACAGCACCAAACGTGACTTTAGTTTTGGATTTGGATTATAATTATTTATAAGCACATCTTGGCTTAGAGTAATCATCTGTATCAGTTTAAGCTGAGAGAGTAACTTACCCAAAACCTATGGAAGCCAAAGGTATAGAGACACTAGATTTGGATATTGTGGAACTATAGAAAGAAGACAATCCCACATTTAGGGCTAATTTTCTTTAATATATAAAACCGATCTATTTATGAATTCTTGTAGCAGAAGGTCCAAAACTGCCCATCCAATCATTACTAAAAGCTCGGTATTCTTTGTTGAAGAAAATGGATATTTATAGTATAACAAAACATAAAATTATTATACGTTGTTGGCATCTAATGTGGGTTTGTGATTAATAAAAAATTAGAGCTTGAGACTAAGAGAATTTGGACCGCGCATCTTAATATGTAGATGCTGGACATTTTAACTATCAAATTGACATGTTTGAATGGATATATTATGCGTGTGTGTACACACACACATATCACTGTCATGCATGCATATAATTGGTGCATGTTGTGATTAAAAAATTTCTTGTTTTGCTCACCAATTGTACTTTGTCAAGATACTGATGGATACCCTTTTTGGATTTTCGTTTAGAGAAATGTTAAAAATATAAATCACCATAGTAATATTTGTTTTATACTCACTGTTTATCGTTCTAGACTCCTAATAAATTATGATTTTAAGTTAAAATATTAATGATTTAAAAGTTGTCTTGGTTGAGTTTATCCAGGAGATATTTTCAATGGACGCAGTGCAAAGGCTACCGACATTCAAAGCAGAAAGAGCCAAAAAGCAAAAAATCCCAAAACCAAAGCCCACAACTCAGAGCAAGGAAAAAAAGAAAAGAAAACGTTAAAATTGAAACAATAACAAGGACGGTTTGCTCACATGAAAAATATAAAATAAATTATGTCAATCCTTTTTTTTTTTTTTTTAACTGCAGCCATGACATCATCAAAGAAGAAAAAGTGGAAAAAAAAAAAAAAAAGGCCGTGTACAAAGAGGAAAAAAATGAATGAAAAAAAAAAACTAACACGAATTTCAAAGCAAAACACAAACGCAATATTCAAAAAAAGCAAAACTAAAACAGGCCAAAAAAAAAGGACGAAGAAAGCCCACATAGCGTATTATTATTTAACGTGACACTTTGACAGGGGATGGAACACTGACAACGTGAGTCAGGTGGTCACCGACCGTCCGTACTCTTAATGCCTTTCCTCGATAAGGCAACACAGTCCGAGGATTAGTATGAGTTAGGTTAGGTTACCGAGAAAGACCAGTCTAACCTTATCGAGGAAAGGAAAGACGGTCTAATTCTGAAACATGACAAAAATATGAAGGTAGTATGAGTTAGGTTACGTTAGCGAGAGAAAGGACGGTCTGAATTTTGAATAATAATAAAAATATGAGGATAATTTTTATTAAAAAAAATAATTATGTTTTTAAAGTAAAACAGAATTTGAATTCGAGGGTTAGATATGAGATTAAAGTTCCTCCTAAATCAGGAAATAAATTTCTATTTTAAGATGGGGATCACGGAATTGAATTCCCTATTATCAAAATAAACACTGAATTTGAAATAGAAAATTAAATTTCATTTCCCAAATTAAAATTCCTATCGAATAAACACATATGTATAGCATTGTCTACAGAAAATTCTATTAACAAAAAAAATTGTTATCATATGGGAGTGGATACATGCAATTATGACGACTAAAAATTTATAATAGTAATACAACTCTACAATGCAAAGGTATAGATTAATTGACTAATCTAAAACACCGACTATGACGACTAAAATTTATAATAGCAATACAACTCTACAATACAAAGGTATAGATTAATTGACTAATCTAAAACATTAGGTGGGTCGAAAAAAAATTATGCAAGTACAATTCTCAGAAGTTAGTTATAAAATTCCTATAAAATATCATTTTCCCTTGAATTTATTGAATTAAAAAAAAACTAATCTAATACCGGAACATAACACAATATATTTAGGAGTTATTTGTGACGAAAAATTCAGAGGATATTTTACTATCTGGATTTAAAGTTCCAATTCTATATCAAAATTTTTCTTTTTTTTTTTTCATTTTCAAAAAACTTAAATTTTAAAAATACATAACTTTCGCATTTCGAATCAAAATGAAATGATTTTTATATCAAAATGCTCGTATCGATAAGATGAACAAAAGAAAATCTATTTCGTATATTTTTTTTCCGAACACATTTCAAAATTTTACACTAATTTTTATATCATATAATATTTTCAAAAGTTTCAAACCCAAAAAAATATGTATATTTTAACTCAATTTCCAAATCATCATATTATTTCCCAAACGAACCCTATTCTTGTTCCGTACATCTAATAATTAAATAAGGATTTAACAAGGGCATTTTAAAATAAGGAGAAAAAAAAACTTACCATGCAATAATTAAGTTACAAAAATATCCTAACAATAATTAGGTAATGACTAATATAAAATATAAAGTTCAATTATAATATCAAGCCATTTCAAATTTTGACAGTCAGGAGATGGGCATATATGTAAAGTAACCATGACTAGACAGAGAGAGGAAAGCGTTAATGCTCACCTACAGCTGTAATTGATCTTTTTTTTTTTTTTTTTGGTGGGAAAGGCCCAATAATTGATCATGTATTGAGAGTTTCAATATTCTTTTTTTTTTTTTTTTTTTTTTGTGCAAGAAGATTTATTGGATTCTTTTTAAATAACTCAATGCACATGTTAACCAATGTTTCCACGTGGGTATGAAATTGAATCCAGTGCTAAATTGAATACCATGATTTTCATATATAGTAGGAAAATTTCAACTGAACAACTGCCTCTTTCTGACAACGTATGCCCACCCTAGCTTAATTTTTTCATAGCCAACGTAGTGATAAGAAAATGCTAGTGCCATTGACTCAGATCCAAGATATTGTTCCTCGCTTCGAGTTCGCAGTTGCCATACCCTTCATCCCCGATGGATATAATTTTGTTCATCTTGATGTAGTGAGTGTTTAGATATAAAAATTATTTTATTTTAATTTAAAATAAAAAATTTATAGATCTTTATGTTCTAGTTTTTTAAAAATGAAACAAAAAAAAAAACAAGAAATGTAATTTTAAATTGAGTTGTGAAAACAAATTAATTTTGAAAAATTTATATATATATAACTCCAAAATTCAAACCTGGAGTTGCACCAAATGGCCCCTAAACCTTCCATGACATGACAAGATCTAATTGATACGACGGTGAGGGAGATATGAATTAGGAGACAAAGGATCCAAATTTCTAAAAGAATGCTTTATCGAAGCTATCAGGATTGGATGATGAAACATAATAATTAATGGGTGAAAGTTTCATTTCGAAAATTAAATTAAACTGGGAGCCTTTTTTCTAGTAAAAGAAACAAAAACGAGAGTGAGTTAAAATACCTTCCTCATTTTTACTAGGATTAAAATATTCAGCCAAAAATGTAAAGTCCGTAATATCAGAATCTTCGACAAAGAAAAAAAAATCTATATACTACTCTTTAAAAGAGTCAATAGTTCTTTTAGGATCATTTGGTGAATAAGTTAAGTTTGAGTTGAGATGAAATTTTTAAGTTTGAGTTGATTGACTTTTTAAAAAATAGTTATAAATTTTGTGACCGTTAAAAAAAAGATAAAAATTGAGATAAAAAAATACAGTTTATTGAGTTAAATTTTATTACAAATAAAGCCTTAGTCATTCTTTTTCATTTGTCAATTGTCAGTTAAATGATGATCACGTTTAGTCACGTGATTTTTTTTCTTTATTTTATTTTTTATTCTTCATCACAATGTAACTAATATAATATAAAAGGAAAAACAAAGAACTTATGAAGTGGTGGGCCTACATTATTAATATCCACCAACCCAAGAGAAAGCATGCTTTATTATTTATTATTATGTCAGGAGATTGAAGCATAAGGATCTGTTTGATAAAATGATTTGAGTTAAAATTTTTAAATTTGAGTTGTTGATTTTTTAAAAACTAGTTATAATTTTATTGATTTAAAAAAAATAAAAATAATAAAAAATATAATTTAATTTAATTAAACCGTTTACCAAAAAGTTATAAAATTAATATAGAGATCGGTGCTTTGACTTTTTTTTTTGTCTTCTTTTCCTTTTTTAAAACTATTTGAATATTATTTTTATTATTATTGTTACTATCACTGTCTTTGTTATCCTCTTTAACATATTTAAAACTTCCTCTGACCATATGTAGTACCTCTGGACCTTCAACGTATGGTTATGAATGAATGTTAGGAAATCTGTACCCTTATTATCTTATAATGTAGATCATCAAGATATTGTTGTTTTTGTTTTTGTTTTTTGTTTTTTTTGTTTTTTAAGAATTGATGGACAATACTGGTCTAGTTCATTCTCTCTCTCTTTGTCCAAAAATTATATGAAACTGAATACTTGGGACTTCACACTGTCCTCTGATATGTTACTAATCAAGATGTATATTAGACAAGTAAAAACGAATAATTAGTTTTAAATTTTCCAAACTAACAAAAAAAAAAAAGAAAGAAAGAAAGAAAGAAAGAAAGAAAGAAAGAAATAACAGATAACAGAAATGGAGTTAGAAGGGAGGAAAAAAATTGTGGAACAGCTCCTCAGACAAAAATTAAAAAAGAAATGTGAAAATAAATGCAAAATTAAAACTAATTATTATTTCCTTCCTTCTTCTTCTTCTTCTTCTT
>CM046361.1:13908087-13932813 GCA_025413025.1 Ficus hispida
ATTAGCACTAAGAGTGCCTCTGCCTTTTACTTCTGTCAGGATCTTTTGGGCAAGAATTACCTTTTCTCTTGCATGAGCTTTGTGCTTAAATATTCCGTTAGACTCTTTAAACCTCTGGATTCAATGTAATTCCGTTAGACTCTTTAAACTCTGGATTCAATGTATGCCTCTAAAGCGGAACTCTATGCTTGGAACTGGTTTTGCTTTGAATTTTGATTCTTCAGCTATGATGAATAACAGAAAGACTTACTGAGGTTCCTAGCTTGAAGAATAAAATTAATTGTTGGCTGGAGGCACTACAGGATCTTGATATTGTTTCTTTTTTTCTTTTGTTGATGATATTGTTTCCTTTTTCTTCACACAAACAGAGAAGGAAATCAGATTATTGATAAACTACAGAGAATATCTTAACTCGGAAAAAAAAAAAAAAAATGTAACTCGGAAATTTGGTGGTTCTCTCCACCGGATTCGTCTCCTAATCCATAGAGACAGTGAGGATTATCAAATTATAGATTCATAAACTAATTGACTGACACTATAAGTATTTACCTTTTCCCTTTTATTTCTCTCTTCACTTAGTTTTCGTTACAAGGTTTTAAAGTAAAACATATATAATTTGTAGATGTCTTTCAGAGTGTGAATCTGGGCTCTATCTTTTGATAACAGTATCCGGATATTGAATCTCGTGTGTCATTTCCTTTAGTTTTAGGTTTTGGTTGTTTCATCATTCGCTATGGGGGGGTTTTTTTTTTTTCCTGTCTTTTATTTATAAAAAAAAAAAAAAAGAAGGTTAGTTCCTACAACATATCTTTCTTAAGTACAATGTACGAAATAATGTTTATAATATATATCTTACTTAAGTTTTGGTGTAAGTTTTAAAATATATTCAGTAGAACTCTATTAAGAAGCAACAAAAATATAACTTTGATTACAAGCGCATATGGAGCGCGAAAGGCTTTCTTAAGATAATTTATACACTTATAAAGCAATTTTTGGATACAAAAGCTAACAACTTCTACAAGCAATAAAGGCCCTAATAATCAATATGTATACAATGTGCCCGCATTGAAGATTAATTGGAATTTAAAATTTTCGGATTCCCCACCTCAAGTAAACAATTTACTAGTAAGTTCCAAAGTCAAATTCCGAATTAAATCAAAAGATCAAATTCTAATTTGGTTCTTCAAATGATATTATCTACAAACAGTGATACAAATTTTGAATCCAAAAAAAAAAAAAAAAGTTGGTCATTGCAAATCAAACTCAAATAGCAAAATTTAAATGCAAATTCTTGATGTCCCCAAATTCACTAGATGGGCCTCTGTAGATCATCTTCCTGAGCTTCCTCATGATCTCCATTTTCCAAAATGATCAATAGAGCGCTAAATTAAGGATTTGTTTGGTAGAGTAGTTTGAATTGAAATTTTTAAGTTTCAATAGTAAATTTTTTTGAATTTTCAGAAAAGACAAAAAACTTTTTGGGAAAAAGACAAAAACTTTTTAGAAAAAGATAAAAAAAGTTTGCGTTGGATGGTTTAGTGTTTGTGCCAAACTCCCCCAAAATAACTCAGCTTTCATCATAATAAAATCTAAAAAAAAAAAAAAAAAAGAAAGGAATGCAAAGCTATAGCAGAATTTTTTTTTTTTTTTTGGCTATTTCCGATTAAAACTACTAGGATGTAAAATAACTATTCGACGTATAAATTTATGTATACCTATATGGAAAAACTAGCGACTTCTTCAAAGGCTTCAAGTTCTTGGTCATTTGATTTTCATTTACTTCTGCCTTTGAACCAACAGATGTGTGGGCACTTGGAATTCTCTTGACTTCAATTTTTTTCTTCAAATTTTTTTAATCATGTCTTCTTTTTTTCCTAAAGGGAGAGTGCACCTAGAAGGCAATATAATATATATATATATGTGTGTGTGTGTGTGTGTGTAATCCTAATAGAGACTCATAAAAATGTTTTTAACTATTAGGTATTTAATTGGGACTGGACAATTTTCCAATTAACTTGCATTTAGACTATTGAAGTCGCCCATCATGGGGTTGGGATGAGTAGGCGTGGCTTCTCGTAGAGAGATTTGCCACATAATCAGCTTTTTATAGCGCATGTAATTTCTCCAAACATAATCCGCTATCATATTTTAAAAACCAAGATTTTATCTTGAAATTAGAATTTACATATGTTTACTTATATAATTACCTTGCTGCACCGCATCACTCTCTTATTGTTGATTTGGTCGAGTTACCGAATTCCGAATTAATCAAATATGGGGCGAGGAAAGCTCCCCAAGCGTTTCTCGAAGAAGTTTTTACAGGTCATAATAAGCTATTTACTATAAATATTTTAAAAACATACTATTACTTCAAATATTTTATGAAAACTGTTATTTTCTTCTTTCTCCATATGTATACATATAAGTAAACTTATTCGACCTTTTTATTTTTTAATTTTAGTGATTAATTCGTAACATGCATTCATATGCATATGTGTTTGTTTTGCTTTAAATCCATGCAAATGCATGTTGGGTTATAATTTTACTCCCGGAACCTTTTTTTTTTTTTTTTTTAACAATTTAACATGTTGAGTCCGTGAACCTTCTCTCTCTCTTTTTTTTTTTTTTTTTTTTTTTAATTGTGAAAGTCAGATTTTACACTTTCATGGTCAAAATAACCAGATATTATAAGTCCCACAAATATGGTGTAAAAAGGACTTTAAATCCATGGTTAGATAATTGCTTTGGATTATTTACTCTTTTTTTTTTTTTTTTTTTTTTCTTTTTCGGTTCGTTTCTATTGGGTTTTACACACACACACACACACAAAGTTCTAAAAATTTAAGAAGGCCTTCTATTTTTAGAAGTAGATCAAGTTTATGTCATCTTCTAGGCCTGAAAGATGACTCTTCACATGGATTGCTTCGATTTCAGTTTTCCTATTTTAAGATTGGTTTGTTATTTTAATATTATGATGTTTACTTTGTCTTTTGCTCCTTTGAGAGTTCTTACCTTTTGGATTTTTGTCTTCTTTTTTCTTTATTAATAATTTGAAACTATGAGAACACCCTTTTCGTGCATGTAAGTTGATTTTTTTTTTTTTGGGTTAAGTTTTTAATTAAAGATTGTGCCTTTTGAAGAAAGCTTACAACTCATCTACACGTCATGAGTTTATACTCAAAAGCATTGGATTGAAATTGATTTTTTCAACAATGCTCTAAAGTGAGGATTAGATGAAGAATTAATTAGATAGTAATCTTCACCTAATTGAGATGTATTATCTACTTTGGACATTAATTATCGAAAAATATTTTAGAATATCAGTGATATTTAGTATTATACTAAAATAGAAGTGAGATGTACTGGTGATCTCATATCATGCGACCCATTTTTTATTAATAAATAATATTAAATATCACTGATATTATCTGAAATTATTCTTAATTATCCGCTGTTCGTATAAAAAAAATTAAAAAATCAATAATTTAGAAAGCGAAAAAGAAGTTATAGCCAAAGTCGTATGCGTCTCAATACGGGCCCCATTAAAGAAAAGTGTAATACTGCATTGTACTACGCTAAAGGCTTTTTTTTTTTTTTTTTTTTTTTTCCTTGGGTAAATTTGTACCACGCTTTAGATGGTGTACTAACATCAGCACTATACTAAAACAGGACATGCATATTTATCAATATATGTATATGTGCGTGTATATGTATGATATGATATGCTTATTGTTGGTAAACGCAGGATATACCTCTTTAAGCTTAAGTGCTTCATTATGCTTAATTTTGATCACAAGGCCGGTTCAATCCTTATAAGTTAATTATCATGCTAATCGCCGCGGCTACAACTTTCAGCTAGGTAATCGGCCATCAGGTAATTATTTGCATATATATTTGTTTATGTATATAATCTCTTGTTATGTGTATTTCTGTGCGTGATCTATATGTATTTTTAGAGAAATTTTATCGTTTTAACTTAAAGTTCTCACGCTTGAATAAGATCCTATATGCATAAGATCCTTCTTTTCTCATGATATTACCTATAAACAATAATACAACTTTTGTCCAAAACAAGTCGGTCATTTGTGTGTGTGTGTGTGTGTGTGTGTTAACAAAAACGCCAATCAAACTCAAATAGCAAAATTTGAATGCAAATTCTTGATTTCCCCAAATTCACCGAAGGGCAACTGTAGATTATCCTCTTGAGCTTCCTCATGAACTTCATTTTCCAGTATAATTCAGCCTTCAATCGAGCGCTCAATTAAAAGAAATTAGCTTTTATCATAATTAAAACCTAAAAAGTAAAAAAGAAACACCAAAGCTGTAGCAGGAAAAAAAAAAAAAAAACTTCTAATTCCATTTTTTTTTAAATGTTGATTATCATTTCAAAAATAAAAACGATTTGAGTGGACTAATATCATCCATAGGAATCTCCAACTTGTTCACCAAGATAAGAAGTCAGTCGCTCGTACGTTTTATTCGATAATTGAATAGATCCAGAAGGAGGGATCCAGAAAACATAAAATAAAGAAACATTGTTTTTGTTATGTTTGGCAAGGATATGAAAAAATTAAATTAAAAAAAAAGAGTAAAATATCTAGATGAGAAAATTAAAATTTAAAAAATGGGATTTTCTTCCACGTTATTTGGCAAAAGAAAAAGAAAAAGGGCTTAATCAAAGGCATATTAAAACTATGCCCTTATATAAATAGAATATAAGAGGGGATAGGGACAAACTAGTTATTTTAAAGAGCATTTTTTGTCAAATTTTTCTTTATTTTTCTTTCCAAAAGGTAAGAAAGATAAAAATATGATGGGTCCTATAGATATACCTACAACGTTCTTTCACTCATTTCGACTCTGTCAAATAGCCTAAAATTTACATCTTCTCTCTAAATTTCATCTTCTAAAATCCTTCCTCTATCTTATCTACACCTACCAAACATTGACCTAGGGCCCATTTGAAATAATCATTGTTGTAGTTTTGTAAATTAAAATTAAAATATGTATTTAGTTAAAACGTAAATTAAAAATTAATTATAATTCAGAAAATAGTGTATAAATTTAAATGTGTTCAAAAAATAAATGTAATATAAATATTATTTTATTCATCTAATTATTAAGAGTATTTTAAACATAAGAAGTATCTAATTTTGATTTAAAATAAAAATATATATAAAATTGGAAGAAACTGTGGTAGAGTCTCTCCCAAATGACTCTACCGGTAGAGCCCTTTTTTAACCATTACATTTAATCGAACGGTTGACATATCAAGAGTGTACCATTGTTATCATAGACCTTACCTCATATAAATTTTTTCACTCTAAATATTATCCGTTGCCAGCGACCTTCCCGTTGCTGACGACGAACGCCGGCGACCCACCTCCGGCCCCAGCCACGGCCAGCCAGCCGGCCACCGGCGACCCCCTTTCTCTCTCTTCTCCTCTCCCGCGGCGACCCAACCCTGGCGACCCACCACCGGCCCCACCCCCGACCGTCTGCCGACGACCCCCCCTCTCTCTTCCCTTTTCTCTCTCTTCTCTTCTCTCTCTCTTCCCCCGCGGCCCTCCCCTACCCGAGGCCCCCCCTCCCCTGGCCTCCCCCCCACCCCCTCGGCACCTTCCCCGGTGACCCCCTGGCAACCCCCCGACGACCCCACCGGCCCCCTCTTTCTCTTCCCCTTTCTCTTTCTTTTCCTCTCTTCTCTCTCTCTCTTCCTGGCCCTCTGCCCCCTAACCCTGGCCACCCGGCCACCCCCCCCCCCCCACCCTACCAGTCATTGGTGGGGGTGGGATGGGGGGGCGCTGGGTAGCTGGGGTGGGGGGGGGGGGGGCGAGGGCCGGGAAGAGAAGGAGAGAGAGAAGAGAGGAAAAGAGATAGAAAGGGGAAGAGAAAAAGGGGGACCGGTGGGTTGTCGGGGGGTGCCGGGGGGTCATCGGGGGAGGTGTTGGGGGGGCAGGGGGAGACCGGGGGAGGGGGCCTCGGGTGGGGGAAGGGCCACTGGGGAAGAGAAGAGAGAAAAAGGAGAAGAGAAAAGAGGGGGTCACCGGGGGTGGAGCCGGTGGTGTATCGTCGACGTTGGGTCGCCACGGGAGAGGAGAAGAGAGAGAAAGGGGAAGAGAGAGAGGAAAAGAGAAGAGAGAGAAAGGGGGTCATCGGTGGCCGGCCGAATGGGGCTGGGGTCGGAAGTGGGTCACCAGCGCTCGTCACCGGCGGCGAGAAGGTCATCGGTGACGGATAATATTTGGGGTGGGAAAGTTTATATGAAGTAAAGTCTATGATAACAATGGTATACCTCTGATATGTCAATCGTTCGATTAAATCTAACGGTTAAAAAAATTTATCAATAAAGTTATTTGGGAGAGACTCTACTACCGTCTCTCTTTATAAAATTATAAAATCTAAATTTCATAAAAACTTAAGAAAAAGAGAGTCGAGAGCGTGGCACTTCGTAAAAACGTAGAAAATTCTGATAATAATGAATGGTTCTGATTGTTTCAAAACAGAACATGTCAAAACAGTGTGCAAGTGTGTACGTCCATGTCAGCCAGCCATGCTAAAGTGTGAAGTAGTACTAGTAACCACAAAAAAAAAAAAAAAAAAAAAGGTAGTACTAGTATTAATATTTCACAAAAAAAAAAAGAAAGAAAGAAAAAGAAAAATAGTAATATAATATTGCTAGGCTGGGTTAAGAACAAATCGTATTTCTGTGTTCTTAATCTCGCGTTTAGAAGATCTTCAATGTAATATTAAAAGATTATGTTAATAATAAATTTTAATATTTAGATAAAAAATTATTTTATAATATAGTATTATATTTAATATTAAATTTGTTAAATATTAAATTTTGTGATAAATTTATCATAAGATTTAGTTAATATCAAATTTAACGTTTGATTCTTATTAATTAATGATTTTATTTTTATCATGTAATTATTTCATTAGTTTCATTTTTAAATTTTTTAAATACTAGATGTTTATTTTTGTAAATTTCAAAACATAATAATAATAACAAAAAATAAAAATATTAAAATATAAAATAAATAATATTATTTTATATTTTTTATAATAAATATAATATTAACATGGTTCAATAATTGGTGATGGTGTTAGATTGTGAAGTCAACAGCTTTTTTATTACTTATCCTAAAGATTTTAATTACTCAATAATTACTTTCATAATTCAATATGTGACGATTAGATGACACAGTTGCAGATAATTTAAGACCGTTTTCATGTGGTGATGATAAATGGCTACTAGGTTTCAACCAAATAAAAATATAAAATAAAAAATGGCGCTAGGTGCACACCTGGAGAACGCACATCCTCTGTCTCTTTTTCCGGTCTCCCCTGTCTCCAAATTAAAATTTGACACATCATCTGCTAGTAACGTATTTAATTAATAAAATTTATAATTAAATTTTTAAAAATCAAGTAAATCCGATTTAAATTTTTTATCTTTTCGATAGGAGTGGCAAAACGCAAGCTTATATTCATGAGCAAAAAAAGATGGCAACCACATTTATTTCTCTCACTTCTCTTTCGGTACACAACAAATCTGAAGCTTCTTAAAATAATTTGCATTTCTCAGAAAAAATGGAGCACCCACTCCATTCATCTAACAAACATTGATAACAGTAGCGAAATTAGCTTCTTCTAATGGGAAAAAAAAAAACCAGATCTGACCTTTAAAAAATTGTTTGATTACAGATTTTAAAAAATTTAGCAAGGATTTCAGAGGAGTGGTGAAGGATCTTCTTGTTTCTCGTGTAGCCATCGATGGCATCTTCCCCGTTAGCAGCCAAAAACGAAAATCTGAAAAACTTCATCAAAACATCTGGTTGCTCCTAAATGAGATCTGAAACCTTTTATCAAAATATTTGTCGTCTAGAGGAATGATGGAAGACACCGTCGTATTTCCAGCCATTGACAACATTGTGGCGGTCGGCTTCTCCGGCACAACTGTTTAGCGAGGAGGGAGAACTAATAATCAAAAGATGAGGAAAAGAAGAGAATCTAATGTCGTTTCTGATTTTTCTTCTTGTTAGATCTTTTATCTTGTCTGGCTTACCTTTTTTTTTTTTTTTTTTTTGTCGTCTCGCCTAAACTATTGCAAACGTGTTTGTGATGTCTGTAAACAGCTTTTGCTTGACAATGATATATCAAATTATATTATTATACTAAAGGAAAGGGGTTTTTACCGTTTTTTATCAAATATTCAACAGTATTTTTCCTTTTTTTTTTTGCATCTATTGCTACAGTAATATACAGTAATATACAGTGTTGTATAGTAAAATTATATTTTTGCCCTCCTACCTTTGCTTGCCGGTTGTTATCTCATAGTAAATGGGCGATTTTACCCCCGAAATGCTGTGAATATGGTTTTGTCCTTGGTTGTATGCCTATCGGTTGCTGTTTCCACAGTGGATGGACGAATTTGCCCTCCAAATCTTATTTTCCCCTCTCTTCTTCCTTCTACCGCCCATTGTCTCCTCCGTTTTCTTTCTCTATTTTTTTTTTGGCTTTTTCTCTCTCTACCGTTCTGTCTTTCTTTCTGTTCTTTTTTGAATTTTTGCTCTTCAAACCCTATTTTTCCCTTTGTTTTCTACCTTTCACTGCCGATTATGCTCCTTCATTTTCTCTCTCTATATTTTATGTTTTGCCTCTCTCTTTCTCTACCGCTCTGTTTCTCTCTTCTTCTTCTTCTTCTTTGGATTTTTGGCCTCCAAACCCTAGATTTTGGGGTTCTTTTGCACTCTCAGCCGGTTATTGTCTCTTTTTTGGTTTCGATTTGTATTGTTGATAGTTTTTTTCGTTTGGTTGTGTTTGTTCTCTCCAAATTTGGAAGTTGGTTTTTGTTCCTTGTTCTTGGATTTTTTTTTTTTGAAATGTTTTTTGTTTTGGAAACTTTTGAATGATTTTTTCTATTGTGTTTTCTTTATTTGATTTTTTCAGAATGATAAGTTTTGATTTTTATTTTTTTTCTTCCCTATCTCCTAACCCTAATTTTTGAATGTTGGAATTTTTTTTTTGGGGAAACGTTTTTTGTGTTAGAAGTGTAGATTCTAATCTTTATTGTGTTGTTTTGTGCTTCATTGTTGTTTTTGTTAGGATTTTTTTTTTGGCTCAGATTTTGGGGTTTTTGGTCTCGGAATCCTAATTTTTTATTGTGGGATTTTTTTTAGTTTTTTTTCCCCGGTACAGTTTTTGTGGTGGAGGTGTAAATTTTCGTTCAAATTATGGATTTTTTGGTCTTTTTTTTTTTTGTTTCTATTCGGTACTTTTTTGTGGTGCAAGTATAGGTTTTAGTTTTTAGTATGTTGTTTTTGGCTTCATTGTTGTTTTTGTTTGGTTTGTTTCTCTCTCTCAGACTTGGGTTTCGGTCTCTACTCTTCAAATGTTTCTTCCTTTTTTTATTATGAGTATTTTTTGATATATTTTTTTCTCATTTTTGGAAACAAATGCAGAGCAAAAAACCTAAACAAAAGATTGGGTATGTTAAATTTTTTTTTTCTTTTTAGTTTGCTTTATTTCAGTATTGTTTCCTGTTTTTTTTTTTTTCTTTTGTTGATTTTTTGATTGGTTTTTACAGATTGGGATAACAATGGTGAGAAAATGGACAAATGTAAGTATGGAGATGAATATTGAGGATTTTTTCTCTGTTGATTTCTAAATCTGTAATTTTTAGCCTTTTTTCTCCCCAATAATATTTTGTTGATTTTCTATGCAATTCTGATATAATTGGGTTAGTGTGTGTGGTGTTTTATTATCATGATTTTTTATTTTGTTCCAAGTATTCGGTGAGAAATTTAGTAATTGTAGTATATGATGATTTAGTTAGATTCGAATGAATTCTTAAACTTTTGTATTGTTTAGTTCTCTGCTTATCATTATAGTACCTAAAATCTGTCTTTGACATTTAATGCTTCTAAATTATATGTTTTATTTTTTTTTCCTATTGTAATTATGTGATTTGTTAGAAGTCTGTAATTTACTATTCATCATTACTTTGACTGAGATTTTTTTCGGCTGTTTAGTTCTCTGTTTATCATTACAGTATCTAAAATTTGTCTTTGACATTTAATGTTTCTAAATTATCTGTTTTATTTTTTTTTTCTGTTGGAATTATGTGATTTGTTATAAGTCTGTAGTTTATTGTTCATCATTACTTTGACTGAGATTTTTTTCAGCTGTAACTTTGTCATTAACGCAACTAATTATCGTAAAAATTTTTCTCTTATCTGTTATCTCGAAAAAAAAATTTCACTATCTCTTGCACCGACTCTTTTCATTTACTTACCTCTCTTTTATAAACAAATTCTCTTCATTTATTACTTCATCTCTTTCCTTCACTATTAATGCTTTTATAAAATTCTCTTAACTGCTTTGCTTTGAATCTTAATTGGCCTCTGTTCAAACCTGCTCTGTTATCCAGGTACTATTTTTATTTAAGACTTTTAATTAGTCTTGATTGTTGTTTTTTTTTTTTTTTTGTATATTGTTAATAGTTCGTTTCTCGGTTTTCTTATTGATTATCTATTATCTCAATATGTTTATTATTATGATGATGATATTGTAAAGACATTTATTTTTTTTTTATTGTGTTTTGTTTTTTTCCTCTATTTTTCGTTTTTCTCCCTGTTTTTTTTTCTTTGCTGTTTTTTATTCCCACAATGTATACAGTTGTTTTTCTCTTATTTATAAATGTTCTATGAATATTATTGATATAAGTTATATGATTGTGTTATATGTGATAAATTCACTGTTTGGTATTGTGTTCTTCTTTTTTTTTCCCCCCTTTTTCCTATTCTGATATTCGTGTTCTGTTGGTGTAAATATTTTTAACAAAAACTTTTGGATTAAAATTTTTATATGCGATGATGATCTCTATTTAACTATACAATAATGCATATACCAGATTTATTTTTTAATTTGGTATATGATGCTGAATATGGTATTATTGATAGCATATATTACATATACTATTTGACCATCTTTACTGTTACTGTGGGTGTTTGGAATTTGTGTTAATTATGTTTTTGTCACCGCATAATAGTATTCATTATATTGCTGTTTTCAGATTATTGTAATATTTTAAAAGTTTTTTTTTTTTCCTTTTTATCTATTATCACCGTTTTTTCCATTTGCTTTCTGTGTTTGGTGATAACATTTGTAAGGCCTGCCTTTTTTTTTTTTTTTTTTTATGGACACATTCCCAGACATTATACTTAGTAGCTATCAAAGATGATGTTGAATTATATTATGGCTATCATTAATAGATAATATTAATGAGATCTGAACATAGTATAAAATATTTAATAAAAGTTTTTATGTTATTTTTTGTAGTATATATGTTTATGTATATCTATATATTTAGTTATGTATTTATATTAGTGTATATAATTAAGTATAATGCACATTTAACTTTCTGTTTTTTTATTATCTTCCATTATTGTTATTAATCCTGTTTCATTTGTTGTTCTGTGCTTTGATTTTTTTCCTTGCCTTTTTTTTTCTTATTACCTGGGGAGTTTTTTTTTTTTTTTTTCAGTATATTGTTGTAATATTTAAATTTATTATAAGAATTTCTGTATTTAAATACTTTTATGATTAGAAATTATTGTGATTTTAATTGTATGGTTTAACTTTTTTATTACGTAATTCCATAGTTTTATTTGTATTGATATTTTTTTTTTGCCTGTATAATATTTAATGGTTAATTAGCATAACTTAATTTATTCATTATTTGATTTAGTTAATGCAATTTTTTATTAAAGAGAATAAATCTGTCAAAAAAATGGAGGTGTCCCAAAAAAAAAAAAAAATGTAGCAGTACTTAACAATTTAGTGAATTAGGTTTTTTTATTAATGTATATTCAATAACTTTTTTTATTATGTAATTCCATAGTTTTATTTGTATTGATAATTTTTTTTTGCCTGTATAATATTTAATGGTTAATTAGCATAACTTAATTTATTCATTATTTGATTTAGTTAATGCAATTTTTTATTAAAGAGAATAAATCTGTCAAAAAAATGGAGGTGTCCCAAAAAAAAAAAAAACAAAAATGTAGCAGTACTTAACAATTTAGTGAATTAGGTTTTTTTATTAATGTATATTCAATTTTTTATTGAGTATAAATTTGTATTTTGTTTAAAAACATAACTAAACATAATCTATTGATTATTTAATTAAATAAATCCAAGTTCTCATAAAAAAGACAAAAGTTAAAAAATAACATTTTGATAAATTGTTATATACTAGCAACAAGTAAATTTTGAGCCAAAATTTTTTTCCCATCCGTACGGAATGGTATAGTTAGAACGATTGATAAAAAGTTTGTAGTTACAAATATATATATTAAGAAAGTTAAAATAATTTACTCCAATTAATTTTAAATACGTAAAATAACACTACATGAGTAAAACAATATATAGAAATTACAAAATACTCAATTGAAAAAAATTTAGAGGCAAAAAAAATATATAGGAATTACAAAGTACTCAATTGAAAAAAATTTAGTGGGCCAAAAAAAAAAACAAAAGAGTTAACATAAAAAAAATTAATTTAACAAGTAAATAAATTTTTTAATAAAACAATATCATACATGCCAACGAAAAAAAAACTAAATAAATTAAATATAAATTAAAGAGTAATATTTTATTCAATTAATTTTACGTAAAATAAAACTGCATAAATAAAATAATATTTAGATATTACAAAATGTTAAATTTTAAAAACATTTACATAGAAAAAAAAAGAACTGAATTAACTTATTTAAAAATTAAATTAACATAATTAAATTATAATATCAAAAAATTAAAAGGGTAATTAAAATTTTAAATTAAAAATATCCAATGAAAATTTGTAAATATAAATTTAGAACAAGATGAGTATATATAAATTTTTCTCCATCTTTTTTTTTCTTTTTTTTTTTCCCCTGTGATAGATTTTATTATAGAAAAAATATATTTATAATAATCATAAGTAAATTATTATAGATGTTGTATATAAATATTTTTTTTAAAATTAGATTTATTAAATATATTATATATTTTTACATTTATTTGTTAAGTAGATTATTGTAAATGTTGTATATTAATATTATTCTGTAAAATTAAATTTATTAAATATCAAATATATTTTTCTATTTATTTATAAATTTAATTAGTTTTTTCTTTTTTTTTTTTACTATCTTTTTGTAAGTTATTAAATTTTTCTTACTGTTAAATTCTCAAATTTTTTATTTAATTTATTATTTATAGTTTTTTATTTGGAATGTATTAATACATTTTATTACAGTGAAAAAAATTCTAATGCTGAATGTTTTTTTCCTTAATATTGTTTTTGCCATTTTTTTATGCTAAATTTTAGACATTAGATTCCGATATATTGTTGTATTGTGTTTTTACTCACTTTATCTTTTTTTTTTATTTTTTTTAATTTTTAAACGATTTTTTTACTTTAAATTTTTTAATCTTTATTTTGGATTTTTTTCTGGATTTGTTTTGGTCTTTTTTGTTTCTTTTATTCTATTTTTAAAAGACCCTTTTTTTTAGGATTCTGCGTGCTTTTTTTTTTGTGTGTTTTTTTGTTTGTTTTGTTTTATATTTAAAAAATCCTTTTTTTAAAATGTTTTTGCATGTATATAACCTGATAAAAATTTATTTTTTTTAACATTAAAAAAAAAGGAGAAAATGAGATATATATTTTATTTTACTATAATTTTTTTGTTAGGATTAATTTTTTCCTATTCTTTTGAATCTAAAGATTTTTGTTCTTTTTTTTTTGTTTTTTTATTTTTGTTTTAATTTTTTTTCTTTAAATGAGTATAATTACATAATTTTTTTTATTTTTTTGCTTTTGTTTTCGTTTTTATTATTGTTAGTATAATTGTCATCTTGATTTTGCATCTTTATTATTGAAAGAGATTTTTGAAAAGAATTATACTTATTATAATTATAATATTTATCTTAACTAACTATTTTTATTATATAATACTCAATTTTTTTAGTTATTTTTTTCTTCCTTTCCCGTATAACGCACGGATATTAAACTCGTTTTAACTAAAGATAGGAAAAGGTGGTAGTAGCTGGAATCCAACAAAAAGAAATGGCCTTACTGGTTTTTGTTCTACCTTTGTCTCTTTTTCTTCGTCGTCTATTTTGAAAATATATTCACCGAAGATATAAATTACTATTCAGAAAATCCTTTATTTTCAGGAAGTACTGCTTATCTTTTGTTCATTTTTTGTTACAGAACAAGCACATCATGATCACGTCCATTGCCTAATGCAAAAGGCAAAGAACTACTCATACTGGTACAAGACAAACCCGAAAAATAAATCCCACAAAAAAAAAAAAAGAGATACCTGTGCGGCAAATCCACTTATGGCACTACATTTTAGGATAGAGCATTAATTTCCATTACTAATGGATCAGAGGATTATCCCCACGCTCAATATTAATGGAAATATGCATATATATATATATATATATATAACACAAACATGATTCAAGATTCGAAAACAATCTTGATCCCGCCAACTTTAACGTTTCCATCTTTAGGGACCAAAGTCACCAACACACTCTCATCATCATCAGCCCCAACGTCCTCCAGCAACTCCGATATTCCCAGCTTCAACTTCGTGTTTGTCCTCTCCTTGTTCTTCGTGTTGTGCGGCACCGTCACAAAGCTCCCGGCGAACTCCGACTTGTCAGGCCCACCCTCGTCCTCATCGTTCACGTACACGTCGAACTTCACCGCCGAATTCCTGTCGTAATCGATGCCCTCAATCACCAATATCTCCTCTTCCGCTTCCTTCTCGGCCTTGCTCCTTCCCTTCTTCGGCCTCGGCACCAACACCGTCGTCACGTTTGTCAACGCTATCGGGAAATCGGTTAGCTGGGTCAGTCCTTTGACTGACTCGGCGGCCGTCGCTGCGCCGACGCCCACCGACATCCCCACCTTTTTTGCTTTGCTAGTAGTTCCACTCTTTGGCTTGCTTTTCAACCATGGAAGGTCGACCTGCTCATAGACATAACCGAGCCTCTTAGTATCCAAGCTATCTGCGACCGTAACTCGGACAAGGTTCTTGTTCTGGTCGTAGAATAAAAATGCGGAGTTTAGCCAATCGGGGTCGGTGATATCGGTTCTCTTCTTCCCCGGTAGCGACTTCCAGATACTCCACATCCGGTCGACATTGCCGTGATGCGCATAAAACATCGGATCTCGCCCGGCCGAGTAGAAGTTCCCCATGTTCTCGCCAAATTTGTTGTTCTCGTTCCCACTCCAGATGTGGATGGGGGTATGGGGGGTAGCCTCAATCGAACCGGGCGAGTTTTCTGGCTGTTCCCCTGCCCGAAAGTCGCCGCCAAAGAAAAGCGATTGTGTATTGGCACCGGACACCATTTGCCGATACATGATGGTATTATTCTCGGCCACCTGGTCCTCGAACTGCGGAATTTTGCCAGCATCTTTGCTCTTGCTGTAGTCGAGGTCGAGCAAAAAGGGCGGCTGATGCGCAATGCTTCGGTTCACGTCATAGAGGGCAGAATTTTTATCGGAGGTGAACATGGCCGGCATTGTTATGCCACCGGGATGGTCCCAGTTCCAAAACGGAATAGCGAAAGTCGGGTCACCGATGAGGCTACCCAAGATCCTCTCGTAGAAGTAGAGGTACCAGCGGTGGAAGGGAAAGAAGAGCCAAGAGTTATGGACTTGGAGCTCAACGCCAGGATAGCCAGTCTGGTCGTAGACACTGTTGCAGTAAGCACAGTGAACGTCAGCTTGCTGCGAGAAGCTCCGCGGGTCGGTGTCGGGCAATTCTTTCATCCGTTTTAGGGCCTCGTTGTACTTGGCTATGTACTCCTTGCCAACCTTATGAGCCGCTGGTCTGACTCTCAACTTGGTGATTGGAGGTGGCTTGAAATCGATGATCTTTAAGGATGTTGGCGGGCAACAGTCGACGGGCAGGACTTGTCCTCCCGTCTCCGCGTTGCCACATTTAGTGATGTCTGGTGCATCAATCGGGGCGGCTACGGCAAGAGGGCTGGTCCCGATCCCGGTCATGCCGAGACCAACAAGCACCTCCCTCCTGTCCACCTTTCCGAGAATCGGATTGTCGGAGCTCTGGTTGCTGGCGCTGCAAGAGACTGATCTGCGTGATCTGGTGTGACGGGTGGATTTGGTACGAGGGAAGGGACACAACGATGTGGCAATGGAGGAGGTGGTGATGGTGAGTGGATGAGCGAGGGAATAAAGAGTTGCCATTTGCTATTTGTTTTAATTAGGTTTCGATCGATGCAAAGAGTGCACTGTCTATTTAAAGAAAAATGTTCTGTATTTGTACTCTCTGCACTTCTTGATTTCAAATTAATTATCAATGTCGATCACGTGTTTAGTCCTAAAAAGGGATATGTTCTGTATTTGTACTCTATGCACTCCTTGATTACATATTAATGTCAATGTCAAGCACGTGTCGAGTCAAGGATGGAGTACGGGTTTTTTTTTTTTCGCTAACGAAGGATGGAGTACGTCAAACCAAGAGTAAACACCTAAGGACTTAGATGGATTAAACAAAAAAAGATTTTGAGTTATGATTAACTAGTTCATGAATTACGATCGTCTTTCTTGTTAAATATTTAGATTCGAGTTACCCCATTATATGGATCGAAGTATATATATATCTATTTTATAAAAAATTTATATGTATCACATAAAGAGATATCTATCATAGAATTATCTTAGTATAATAACCTTTACCTCTATAATCTTCTTTTTAATTTTAAAAAAAAAAAAGGTCTGAAGCATGTGTGTTGCATGTGCTTATTTGCATGAACGCAAAATTTAAGTGAAGATGGATTTGAGAAAATTTATTAGGAAAAATTGTAGTAAATAGTATATTTTATAAATACTTTGAAGTTTTATAACAGGGCTTTTGAAACATGACAAATTATCACAAATCTTTACAATAAATTCTTGGATTTTCTAATAGATAACACATTTATAGTTTATTTTTCATAATATATGTATATGTATAATTTTACATTAGAAAGAGGAGAGGAGGAAGAGAGATAGAAAGAGAAAGAAAAATGAGGGATCATAAATCTGATTATATAAATAGTAAAAGAGGAGGAGAGAGAAATTGAAATTAAGGAAAAATAAGTGATCATAACTCTGATAATGTTATTTATTATACTATATAAAAATTTTATGTTACTGCAAAAAATATATTTTACTTTATCTCTCGTTAATAAAACAAATGAGGAGAGAAGATATTTCTATCTAGTGTGCTGCTTGGACACTACTTCCTCTCAATTGTTTTTTTTTTTAATTTTTAATTTTTTTTTACACGTAGAATGAACTATGAACCAGAAAAAATACCAATACTTTACTCCTTCAAATAGCAACTTCGGCCAATCAATCAAGAAAAAAAAAAAAAAAAAAAAAAAAAAAAAAAATACGGTGTCCTATATTCTTGCCCCTTGTTCACTTTGTCTCGTAGTTGCAGACAGCTCACGAGGCAAATAGAAGAGCTATCATTCCTTTTACTTCCCAAACGTTTGTGAGAATAACGTGGTGAGGAGCTGTTTGCGGCCATTTACTCCAAGCGGACTTCTCCAGTCTTTTTTTTTATTTTTTAATGAAGTGAACCAATTTTACTTCACATATATAAATATTTATTTTTATTAAAAATAAATAAAAATTTAAAAGTTATAATTTTTTTTTATTTCAAGTTGAAATATGATGATTTTTAAAAAAAATTTGTATAGAATAGTGCAAAAAACAAAACAAGATACATAGTTATATTTTTTCTAAATACATTTCAAGTTTTTTTATATTATTTAACTATGATAATGTATTTTTCAACTAACTGTATATTTTCAATCATCAATTCATTTTCAATTAAAACACTTTCAAACTCCAACTTCAATAGATATTCCAAACGGGTTCTTAATTAGGTTATAAAACCTTTTTTTAGGGGAAAGATAAAAAAAAAATTATTAATTTAGCCTCCGTTTGACAAGTTAGTTGGAGATGAAATTTTTAAGTTAGAATTGATTGAATTTTTAAAATTAATTATAAATTTTATTGACTTTTCATAAATATATAAAAATTGATATGACAAAATATAGTTTAATTGGAGTTTAATTGAAGTAAAGTCTTAATACCTAACAAAGCTTTAATAAACAAGTCAAGTTAACTCTTACAAAAGTCCCACGCGGCAATTAATCTACCCAAACATTATCAATGGAACTACATATAACATGTCTAAAGAGGAAGTGGGGTATAATATTATTTTCATCACATAAAATTCATGATTTTTAAAACTGTTAGTATAACGATAGTTTCATTCTGTATTTTTTTTTTTTTGTACTATTAGATTCTAGAATAAATTTTCTTAACCATAAAATTGATCATGGGTGTTTGAAATTTTATGTACGTTAATTAAATATTCATCACATACTAACTCCAAATTTTATGAATACAGTGTATATTATTCTTTCTTTTTTTTTTTTTGTCCTATCTCTAAAATTCGATATATATATATATGTATATATATATATATATATGTATGTATTTTGCTTTACATGACTATAGTGTTTTGGACTTTGTAGTTATTTTAAAAGAAACAGGTTAAGCTTTTCAGGAAAATTCAAATTATCTTGCTCTGACTAGTCCCGAGACTTTTGCAGATGGAAAGACCAATGTTCAATGATATTGCAACTATATCCACATCTTCTACACTAATATGTTTTCATTCAGACGGTCTACTTTACTATTATTTTAACTATTTTCTTTATCCCTAGACTAATTTATTAGCACCTGTGTTTTAGGTTAGTTAAATTTTTAGATATATATATATATATATATATATTGTAAAAAATGATCTTTACTATTTTAACTATTTTCTTTATCCTTATTATTTTTTTTTAGTTTAACATGATTTTTATTTTTAATTTTTTTGGAACTGCTAATATAATTTAACCTGATTCAATAGGAAGACTTTTTTGTTGTCGTGGGAAGATCTTTTTAACATATGAAAACACGTTTTTCGGAGTCGCTTTTTGTTTTCTTTTCTTTACTACAAAAAAAAAAAAAAAAAAAAAAAAAAAAACAGAATAAATGCACCTATCTTTTTATATCACTTGTTAACATCAATTTGGTTGTGAGCCACCGAAAGTTGTCGACATATGAATGGATTAGAGGTGCAGTGCATCCAATCAATTTTATAACTCTTTTATCATGAAAAATATTCGGAACAACTATATCATTGGTATATTATTGATAAATCATCGTAATTGTAAAATCTAACAAAAATAAAAAAACAATCACACACACATACATATAAACTCTACCTAAAGAAAAATAAATAAAGCTATTTATTTAAAAGCATACGTGATTAGAAAACAGCTACCTACCTCTTTTTTTTTTTTTTTTTTTTTTTGTCTTCTTCCTTCATTTTCAATCTCTCTCTTATTCACACCAAAACAAATTTGCTGCAAAAATAGTGAGAAAACAAAATATCGACATTTATAGAAATTTTAGTATTTAAATTTAACGAAAATATCGATGTCGGTAGAAATTTATATTAAATATGAAAATTCATTTTAAAATATTTAAATTTTAAATAAAACTTTATAAAATTCTAAAATAGTTAGTAATACATAAGTTAAATGCAACTCTCAATTAAATACTACGTATATGATAACTTTACATGCTAATAATGGAGCAAATATAGTAAATGATAAGTTGGCATTCACCAATTAAATAAAATCATTGAAACATGATATAGTATTATTACATTTATTGTTTCATACATGATAAGAAAATATTAATATTAAAAGAGATTTTAGAATGTTTAGAAGTATTTGCAGTATATATTCAGAAGTATTTGCAGTATTTTATTAGTGTAAACAATATCGATATCAAAATATGACATTTGAGCATTTATTTTATATAATTTTAGACATGTTATATATTTCTTAATCTCTACCATCTATTCATATATAAAAATAATTGTGTATGAATTTAAAAAATAATGAATTTTACTATATTAAAAGATAAAAAATAACATTACGATTGATATTTTATGGATATTTTGTTGATAATGCTGTGAAAATTTCTAGAAATTTCCATGATATTTTGTTATTCACTACTATACTTTTCGTGGAAATCGATATTTCTCTTAAAATATATATATATATATATGATATTTATGGAAATTCATGGATATTTTGTGGAAAATATATGACACTCATGTTTTCATATCAGTACTTTCAAAATACAGAAATTTCCGTAGAAATCTTAGTGGAAATGTTGATTTTTCAATCCTTAGAAAAAACACAATAAAAGAGGAGAAAAATACAGATAAAATCATATGTAATTTCTTTCAACGTCTTTATTTGTATACATGCATATAAAAATTGTGTCAAAATTTTGTTTCCTTTCTTAGAAATATAATCTTATTAGTGCTGATAGATTTCAAAACGACTCTCAAGTTTCATGTTCAATTTAAAACTAAGCGTCGTTAATGATGCTATTGTATTTAGTGTGCTGGTGATGAAATTACATAAAACTATTCGGGTGCAAAGGGTAAGAAGTATAAAAACCTTAGTTAGCAAAATCACGTGCTGTCAGTATAGTATCTCATTCAGAATTTTCCACAATTTATGTCTTTATTGTAGTATTATTTATATCCTTTCAAGCCAAAGAAATTCTGTTCTAAAAAATAAAAATAAACAATGTATACTTTGTTCTTTTAACTAGGTTCTAAGGAGCGCTGAAAATTAAAGAAACTGAATATTAAAAGGAAATCTGCCACGTGCGATGTGGATTTTCTAACGAACATCGGAAAATTTTGTAAATATCCAAACTATCCTCACCATGGTATTCCTTAACTTAATACTGAACTCTTTATTGAAAGAAAAAGTTTCTTGAAAATTTTCAATCACTAAACAGTGTAGAAAATATCATTTCAAAAGAAGTGTAAAAAATTTCCAAAAGTAACTTAATTTCTTCATTAAAAAATCAAAAAAAGAGAAGAAATTAAAATGTAAAATCAGATTAAAACTTAGAAACAAAATTAAGGGGAAAAAAAAAACTTATGTGTTGACTTATATACCATTTTGACTATAAAAAATTCGATTCAAATTCAATCCAAACTCACTTTTTCATTTTTTCTAAGTATGTACCACATTCATTTTTATTTTTATGTTTGTTTTTATGTTTAAATACCTATTCATTTTAGGCTATCATTAATTCAAATTGACTTTAAAAAAAAAATATAAATGATGTGCTAAACGAGAGTTTAGATATTATTTTCATATCTAAGAAATTTTTCAAGGTTATCATCACTGGAAACTTAAACAACTTCACCATGCAACCAAAGTCGCGTTTGTATAATGAATCACAATATTTAAGTAATTCACCATGTGATTATCAAATAGATCCTCCAATTTCAAATATAAGAAATCATGACCTATATATGTATACATAGATACATGCACATGGTGCATATGCGATATATATGAACACATAATATATATATATATATAAATATATGTTTATATTTCTATGTATTATTATTGGCAAGGAAATTTCCTTGTCTCATTTTTTGGGGTCAATTATTGTACGAAGATATTCACGAGCGCCTAAGGGGGCTCATATGTCTCTCAAAAACGCACTTGATTACGCGTCCCTTCCACACTATTGAGTTGTTTGGTGTTTAAGTTTGAGTTAAGATTTGTAAGTTTAAATAGTGATTTTGGTTGACTTTTTCAGAAAAGACAAAAAACTTTTAGGGATTAATATGTAATAAAGGATTCAACTAACTTTTGATTTAGACTGGATTAGACTGAACTGATATAGACACATGTCAATTGCTACAGGATAAGATTGTAGTAAATATCAAAGGTCCAATTATGTCCAAATTAAAACATCTAGGATGTAAACATTTAAGCCAAAAATTTTGAACATAAATATTTAAACAGTCATCTGAATTGGTATTTAAATATTAACATTCTAAATAAAAATATTTGAATAAAAATATTTAAATATGTATTTGAAATCTCTGAAAAGACATGAGAGAAATGAAAAAAAATGACATTTAAAATGATTTTCAAAATTTTTTAAAATCACTGTAGAATATATGTAAAAATTGAGGTAAGTTTTTGGGGACGACTTATGCCATTAAAAAGCCTCTAAATTAATCGATTGCGTCAAACTTAAACATATATTTTGAAATGACCATTCGAATCGAATTTTTTAAATGTTTCAAATGATTGCGCCAAACGGATAGTTGCATGCACGTTTCTAATGTCAAAAAGATTCATAAAAAAAAAAAATTAAATAAGTAAAGATGGCTGGCATGTACTATGGATTATTATTATGCATTTTTTAAACTTTTTTTCCTAGATATAAGCTTTCTTAAGGAATTGACCTTAATGCCATCTTTGATTGGATTAAAAGAGAACGATAGAAGTAAGGGACGGATGATGAGATGGAGAATCATAAATTGTTTATTTTGTAAGAAGGAAAAAAGGAAGAAGAAGAAGAAGGAAGGAAATAATAATTAGTTTTAATTTGCATTTATTTTCACATTTCTTTTTTAATTTTGTCTGAGGAGCTGTTCCACAAATTTTTTTCCTCCCTTCTGAACTCCATTCTGTTATCTGTTATTTTTCTTTCTTTCTTTCTTTTTTCTTTCTTTCTTTCTTCTTTTTTTTTGTTAGTTTGGAAAATTTAAAACTAATTATTCGTTTTTACTTGTCTAATATACATCTTGATTAGTAACATATCAGAGACAGTGTGAAGTCCCAAGGATTCAGTTTCATATAATTTTGGACAAAGGAAGAGAGAATGAACTAGACCAGTATTGTCCATCAATTCTTAAAAAACAAAAAACAAAAAACAAAAAACAAAAAACAAAAAACAAAAACAAACAACAATATCTTGATGACCTACATTATAAGATAATAAGGGTACCAGATTCCTAGCATTCATTCATAACCATACGTTGAAGGTCCAGAGGTACTACATATGGTCAGAGGAAGTTTTAAATATGTTAAAGAGGACAGCAAAGACAGTGATAGTAACAATAATATAAATAATATTCAAATAGTTTTAAAAAGGAAAAGAAGACAAATAAATTATAACTTATTTGATCAAAGCACCGATGTCTATATTAATTTTATAACTTATTTGATAAAACGGTTTAATTTAAATTAAATTAATTTTTTTTATTTTTATTTTTATTTTTTTTAAATCAATAAAAATTATAATTAATTTTTAAAAAATTAACCAATTTAAATTTAAAAATTTTAACTCAAACTATTTTATCAAACAGATTCTTATACTTCAATCTCCTGACATAATAATAAATAATAAAGCATGCTTTCTCTTGGGTTGGTGGATATTAATAATGTAGGTGTAGGCCCACTACTTCGTAAGTTCTTTGTTTTTCGCCTTTTATATTATATTAGTTACATTGTGAATGAAGAATAAAAAAATAAAATAAAGAAAAAAAAATCACGTGACTAAACGTGATCATCACTTAACTGACAATTGACAAATGAAAAAGAATGACTAAGGCTTTATTTGACAATAAAATTTAACTTGAATTAAACAATATTTTTTCATCTCAAATTTTTATCTTTTTTTTTAACGATCAATAAAATTTATAATTATTTTTTAAAAAAATCAATTCAACTCAAACTTAAAAATTTCATCTCAACTCAAACTTAACTTATTCACCAAATTGATCCTAAAAGAACTATTAACTCTTTTAAAGAGTAGTATATAGGTTTTTTTTTTCCTTTGTCGAAGATTCCGATTTTACGGACTTTACATTTTTGGCTGAATATTTTAATCCCAGTAAAAATGAGGAAGGCATTTTAACTCACTCTCGTTTTTGTTTCTTTTACTAGAAAAAAGGCTCTCAGTTTAATTTAATTTTCGAAATGAAACTTTCACCCATTAATTATTATGTATTCATCATCCAATCCTGATAGCTTCGATAAAGCATTCTTTTAAAAATTTGGATCTCTTTGACTCCTAATTCATATCTCCCTCACCGTCGTATCAATTAGATCTTGTCATGTCATGGAAGGTTTAGGGGCCATTTGGTGCAACTCCAGGTTTGAATTTTGGAGTTATATATCTATATAAATTTTTCAAAATTAGTTTGTTTTCACAACTCAATTTAAAATTACATTTCTTGTTTTTTTTTTTGTTTCATTTTTAAAAAACTAGAACTTAAAGATCTATAAATTTTTTATTTTAAATTAAAATAAAATAATTTTTATATAAATAAACACTACATCAAGATGAACAAAATTATATCCATAGGGGATGAAGGGTATGGCAACTGCGAACTCGGGAGCGAGGAACAATATCTTGGGTCTGAGTCAATGGCACTAGCGTTTTCTTATCACTACGTTGGCTATGAAAAAATTAAGCTAGGGTGGGCATACGTTGTCAGAAAGAGGCAGTTGTTCAGTGGAAATTTTCCAACTATATATGAAATCATGGTATTCAATTTAGCACTGGATTCAATTTCATACCCACGTGGAAACATTGGTTAACATGTGCATTGAGTTATTTAAAAAGGAATCCAATAAATCTTCTTGTACACCAAAAAAAAAAAAAAAAAAAAAAAAAAAAACGAATATTGAAACTCTCAATACATGATCAATTATTGGGCCTTTCCCACCAAAAAAAAA
>CM046361.1:13932913-13974253 GCA_025413025.1 Ficus hispida
AAAAAAAAAAAAAAAAAAAAAAAAAAAAAAAAAAAAAAAAACCCAGTGGAAAAGAATCTAGGAGAGAATCCGACGTCTCACATACTTCCAAACGACTCTCTTATTCTTTGAAAGCCGAGATGAAAACAAAGCCCGGCGAGGAGGACCACCAAGTAGTAGTGCCAAGTAGTTAATGTTGTCAAAGTTATACTATCCTTATTATAAGCGGAATACAAATTGCAGTAGATCATCAATATATATTAAGCAAAAAAAAAAAAAAAAAAAAAATCTCTGATACATCCTTTAATATGTCAGACACCAAATGCGAGAATTGACTGAGAATGTAGGATGGAGCAGTAAAGTAAGTAAAAAGAATCTTCACCGAAAAGCTAACATTTTGGCTGAGAATAACACAAAGTCCTCAATTTGGAGAGAGGGCCTGAGGAGCAACATATGTCGAAGCATTCCAAGATGACGATGCTTCAGACATGCTTGGATTTTGACGTTCTTCTGTAGTCTTTTAGAATGGCTTCCACGAGTATTATTAAGCACTAAAAGTTCTTCTAGGCATGAGAACAGAGGCATGGAAGTCAGATTGGGGCGATCCTCGTTCATTTTATCTCTTCAATTTCAAAACCGTTTAAACCACTACCCCTCCTCATGTATAGAAAACCGTTCAAAATGCCCCTCCATCTAGTTTCGTTATATGCTTAATGGATTTGCCGACATATAATAGATTTGCTAACATGTAAATAATTTTGATTTCTAAAATGCCCTCCGAACTATTATTCTGATGTCAACTTAATTGCCCCCGATTTTTTTCAAAGTGGTTAATATTGTGCCCCCTTAATTAAATAAAAGTGTTCAAAAACACTCATTTCATATAAATCTACCTATAAATTAAAGAAATAACTGACATAGCGGAAAGAAAAATAAAATGGCTGACATAACATATTCAAAATGGGTGAATGAAAGATGATATGGTAAAATTGATATGAGTAGGTTTAAAATTTATCTTATAAATTCTAAATTAAAACTATGAAAAGATAAAAAAAAAATCAAAATAAGGAAATAAGTTCTTTTTAGCAAAATATAAAAAATTAAAAAATAAAGCTTTAAAATATGTTTTTTTAATTAAATCTTCTTGTGGTAGGTTAAGAAATGTCCTATATGTTTTTAAGATTAAATCTCATGTATTCTTTTTTGCTGACAAAAAAAAAAAAACTATAACATTATAATATATATTATATATATATTAAAAAAAAGTAAACTTTTTCTGATTGGTTTTATAAATCTATATAGATACAACTTAACTATATATATATATATATAATTGTAAAATTATATTTAGCAGAAAATTTCAAATTAAATATTACTTAAAAACTTGAAAAATAGTAGCAATAGTTAAGTTGTTTATACATATAATTTATAGCTTTAGTTAGGATTTTTAAGATAAGATATGAATTCACTCGAAACTATTTGACTAAATCATTCTTTATTAATCTATTTTAAAAACTATTATGTAGTTACTCAGTTAGTTTATTGGTAAATTTAAATAAAACGACTGTTTTGAAACACTTTTATTTAGTTGAGGGGGTACAATAATCACTTTTAAAAATTCACTACCAAATTACTTCTATCAATTGATGCACAATTTTAATCCATTGTCATTTTAAGTTAACAACAATAGTTATTTAATTAATGAATTTAATTAATTAATAACTGGTTATTGGAGTTTCGAGTACATAGGTTTATTTGATCCCCATACTATCTTTACGTATTTCTGGTTAGAACATAAAATATTCAAGACTTATTAATTTAGTCATAACGTTTTGAAGACATACTACTGTAAAATTGATTATCGACAATATAATTTTTTATTGTTGAAAATCACCTGTTAGATGTCTAAGAGATCAGAATGACAGTGTCTATATAACACTAATATTTATATGTTGTACATATTTTATGTGTTGGAATAAATATTAATTGTGTGGGAGTTATTTGTTTTACTTGATAAAATAATTATTGCACAGTAATTTAATTTTTTTTTATTGATGATGAAAATTTATTATGTGAATTATATAAAATTGTTTATGTATGGAATAAATAAATAACAGTTTTAATAAATACACTATACATAAAATGTTCCCTTGAACTATAAGCATTATCCTGAACTTTATTTTGTAACGTTGTTTCGTCTTTTAAATTTTGGAAAATTTTACGAATTTTTTCTATAATTAAATTTTTGATAAACAAAAATGCACATAATAATAGTTGGAAGTATGACTTGTGAATATTAAATACACATCGGTTAGAATTACATTAAAATAGTAAATATTTATAGGTAATTTTGTAAGTTGACAATTAATAATAATAATAAGTATCAGGAGTGCTGTCAATATAATCCACTTCATAATTCTATATTTAGTACCCCTAACTTCCAACGAGTGTTTTTTTTTTGTCAAAAATTTAATTGAGGGAGAAATTTGCAAACTTTTCCAATGTTCAAGGGAAAGAATGTTGTAAATTGAAGTTCATGGAGTATTTTGTGATAATACCTAAAATTTAAGAGAAAAAGTGTATTTTGTCCCTTTTATTGGCTTAAAAAAGAAATTATCTTTAAGAGAACAGTAAAAATAAGAGTATTTTCGTAATTATCCATTTCCATTGTAAAATGCTTTCTCCATTAAAAAGAACCCAAAAAAAGAAAAAAAAAAAAAAAAAAAAAAAGGTGGAAGCTTTTTTCTTCTCCAGGTGAGAACATGGTGAAAACAAGAATCACCACCAAACCCACGAGCGATTTCTTCCTCTACAAGTAAGTTTCCTTCAAGAAAAATCAAAGATTTTGAAGAAGCACGAACAATGGCGGAAACACCAGACACCATCTTCGAGGAGAGAGAGGAGGAGCTCCTAATCCCAGCTACTAGTTCAGGTACTGAAAACCCAACTCTTAGAAGAACTGCCCATTTTCTCAAACCTTGTGTTACGCAACTTAGCGGCCATGAAAACGAGCTTCTCAAACCTCACACATGTAGGAACACCATTTTTTCTGAGCACAAGAAGTTACCCTTTAAGATCTATTTCAGAGGGTGGAGATTTCCACTGAAAGAATGGGGAAACTGGATTGAAAGCTTGCTTCCCAAGTACCAATCCACATGGAAGAAAGCTGGTATTTACGAAGCGATAATGGGTTCTGTTTATAAGATCCCAAGGGACAAAAGACTTGTTTTTGGGCTTGCAGGAAAATGGAGTGCTATTACAAACAGTTTTGTCTTTCCTTGGGGTGAAGCCACTGTTACTCTGGAGGATGTCATGGTTTTGGGCGGTTTTTCGGTTTTGGGAGAGTCGGTTTTAGCCCAAATTGATGACCAAGAATCTGTTGACATTCATCTGGAATTGATCGAAAAGTTAAAAGAAGCCGCGACACCGGGTAGCTCTAACCGAGCATCAGGGCGTGCTTGGCTGAGGTTTTTTATGGGTAGTGGGAGAAAACTTGAGCATGAGGCCTTCCTTTCATTTTGGTTATCTCAGCATGTTTTTCCCTCGGTGAACTACTTTGTCGGGCAGTTTGATTTTCCCATCGCGATCCGTCTCGCCAGAGGGATAAGGATTGCTCTCGCGCCGGCGGTCTTGGCGAGCATTTATCACGACTTGCGTTCGTTGAATGAGAAGCTCATTGCTTCAGCAGTGCTTAAGAAGGATGCTCTTATGGACTTGACCCTCCATGCCCGTTTTCAGTTGGTGCAGCTATGGGCTTGGGAGAGGTTTCCGATGCTTGGACCGAAACCTACGTGCTTTCCAAACGGTCCTAAACCGAGACCAGCTCGATGGAAAAGTGCGAGAATTGTTTGTAATGTCGACATAAGGATGGCCTTGGACTCTGCTGGTGAAACCTTTCGGTGGCATCCCTATGCTTCATCTGCGGACTACTGGTTGTTACCCAAGTTTGACTTGGATAAAGAACTGCGGGTTTCGGTTGATCAGGATCTCGACGAGGAATTAGAGACACTAGCTAGATGCTTGAGGGTAAGTGAGCTTGTTGGAATCAACTGCATAGAGCAGTACCTTCCACACCGAGTTTCGAAGCAATTCAGAATGGATCAAGATATTCCGAGCCCTGTGGGTCGATACAATGAGAGTCAGAGTGTTACTTGGAGCAATTACAGCAGGCCAATTAGAGATGTAAAGCTATACATACCGTCCAAGCACTTTATGGCTGGTGTTACTGTTCGATACGCGAAATGGTGGGAGAACTCGGTGTTGAGCCAGAGTGATACTAGATTGGCTAGAAATACAGCAGTTAGGTCTCCTAGGAGTTTTAATGTCGAAAACAAGGAATTGTCACTTGCTGATTCTACTCTGAAGGATGGTTTTTTGAATCGTCATCCGGTGGAAGTGGCGAGTTCTGCTTCTATAGGTCAAGAAGAATTCGTAACATCTCGTGGCAATCATAATGTTACTGGGAAAGTACTTGAACCCTTGGCTGATCAGATGACGATGGCCTCAAAGAGTGGCTAGTTCGTCGGAGAGATTACTGAAAACGAAGATTATTCACCCGCAGATGCTACTAGCGGAGGTCGTTTCAATGCAATGGAAGGGGAGGAGTCTGCTATTAGAGGTCAAGAAGGACTCCAACAATCTATTGGCAATGCTGTTGACATCGAAAAGGAACTCGAACTGGCTGTTGCTGCCGAACCTCCCTCAGGTGCTCAGCATCAAAATATGTCGGTTTCAGCTGCAGATGACGGAGTTGCTGAAGGTATTGAGAGTGCAAGGCCTGTGGTTGATCCAATGAGAACCGTCTCAAAGACTGCATTGTGTACCAAGGATGTTAATATCAAAGCGAAGAGCCTAGCAAGTTCGAGTTCGAATGGAAGAGTTGTCGAAAATATGGTGTCTGCAACACATGTTATTATTGATCTTACTAATGAAGAAAGTGAAGCAGAAATTCAGGTTTCCAGGGACATTCTGGGATTGAAGCTTGAAGCTCGAGTTCGGAGGCTTGAGAGAATAATTTATGATCTAAAGAAAACAAGATATTCTCGTTTAATTAAGGATTAATAGCCCATCCGATTCGCTTCGACAGGAGGATGAAGTACTTCCACGGAGATTGAAAAAGCTTTTGTCAACAGATTTCTTACTCACTTTAGCTTTTGTTTATCAGTAGGAAAAAAAGATATTGTATTGCAGGATGTGTTTTTGAACTTCTATGTGACTGACTGATATTTTGTAACTCCTTTGTTTGTTTCAACCACTCAACCCATTCAACTCAAACTTTTTTTTTTGTCTTTTTCCCAAAAAGTTTGTCTTTTTCCCAAAAAGTTTTTTTGTCTTTTCTGAAAATTCAAAAAAATTTACTATTCAAACTTAAAAATCTCAACTCAAACCACTACACCAAACACCCATATATATGTCTAAATCTAAGTTTTTATCTCTTTATAAAAAGTCGATAAAAATTATAATTAGTTTTTGAAAAGTCATTCAATTCCAGTTTCAAAATTTCATTTCATGCATGGATGATATTCCTTCTCTCTCTATTTTTCATATTTGTAAGAATGCAAGGTAAAAGTTTACAGTGTTTTTTTGTTTCCTCACATGCATGGATGATATTCCCTAAGCCTGTTTGGATGGCATGTCCCATTTTGAAAATGAGACTAAAATAATATTTTGTAATCTCATTTGCATCAAAAGTTTCATCTTAAAAAAGGAAAGAATCCTCATTTTAAAAAGCACAATCACCCGCTTTTAAGGCATTATCGAATATGGTTTTACAGTGTCTTTTAGATTCTTTTTGTGATTTAAAATGTGGATCCACAGTGCCTCATTAATTATGTTCAAGGTAGGATTTTTTTTTTTTGTTTTTTGGTTTTTTTGGTTTTTTTTTCTTTAATCACCATTTCCCTTCATTTTAAAATGATATTGACTTTTTCAACTTGCTGTATCCAAACACCATTTCAGAATCTTTGTTTTTGTTTTGTTGTACTCACTGCCAATCTTTAACTTTACATGACTAACAAAAATTTCTTGAAAAAACATGCTCACTTACACATAAGATTAGGAATAAATATGTTGCAAAGGAATGGACAAAATGACGTGTCGTTCAAATGAGTTTTTGTTTTCCGTTGATTCATTCTTGGCCGCTGAAAATGGAGGACCTGTAATAATCAAAATTTTCACGAACTCACAATTTTCTTGTAAATAAGAAATTTATAGTTCGTATTATGTGTTTATGTGCAATTTTATGAAAATTATGAATATTAATACAAAATTCATGATTTTATCAGTATATGATTGAGTTCTCGGTAAATTAATTACGAGACTTCATGATAGGCCTTTTAAGTAAAAAGGTATGACGAAATTTCATGAATTCATGATAGTCAAAATTTGATCGGAACAAGTCAGAGGTTGACCAGAATGGTCAAACCTAAGACGGTAATGTTATATGATAATCAGTGTGAGAAATGCGAAAACCGTCCTTACAGACAAGATAGCATAATTAAAGTTTAAAACCACCATAGAAAAATCAAGCACCTAAAATAGGATATTAAAGGCCAAATGGCTTTAAATAAAAAGAAAAAGTTATATACAGTCCAACTATACATAGATAAATTTTGGACTGCAATTCGGTATAACAGTATTAAATTGTACTGTGTATTAGTGAACACAGTATTAGAAATATCTGTGTTGGATTTAAAGTGGACTACATTAAAGAACAAGCCAAACAAGGCTTTAAGATGACATCACCTCACCTTAGATTTATGACATCATCCCATTTTTGATTTATGATATCATAAATGGTGGAAACAATCACACCATGACACCTAGCACAAGGATGGCCGGCCACTTGGAGGGTTCTTTGGCAAAATTTTGTGCAATTATTTTTATTCCAAGGATTTTTGAGCAAAGTTGAACCAAGAATAATTGCAAAGAAACCCATTTTTTCACCTATAAATAGGCCAAGGGGGTGGGCGGATTTTGAGCCAAAAATTGGTGAAAACTAGCCAAACTCTTGCCATTTTCTCTCTCAAGAAATCCGGACTTCCAAGGGTGAGAAAAGCAAAGAAAAATTCGGAAAACTTAGGGGTTTTAGTGCTAGGGTAGTCGGTTTTTCTCTAGTGGCTTCAAGATAGGTTTTCGAAATTTTTGGTGCCCATTTTTGGGGCCAACAGCCAGCTGCCAAGGGGGAGTGAGTGAGTGATAAAATTTGGATTTAAGAGTGTTTAGTTTAGGTGCAAGCAGCCACCAAGAATCAGCCAACTTTGGTGCCAATTGGTGCAACAAAACCGGCCTTGGGTGGAAGCTAGGTAAATCCCCTCAAAACCCAACACTTTTCATTTAAATTTCAATTGAGAAATTTAAATGTATTTCAAGCAAAGTTTGTAAGAGCATAAGCTCACTTTAATTCCCTGCCTTAGTTAAGAAATTTAGGTTATGTGCTTGGTTAATTAGGATTTTATGGTTGGTGGTTTTATATGCATGCTTTGTGTTTGATTAAATGCTTAGGATTTTGCATGGTTATGAATGTTGTTCAAATTGGCTTGCATGTTGAATATTGAACGTTAGAAACCGCTGCATGATTGATATTAGGGCTCCCGCGGTGGCTGGTTGAGCTAGATTTCACGTCTAGGACGTAAAACAAAATCGAAACCGAAAACTGCCATTCGGGTGAATCTGGTCAGTTTTCGGGAAAGCGATTTTAGGCCTTTAGAGGCCGAATTTGGCAAAACTTAAAACACAAAAGTTGTTCAGAACAGTTTTTCCTAGAGGGCAACGCGGACGGATTTGCAAAATGAGGCTCCAATGGCCTCCGTTTTTACGAAAATCCGAGACTAAACTGCCCAGACCTAGTTTACACGACCAGTGGGTTTCAAATTAAAACTGGTACGAATCCAAGCAGAACTGGGTTTTTCTTAAAACATGAAAGTTTTAGAATTTCTCAAGAGCAAGAACTTTCGTGAAGACAAGTTTTTCAAATTCCATTTGGATTTTTAAATACAACCTGAACTATAAAAACTGTGCAGAGAACAAGAAATTCCTGTACAGGATTTTCTACAAACATACAGAAAAACTGTATTTCTACATCAACATTTCCTGTTTTGACTATGAAAACTATTTCAAAAGCAGTTTTCAGCCTTAAATGAGTTTTATAAAGTTTTACTTTGAAAACCTCGAATTGGAAGTAAAACAAAAGATTTTCTAGCCAATTTTCCAAATTGGATTTAAAAGCTAAAGTGTAGTAACAAGTTGTTAACGGATGATAACCGGGAAAGATACCCGAGTTACTAAAGATTAGGCCCAATAATAGGAATAGTAACTTGATACTATACATACATGAGTTTAATACCCGAGGTTACCTCAAGTAACCTAACAAGTAATGGATCAAGTTTGGTTAACCACAAACTCTAGGGTTACGATTAGTAACCTAGTAATGATCAAGACCGGTGTGGGGGGGGACATATAATTAGAATATTGAACAGGTTACCAATATTTTATAGGATCCTTATCCTATGTTCTTTTTAATAGCAGGAGGTAACCTGCAGTTGCAATCTGAGTTAAGGCAACGAAACCCCAGACATAGTATCTCAGGCAAGTATCGAACCTCACCTGCAGTATGGAAATAGTAAATACTATTTTCAAATGTGCTATGTTATGCTATGCTATTTACACTATATTTTCAAGTGTACATACTATGATATGTGATGCCATGCGATGATATATTCTATGACATGTTATGCCATGTTGATAAGAATGCCATGTTTTTAAAAGTGTCATGGTTTACAAAAATACCATAAATGCCATGTTTTCAAAAGTGTCATGGTTTACAAAAATGCCATAAATGACATGTTTTTCAAGAATGCTATGTTATGGCAAGTGTTAAGTATGATATAACATAGTGACATCATGAAGCATGTTCACTAATGTTAAACCATATGGTAAGATAAATCGAGAAAGGTGTCGTACCAACCTCCCGTGATCGAGGAGGCTAGAGGTTTCAGTTGTGACATTTACCTTCCGTGATCGAGAAGGGTCAAGTTATAATTCCCAGAACTGTTAGGGCCTTGCAAACCCTAGCTTTATCTGGAGGCTGCGCGCTTTCGGTACGTACACTATGGGCCCACATGTTGAGACAAGATAATAAGTTAAAGGATTGAGTCTATAATAAAGCATAAGACATTCAATCAATCATAAATGGTTCATGCATATGTTATATGATGAATGACATGTTTTTGAGATGTTCTAAATGTTTTGTGAGATTATGTTTGTACTTGCTGGGCGAAAGCTCACTCTTGTATTCCATACTGTAGGTAAGAAGCCTGCAGCTTAAATGGTGGGCTATGCGGACGATGCGGCGGGTGAAGGGCGGTGTGGGATACCACTACGCAAAATTTTCCGCAACCGCTTTTGAATCTCAAAAGTAAATTATGTTATGCAATATGTATGAAGTTTAAAGACTTAAGAAGATATCTTCAGTATAGTATGTATACATGATAAGTTTTTCTCTACAAGATAACTTATGTAAATATGTTTTAAAGAAAAAAAAAATTATTCTCAAATTTTCAAGTAAGATAAGTAAAGTAAGTATGGTGTCGACCTGGCTTGGGAAGTCGGGGCGTCACAGTTTGGTATCAGAGCGGTATCCTGCCAGCCTACTTCACTTCGCCTCACATCGCTTCTGCAACGGCCCAAGTAAGTTATGTTATTTTCTTACGATTAGGATTAGTTAAGATTTTATGTGCGTAGTAAGTATTTTCTTCAACGGCCATGCTGGAGAATGTTGGATACAGGGATGACGTGGGTGGTGTCTTAGCTTGGTGGCGATAACTAGGTGACGTACGGAAATGATGGGAAAGTTTTATATCTTCCCCAAATGTTATGTTAGTACTCCTGTTGTGAAGGAGATACGAACGAGAACATATGAATTCAGATATGTTCATGTTATGCTTTTATATGGAATGAAGATTATGGTTCTATATAAAAGGCATGATTTCAAGAAACTGAATTTATTTCCTTATTTCCGTACAGAACCATGCCACCAAAGCGTAGAAGAGTACCGACCCAGACATCGATCTTGCAGCTCAGCTGAATGAGCTAAGGCAGATGATGTTAGCACAACAGCAGGAGATAGGAGGACTTAGAGCTCAGATAGCTCAGCAGAATCAGGGACCTCCAAATGCTGAGGTACCACCAGCACCTATGAATCAGCCTGCTGCACCGGAAATTCCTGATGATGTCCCGGTGATTCCAGAGAACCCCATAGCCCCTGAAGTACCTGTTGCGCCTGCAGCTGTGCCACCAGCGCCTCTGGTTCGAGCTCCAGAAGAACTCTATGACAAATTTCGACGCATGAAGGCACCGGAATTCGAGGGGTCTACGAACCCAATCGAGGCTGACAACTGGTTGATTGACTCCAGGTCGCCCTAAATTTCCTCAGACTCAACGATCAGGAGAAAGTCCTTTGTGCATCATATATGTTACGAAAAGATGCTCGCCTCTGGTGGGAAACAGTTCAGATCCAGCGAGATGTGACTCAGATGACTTGGGAGGACTTTGTGGAGGAATTTAAGGAAAAGTACTTCAATACTGAGGTCATGGAGCTCAACAAGACGAGTTCGACAAGTTCGCCAAGGAAATCTGTCAGTAGCCGAAGCTGTCAAAAAGTTTGAGCAGCTAGCACGTCTCTGCCCTCACCTCATCAGTTCCGAAAGGGACAAAGTAAGAAGAATGATGAGAATGTTCCGCTCAGATTTAGCAGTAGTAATCAGCAGTGGCCCCCATCCACCACTCACTGTTGCTGAATGTGTCAGCAGGGCAATTCGAGCTGAATATTGGGTGGGTCAGAACAAGGAGCAAAGGGCTAAATTTTTCCAGGAGAAGAGGGAAGAAAAGCCCAGGCCAAACAGAACCAGACCAAGCCAAACTCCGCAACAGAAAGGTCAAGGAGGACCTTCGGGCCAGAACAACAACAACAACAGACCGTACGGCAACAACCAGCAGAAGAGAAGGTGGAATTCAGGAGGACAGGGGAATCAACAGAATTTTCCCCAAAAGAGAAATACTCCTGATAACAACAATAATCCCACTTGTCAGAAATGTGGGAGAAAGCACCCGGGAGAGTGCCGTGTTGGAAACGGTCGCTGTTTTCTTTGTGGCAAGGAAGGCCACTATGCTAGAAGCTGCAATCTTAACCCCAGAGTCCGCAGAACCAACAGAGAGGACAGGGACCTCAACTTCATGCGGCACAGATGAAGCTCGAGGGACCCGAAATCTCCCAAGGCAGGTTGGAAGCTCCAGAACCTCAAGGACGTATTTACGCCTATACAAAGGAGGATGCTCAAGCTGGACCTTCCACAGTGGTGACAGGTCAGCTTCCTTTTGCTCAACAAGATGCCTATGTGTTAATTGATTCTGGAGCTACGCATTCATTCACATCGCCTAGATTCGCTAAGAAACTAGGTAGAGCAAGTGATAGGATCGGAAAAACATTTAGGACTGCATTACCCTCCGGGGAGATTCTGTTGTCTGATTATTGGATACGTCATGTTCCAATAATTATATGTGGTAGGGAAATGTATGTCAATTTGATCATCATTGACCTATTCGACTACGACGTCATCTTGGGAATGGATTTCTTGGGGAAATACAACGCGGTGATCGACTGTCCACGACGAACGGTCACGTTCAAGCCAGTTGGAGACAAGGAGTTTATTTTAGAGGATCGACTCCAAAACAGCCGAAAATGTTCATTTCTGCGCTGAAGGCTAGGAAATTGTTGGCAGAAGGATGTATGGGATTTCTAGCCAACATAGTGGATAAGACGCTTGAAACCGAGAGCAGACCGGAGGAAGTACCGATAGTCAGAGAATTTATAGAGGTTTTTCCTGAAGAGTTGCCAGGACTGCCACCAGAACGAGAGATTTCCTTTGAGATTGAGTTACTTCCTGGATCAGCACCAGTATCCAAGGCTCCGTATAGGATGGCGCCTGCCGAACTTAAGGAACTGCAGATTCAGTTACAAGAGCTTCTGGATCGAGGATTCATTCGTCAGAGCTACTCGCCATGGGGAGCTCCAGTTCTGTTTGTTAAAAAGAAGGACGGCACTCTTAGGATGTGCATTGACTATCGGGAATTGAACAAGATAACTATCAAGAACAAGTATCCCTTGCCTCGGATCGACGATCTGTTTGATCAGCTGAGAGGAGCTTCAATTTTCTCGAAGATTGACCTGCGATCCGGATATCACCAGCTTCGAATTAGGGAAGGAGACGTTCCCAAGACAGCTTTCGAACACGATATGGACATTACGAGTTCCTCGTTATGCCATTCGGACTGACAAATGCTCCAGCAGCCTTTATGGACCTGATGAATCGAGTATTCAAGGATTACTTGGATAAATTTGTTATTGTCTTTATAGATGATATCTTGATTTATTCAAGATCAAAGGAGGAGCATGAGGAGCATTTAAGGATTGCTTTACGAATTTTAAAGCAAAACCAGCTCTACGCTAAATTCACAAAGTGTGAATTTTGGTTGAAAAAGGTCCATTTCTTAGGACATGTGGTCTCCAAGAACGGCATATCTGTAGATCCGGCCAAGATTGAGGCAGTAAGTGAATGGCCAGCTCCGAAAAATGTCACCGAAGTACGTAGTTTCCTCGGCTTGGCGGGCTACTACCGACGTTTCGTCGAAGGATTTGCTAAAATTGCAGCGCCACTCACTGCACTTACACGGAAAGGAAAGAAGTACGAATGGACTGCAAAGTGTGAAGAGCACTTCCAAGAGCTGAAAAACAGGCTGACTCGCGCTCCGATTCTCACAATTCCGAATGTGGAAGAAGGAAACTTCGTGATATACAGCGATGCTTCTAAAATAGGATTGGGAGCCGTGCTCATGCAAAATGGAAAGGTGATCGCTTATGCTTCACGCCAGCTAAAGGATCATGAGAAGAACTACCCGACGCATGATTTGGAACTTGCGGCGGTGTATTTGCGCTCAAAATCTGGAGGCACTACCTTTACGGCAGTAAGTGTGAAGTCTACACAGATCATCAGAGTTTGAAGTATATCTTCACACAAAAAGAGCTTAACATGAGGCAAAGAAGATGGCTCGAATTGGTGAAGGATTATGACATAGACATCCGTTACCATCCAGGGAAGGCTAACAAAGTAGCTGATGCCCTTAGTCGGAAGTCGTCTTCCTCGTTGATGTCAATACAGCATTGACCGAACCTCTTCAGAAGGAGCTAATAGAAGCTGGAATAGAGCTTATTACGGGAAGTTTAGCTGCCCTAACCTTCCAACCTACCATTTTAGATGGTATGAAAGAGCGACAAGAAGGAGATGCCTCGCTGCTCAGAACAAGGAACGAAGTCCTGGAAGAAAAGGAGTCAGACTTCAACATATCGGATGAGGGCATACTCTATCGGAAAAATAGATTATGCATCCCTAACGACGACAAGTTGAAGAACAAATCATGAAGGAAGCTCATGAACTCCTATTCCGTCCATCCAGGAGCCACAAAGATGTACCAAGACTTGAAGGAAAGCTTTTGGTGGCCCAGAATGAAGAATGACGTCGCTACATTCGTCAGTAAATGCCTTACATGTCAAAGGGTGAAGCAGAACACCAACGTCCAGGGGGAGAGTTGCAGAAAATTTCCATCCCAGAATGGAAATGGGACCAAGTGACGATGGATTTCGTGGTTGGACTACCCCGAACTTCCAGTGGCAATGATGCTATATGGGTGATTGTTGATCGTTTGACGAAGTCTGCACACTTCATCGCCATCAAGCTTAGCTTTTCGGTGGAACAGCTGGCGGAACTATATGTGCGCAGATTGTTCGCTACCATGGGATTCCAAAGACAATCATCTCTGATCGTGATGGTCGTTTCACTTCTAAGTTCTGGAGAAGTGTACATCAAGCCATGGGTACCAAGCTTACCTTTAGTACAGCTTTTCATCCTCAAACGGACGGGCAATCCGAGAGGACCATTCAGACCCTGGAAGACATGTTGCGAGCGTCTGTGATGGATTTCAAGGAACTTGGGATAAGAAGCTTCCTTTGATTGAATTCTCGTACAACAACAGTTTCCAAGCTTCAATTGGAATGGCTCCTTACGAAGCCTGTACGGAGAAGGTGCAGATCTCCAGTCCATTGGTACGAGACCAGGGAAAAGGAACTTGTGTCCACAGATTTCATTCGGAAAACCACTGATGCCGTCAAACTTATACGCCGACGAATAGAGACTGCATTTAGTCGACAAAAGAGCTATGCCGACAAACGCAGAAGGCCTCTAGAATTCCAAGTAGGAGACTTGGTCTTTCTCAAAGTTGCTCCATTCAAAGGGGTTATGAGATTCGGAAAGAAGGGGAAATTAAGTCCACGATACATAGGGCCATTCGAAATACTGGAAAGAATTGGTAACGTGGCATATAAATTGGCTCTGCCCCAGGAATTAGCATATGTACACAATGTATTTCATGTGTCGATGCTAAAGAAGTACATCTCGGATCCATCCCATGTATTGGACCACGAACCAATTGAGGTTCACGAAGATCTGACCTATGAGGAGAAACCAGTTCGAATCTTAGCACGAGAAGAAAAGGTGCTAAGGAACAAGGTTATACCTTTAGTTAAGGTCCTATGGCGAAATCATGAGATTGAGGAGGCAACCTGGGAACGCGAGGATGAGATGAAGAAAAGCTACCCCGAATTGTTCTGATTTTCGAGGACGAAAATTCTTTAAGGAGGGTAGATTGTAATAATCGAAATTTTCACGAACTCACAATTTTCTTGTAAATAAGAAATTTATAGTTCGTATTATGTGTTTATGTGCAATTTTATGAAAATTATGAATATTAATACAAAATTCATGATTTTATCAGTATATGATTGAGTTCTCGGTAAATTAATTACGAGACTTCATGATAGGCCTTTTAAGTAAAAAGGTATGACGAAATTTCATGAATTCATGATAGTCAAAATTTGATCGGAACAAGTCAGAGGTTGACCAGAATGGTCAAACCTAAGACGGTAATGTTATATGATAATCAGTGTGAGAAATGCGAAAACCGTCCTTACAGACAAGATAGCATAATTAAAGTTTAAAACCACCATAGAAAAATCAAGCACCTAAAATAGGATATTAAAGGCCAAATGGCTTTAAATAAAAAGAAAAAGTTATATACAGTCCAACTATACATAGATAAATTTTGGACTGCAATTCGATATAACAGTATTAAATTGTACTGTGTATTAGTGAACACAGTATTAGAAATATCTGTGTTGGATTTAAAGTGGACTACATTAAAGAACAAGCCAAACAAGGCTTTAAGATGACATCACCTCACCTTAGATTTATGACATCATCCCATTTTTGATTTATGATATCATAAATGGTGGAAACAATCACACCATGACACCTAGCACAAGGATGGCCGGCCACTTGGAGGGTTCTTTGGCAAAATTTTGTGCAATTATTTTTATTCCAAGGATTTTTGAGCAAAGTTGAACCAAGAATAATTGCAAAGAAACCCATTTTTCACCTATAAATAGGCCAAGGGGGTGGGCGGATTTTGAGCCAAAAATTGGTGAAAACTAGCCAAACTCTTGCCATTTTCTCTCTCAAGAAATCCGGACTTCCAAGGGTGAGAAAGAGCAAAGAAAAATTCGGAAAACTTAGGGGTTTTAGTGCTAGGGTAGTCGGTTTTTCTCTAGTGGCTTCAAGATAGGTTTTCGAAATTTTTGGTGCCCATTTTTGGGGCCAACAGCCAGCTGCCAAGGGGGAGTGAGTGAGTGATAAAATTTGGATTTAAGAGTGTTTAGTTTAGGTGCAAGCAGCCACCAAGAATCAGCCAACTTTGGTGCCAATTGGTGCAATAAAACCGGCCTTGGGTGGAAGCTAGGTAAATCCCCTCAAAACCCAACACTTTTTATTTAAATTTCAATTGAGAAATTTAAATGTATTTCAAGCAAAGTTTGTAAGAGCATAAGCTCACTTTAATTCCCTGCCTTAGTTAAGAAATTTAGGTTATGTGCTTGGTTAATTAGGATTTTATGGTTGGTGGTTTTATATGCATGCTTTGTGTTTGATTAAATGCTTAGGATTTTGCATGGTTATGAATGTTGTTCAAATTGGCTTGCATGTTGAATATTGAACGTTAGAAACCGCTGCATGATTGATATTAGGGCTCCCGCGGTGGCTGGTTGAGCTAGATTCCACGTCTAGGACGTAAAACGAATTCTAAACCGAAAAACTGCCAGGCTCGGGTGGATCCTGACCAGTTTTACGGCAAGCCGATTTTGAGGCCTTTAGAGGCCGAATTTGGAAAACTTAAAACACAAAAGTTGTTCAGAACAGTTTTTCCTAGAGGCAATGCGGATGGATTTGCAAAATGAGGCTCCAATGGCCTCCGTTTTTACGAAAATCCGAGACTAAACTGCCCAGACCTAGTTTACACGACCAGTGGGTTTCAAATTAAAACTGGTACGAATCCAAGCAGAACTGGGTTTTTCTTAAAACATGAAAGTTTTAGAATTTCTCAAGAGCAAGAACTTTCGTGAAGACAAGTTTTTCAAATTCCATTTGGATTTTTAAATACAACCTGAACTATAAAAACTGTGCAGAGAACAAGAAATTCCTGTACAGGATTTTCTACAAACATACAGAAAAACTGTATTTTACATCAACATTTCCTGTTTTGACTATGAAAACTATTTCAAAAGCAGTTTTCAGCCTTAAATGAGTTTTATAAAGTTTTACTTTGAAAACCTCGAATTTTGAAGTAAAACAAAAGATTTTCTAGCCAATTTTCCAAATTGGATTTAAAAGCTAAAGTGTAAAAAAAACAAAAGATGACGATGGTAACCGGGAAGGATAACCGAGTTACTAAGGCTTAGGCTCGATAATAAGAATAGTAATTTAATACTAATCATATGGGTTTAATACCCAAGGTTACCTCAAGTAACCTAATGGGTCAAGATAATTAACCACAATATCTAGGGTTACAATTAGTAACCTAGTAGTTGATCAAAGCTTGTAAAAGGACATATAATTAGAATATTGAACAGGTTACCAATATTTTATAGGATCCTTATCCTATGTTCTTTTTAATAGCAGGAGGTAACCTGCAGTTGCAATCTGAGTTAAGGCAACGAAACCCCAGACATAGTATCTCAGGCAAGTATCGAACCTCACCTGCAGTATGGAAATAGTAAATACTATTTTCAAATGTGCTATGTTATGCTATGCTATTTACACTATATTTTCAAGTGTACATGCTATGATATGTGATGCCATGCGATGATATATTCTATGACATGTTATGCCATGTTGATAAGAATGCCATGTTTTTAAAAGTGTCATGGTTTACAAAAATACCATAAATGCCATGTTTTCAAAAGTGTCATGGTTTACAAAAATGCCATAAATGACATGTTTTTCAAGAATGCTATGTTATGGCAAGTGTTAAGTATGATATAACATAGTGACATCATGAAGCATGTTCACTAATGTTAAACTATATGGTAAGATAAATCAAGAAAGGTGTCGTACCAACCTCCCGTGATCGAGGAGGATACATGTTTAAAACCAGTTGTGACATTTACCTCTCGTTGATGCGTGAGGGTCACGTTTTAATTCCCAGAACTGTTAGGGCCTTGCAAACCCTAGCTTTGTCTGGAGGCTGCGCGCTTTCGGTACGTACACTATGGGCCCACATGTTGAGACAAGATAATAAGTTAAAGGATTGAGTCTATAATAAAGCATAAGACATTCAATCAATCATAAATGGTTCATGCATATGTTATATGATGAATGACATGTTTTGAGATGTTCTAAATGTTTTGTGAGATTATGTTTGTACTTGCTGGGCGAAAGCTCACTCTTGTATTCCATACTGTAGGTAAGAAGCCTGCAGCTTAAATGGTGGGCTATGCGGACGATGCGGCGGGTGAAGGGCGGTGTGGGATACCACTACGCAAAATTTTCCGCAACCGCTTTTGAATCTCAAAAGTAAATTATGTTATGCAATATGTATGAAGTTTAAAGACTTAAGAAGATATCTTCAGTATAGTATGTATACATGATAAGTTTTTCTCTACAAGATAACTTATGTAAATATGTTTTAAAGAAAAAAAAAATTTATTCTCAAATTTTCAAGTAAGATAAGTATAAGTAAGTATGGTGTCGACCCGGCTTGGGAAGTCGGGGCGTCACAAGTGGTGTTTTATTATCATGATTTTTTATTTTGTTCTAAGTATTCGGTGAGAAATTTAGTAATTGTAGTATATGATGATTTAGTTAGATTCGAATGAATTCTTAACTTTTGTATTGTTTAGTTCTCTGCTTATCATTATAGTACCTAAAATCTGTCTTTGACATTTAATGCTTCTAAATTATATGTTTTATTTTTTTTTCCTATTGTAATTATGTGATTTGTTAGAAGTCTGTAATTTACTATTCATCATTACTTTGACTGAGATTTTTTTCGGCTTTTTTTTTTTCTTCTATATTTCGCATTTTTAAATGTATTTTTCTGTTTGTGATTTATCAGTTTTTGACAATATGTCTTTCACATTAAGCCTAATTATCGTAAAATTTATTTTCTCTTATCTGTTATCTCCAAAAAAAAATTTCACTATCTCTTGCACCGACTCTTTTCATTTACTTACCTCTCTTTTATAAACAAATTCTCTTCATTTATTACTTCATCTCTTTCCTTCACTATTAATGCTTTTATAAAATTCTCTTAACTGCTTTGCTTTGAATCTTAATTGGCCTCTGTTCAAACCTGCTCTGTTATCCAGGTACTATTTTTATTTAAGACTTTTAATTAGTCTTGATTGTTGTTTTTTTTTTTTTTTTGTATATTGTTAATAGTTCGTTTCTCGTTTTCTTATTGATTATCTATTATTCTCAATATGTATTATTATGATGATGATATTGTAAGCATTTATTTTTTTTTTATTGTTTTGTTTTTTTCCTCTATTTTTCGTTTTTCTCCCTGTTTTTTTTTCTTTGCTGTTTTTTATTCCCACAATGTATACAGTTGTTTTTCTCTTATTTATAAATGTTCTATGAATATTATTGATATAAGTTATATGATTGTGTTATATGTGATAAATTCACTGTTTGGTATTGTGTTCTTCTTTTTTTCCCCCCTTTTTCCTATTCTGATATTCGTGTTCTGTTGGTGTAAATATTTTTAACAAAAACTTTTGGATTAAAATTTTTATATGCGATGATGATCTCTATTTAACTATACAATAATGCATATACCAGATTTATTTTTTAATTTGGTATATGATGCTGAATATGGTATTATTGATAGCATATATTACATATACTATTTGACCATCTTTACTGTTACTGTGGGTGTTTGGAATTTGTGTTAATTATGTTTTTGTCACCGCATAATAGTATTCATTATATTGCTGTTTTCAGATTATTGTAATATTTTAAAAGTTTTTTTTTTCCTTTTTATCTATTATCACCGTTTTTTCCATTTGCTTTCTGTGTTTGGTGATAACATTTGTAAGGCCTGCCTTTTTTTTTTTTTTTTTTTATATGGACACATTCCCAGACATTATACTTAGTAGCTATCAAAGATGATGTTGAATTATATTATGGCTATCATTAATAGATAATATTAATGAGATCTGAACATAGTATAAAATATTTAATAAAAGTTTTTATGTTATTTTTTGTAGTATATATGTTTATGTATATCTATATATTTAGTTATGTATTTATATTAGTGTATATAATTAAGTATAATGCACATTTAACTTTCTGTTTTTTTATTATCTTCCATTATTGTTATTAATCCTGTTTCATTTGTTGTTCTGTGCTTTGATTTTTTTCCTTGCCTTTTTTTTTTCTTATTACCTGGGGAGTTTTTTTTTTTTTTTTCAGTATATTGTTGTAATATTTAAATTTATTATAAGAATTTCTGTATTTAAATACTTTTATGATTAGAAATTATTGTGATTTTAATTGTATGGTTTAACTTTTTTTATTACGTAATTCCATAGTTTTATTTGTATTGATATTTTTTTTTTGCCTGTATAATATTTAATGGTTAATTAGCATAACTTAATTTATTCATTATTTGATTTAGTTAATGCAATTTTTTATTAAAGAGAATAAATCTGTCAAAAAAATGGAGGTGTCCCAAAAAAAAAAAAAATGTAGCAGTACTTAACAATTTAGTGAATTAGGTTTTTTTATTAATGTATATTCAATAACTTTTTTTATTATGTAATTCCATAGTTTTATTTGTATTGATAATTTTTTTTTGCCTGTATAATATTTAATGGTTAATTAGCATAACTTAATTTATTCATTATTTGATTTAGTTAATGCAATTTTTTATTAAAGAGAATAAATCTGTCAAAAAAATGGAGGTGTCCCAAAAAAAAAAAAACAAAAATGTAGCAGTACTTAACAATTTAGTGAATTAGGTTTTTTTATTAATGTATATTCAATTTTTTATTGAGTATAAATTTGTATTTTGTTTAAAAACATAACTAAACATAATCTATTGATTATTTAATTAAATAAATCCAAGTTCTCATAAAAAAGACAAAAGTTAAAAAATAACATTTTGATAAATTGTTATATACTAGCAACAAGTAAATTTTGAGCCAAAATTTTTTTCCCATCCGTACGGAATGGTATAGTTAGAACGATTGATAAAAAGTTTGTAGTTACAAATATATATATTAAGAAAGTTAAAATAATTTACTCCAATTAATTTTAAATACGTAAAATAACACTACATGAGTAAAACAATATATAGAAATTACAAAATACTCAATTGAAAAAAATTTAGAGGCAAAAAAAAATATATAGGAATTACAAAGTACTCAATTGAAAAAAATTTAGTGGGCCAAAAAAAAAAACAAAAGAGTTAACATAAAAAAAAATTAATTTAACAAGTAAATAAAATTTTTTAATAAAACAATATCATACATGCCAACGAAAAAAAAACTAAATAAATTAAATATAAATTAAAGAGTAATATTTTATTCAATTAATTTTACGTAAAATAAAACTGCATAAATAAAATAATATTTAGATATTACAAAATGTTAAATTTTAAAAACATTTACATAGAAAAAAAAAGAACTGAATTAACTTATTTAAAAATTAAATTAACATAATTAAATTATAATATCAAAAAATTAAAAGGGTAATTAAAATTTTAAATTAAAAAATATCCAATGAAAATTTGTAAATATAAATTTAGAACAAGATGAGTATATATAAATTTTTCTCCATCTTTTTTTTTTCTTTTTTTTTTCCCCTGTGATAGATTTTATTATAGAAAAAATATATTTATAATAATCATAAGTAAATTATTATAGATGTTGTATATAAATATTTTTTTTAAAATTAGATTTATTAAATATATTATATATTTTTACATTTATTTGTTAAGTAGATTATTGTAAATGTTGTATATTAATATTATTCTGTAAAATTAAATTTATTAAATATCAAATATATTTTTCTATTTATTTATAAATTTAATTAGTTTTTTCTTTTTTTTTTTACTATCTTTTTGTAAGTTATTAAATTTTTCTTACTGTTAAATTCTCAAATTTTTTATTTAATTTATTATTTATAGTTTTTTATTTGGAATGTATTAATACATTTTATTACAGTGAAAAAAATTCTAATGCTGAATGTTTTTTTCCTTAATATTGTTTTTGCCATTTTTTTATGCTAAATTTTAGACATTAGATTCCGATATATTGTTGTATTGTGTTTTTACTCACTTTATCTTTTTTTTTATTTTTTTTTATTTTTAAACGATTTTTTTACTTTAAATTTTTTATCTTTATTTTGGATTTTTTTCTGGATTTTTTTTGGTCTTTTTTGTTTCTTTTATTCTATTTTTAAAAGACCCTTTTTTTTTAGGATTCTGCGTGCTTTTTTTTTTGTATGTTTTTTTGTTTGTTTTGTTTTATATTTAAAAAATCCTTTTTTTAAAATGTTTTTGCATGTATATAACCTGATAAAAATTTATTTTTTTTAACATTAAAAAAAAAGGAGAAAATGAGATATATATTTTATTTTACTATAATTTTTTTGTTAGGATTAATTTTTTCCTATTCTTTTGAATCTAAAGATTTTTGTTCTTTTTTTTTGTTTTTTTATTTTTGTTTTAATTTTTTTTCTTTAAATGAGTATAATTACATAATTTTTTTTTTATTTTTTTGCTTTTGTTTTCGTTTTTATTATTGTTAGTATAATTGTCATCTTGATTTTGCATCTTTATTATTGAAAGAGATTTTGAAAAGAATTATACTTATTATAATTATAATATTTATCTTAACTAACTATTTTTATTATATAATACTCAATTTTTTTAGTTATTTTTTTCTTCCTTTCCCGTATAACGCACGGATATTAAACTCGTTTTAACTAAAGATAGGAAAAGGTGGTAGTAGCTGGAATCCAACAAAAAGAAATGGCCTTACTGGTTTTTTGTTCTACCTTTGTCTCTTTTTCTTCGTCGTCTATTTTGAAAATATATTCACCGAAGATATAAATTACTATTCAGAAAATCCTTTATTTTCAGGAAGTACTGCTTATCTTTTGTTCATTTTTTGTTACAGAACAAGCACATCATGATCACGTCCATTGCCTAATGCAAAAGGCAAAGAACTACTCATACTGGTACAAGACAAACCCGAAAAATAAATCCCACAAAAAAAAAAAAAAGAGATACCTGTGCGGCAAATCCACTTATGGCACTACATTTTAGGATAGAGCATTAATTTCCATTACTAATGGATCAGAGGATTATCCCCACGCTCAATATTAATGGAAATATGCATATATATATATATATATATATATATATATATAACACAAACATGATTCAAGATTCGAAAACAATCTTGATCCCGCCAACTTTAACGTTTCCATCTTTAGGGACCAAAGTCACCAACACACTCTCATCATCATCAGCCCCAACGTCCTCCAGCAACTCCGATATGCCCAGCTTCAACTTCGTGTTTGTCCTCTCCTTGTTCTTCGTGTTGTGCGGCACCGTCACAAAGCTCCCGGCGAACTCCGACTTGTCAGGCCCACCCTCGTCCTCATCGTTCACGTACACGTCGAACTTCACCGCCGAATTCCTGTCGTAATCGATGCCCTCAATCACCAATATCTCCTCTTCCGCTTCCTTCTCGGCCTTGCTCCTCCCCTTCTTCGGCCTCGGCACCAACACCGTCGTCACGTTTGTCAACGCTATCGGGAAATCGGTTAGCTGGGTCAGTCCTTTGACTGACTCGGCGGCCGTCGCTGCGCCGACGCCCACCGACATCCCCACCTTTTTTGCTTTGCTAGTAGTTCCACTCTTTGGCTTGCTTTTCAACCATGGAAGGTCGACCTGCTCATAGACATAACCGAGCCTCTTAGTATCCAAGCTATCTGCGACCGTAACTCGGACAAGGTTCTTGTTCTGGTCGTAGAATAAAAATGCGGAGTTTAGCCAATCGGGGTCGGTGATATCGGTTCTCTTCTTCCCCGGTAGCGACTTCCAGATACTCCACATCCGGTCGACATTGCCGTGATGCGCATAAAACATCGGATCTCGCCCGGCCGAGTAGAAGTTCCCCATGTTCTCGCCAAATTTGTTGTTCTCGTTCCCACTCCAGATGTGGATGGGGGTATGGGGGGTAGCCTCAATCGAACCGGGCGAGTTTTCTGGCTGTTCCCCTGCCCGAAAGTCGCCGCCAAAGAAAAGCGATTGTGTATTGGCACCGGACACCATTTGCCGATACATGATGGTATTATTCTCGGCCACCTGGTCCTCGAACTGCGGAATTTTGCCAGCATCTTTGCTCTTGCTGTAGTCGAGGTCGAGCAAAAAGGGCGGCTGATGCGCAATGCTTCGGTTCACGTCATAGAGGGCAGAATTTTTATCGGAGGTGAACATGGCCGGCATTGTTATGCCACCGGGATGGTCCCAGTTCCAAAACGGAATAGCGAAAGTCGGGTCACCGATGAGGCTACCCAAGATCCTCTCGTAGAAGTAGAGGTACCAGCGGTGGAAGGGAAAGAAGAGCCAAGAGTTATGGACTTGGAGCTCAACGCCAGGATAGCCAGTCTGGTCGTAGACACTGTTGCAGTAAGCACAGTGAACGTCAGCTTGCTGCGAGAAGCTCCGCGGGTCGGTGTCGGGCAATTCTTTCATCCGTTTTAGGGCCTCGTTGTACTTGGCTATGTACTCCTTGCCAACCTTATGAGCCGCTGGTCTGACTCTCAACTTGGTGATTGGAGGTGGCTTGAAATCGATGATCTTTAAGGATGTTGGCGGGCAACAGTCGACGGGCAGGACTTGTCCTCCCGTCTCCGCGTTGCCACATTTAGTGATGTCTGGTGCATCAATCGGGGCGGCTACGGCAAGAGGGCTGGTCCCGATCCCGGTCATGCCGAGACCAACAAGCACCTCCCTCCTGTCCACCTTTCCGAGAATCGGATTGTCGGAGCTCTGGTTGCTGGCGCTGCAAGAGACTGATCTGCGTGATCTGGTGTGACGGGTGGATTTGGTACGAGGGAAGGGACACAACGATGTGGCAATGGAGGAGGTGGTGATGGTGAGTGGATGAGCGAGGGAATAAAGAGTTGCCATTTGCTATTTGTTTTAATTAGGTTTCGATCGATGCAAAGAGTGCACTGTCTATTTAAAGAAAAATGTTCTGTATTTGTACTCTCTGCACTTCTTGATTTCAAATTAATTATCAATGTCGATCACGTGTTTAGTCCTAAAAAGGGATATGTTCTGTATTTGTACTCTATGCACTCCTTGATTACATATTAATGTCAATGTCAAGCACGTGTCGAGTCAAGGATGGAGTACGGGTTTTTTTTTTTCGCTAACGAAGGATGGAGTACGTCAAACCAAGAGTAAACACCTAAGGACTTAGATGGATTAAACAAAAAAAGATTTTGAGTTATGATTAACTAGTTCATGAATTACGATCATCTTTCTTGTTAAATATTTAGATTCGAGTTACCCCATTATATGGATCGAAGTATATATATATTTATTTTATAAAAAATTTATATGTATCACATAAAGAGATATCTATCATAGAATTATCTTAGTATAATAACCTTTACCTCTATAATCTTCTTTTTTATTAAAAAAAAAAAAGGTCTGAAGCATGTGTGTTGCATGTGCTTATTTGCATGAACGCAAAATTTAAGTGAAGATGGATTTGAGAAAATTTATTAGGGAAAATTGTAGTAAATAGTATATTTTATAAATACTTTGAAGTTTTATAACAGGGCTTTTGAAACATGACAAATTATCACAAATCTTTACAATAAATTCTTGGATTTTCTAATAGATAACACATTTATAGTTTATTTTTCATAATATATGTATATGTATAATTTTACATTAGAAAGAGGAGAGGAGGAAGAGAGATAGAAAGAGAAAGAAGAATGAGGATCAGAAATCTGATTATATTATTTATTGTATTATAGTAAAAGAGGAGGAGAGAGAAATTGAAATATAAGGAAAAATAAGTGATCATAACTCTGATAATGTTATTTATTATACTATATAAAAATTTTATGTTACTGCAAAAAATATATTTTACTTTATCTCTCGTTAATAAAACAAATGAGGAGAGAAGATATTTCTATCTAGTGTGCTGCTTGGACACTACTTCCTCTCAATTGTTTTTTTTTTATTTTTAATTTTTTTTTACACGTAGAATGAACTATGAACCAGAAAAAATACCAATACTTTACTCCTTCAAATAGCAACTTCGGCCAATCAAGAAAAAAAAAAAAAAAAAAAAAAAAAAAAAAAAAAAAAACAAAACAAAACAAAACAAAACAACAACAACAACAAAATACGGTGTCCTATATTCTTGGCCCTTGTTCACTTTGTCTCGTAGTTGCAGACAGCTCACGAGGCAAATAGAAGAGCTATCATTCCTTTTACTTCCCAAACGTTTGTGAGAATAACGTGGTGAGGAGCTGTTTGCGGCCATTTACTCCAAGCGGACTTCTCCAGTCATTTTTTTTTATATTTTTTTAATGAAGTGAACCAATTTTACTTCACATATATAAATATTTATTTTTATTAAAAATAAATAAAAATTTAAAAGTTTATAATTTTTTTTTATTTCAAGTTGAAATATGATGATTTTTTAAAAAAATTTGTATAGAATAGTGCAAAAAACAAAACAAGATACATAGTTATATTTTTTCTAAATACATTTCAAGTTTTTTATATTATTTAACTATGATAATGTATTTTTCAACTAACGGTATATTTTCAATCATCAATTCATTTTCAATTAAAACACTTTCAAACTCCAACTTCAATAGATATTCCAAACGGGTTCTTAATTAGGTTATAAAACCTTTTTTTAGGGGAAAGATAAAAAAAAATTATTAATTTAGCCTCCGTTTGACAAGTTAGTTGGAGATGAAATTTTTAAGTTAGAATTGATTGAATTTTTAAAATTAATTATAAATTTTATTGACTTTTCATAAATATATAAAAATTGATATGACAAAATATAGTTTAATTGGAGTTTAATTGAAGTAAAGTCTTAATACCTAACAAAGCTTTAATAAACAAGTCAAGTTAACTCTTACAAAAGTCCCACGCGGCAATTAATCTACCCAAACATTATCAATGGAACTACATATAACATGTCTAAAGAGGAAGTGGGGTATAATATTATTTTCATCACATAAAATTCATGATTTTTAAAACTGTTAGTATAACGATAGTTTCATTCTGTATTTTTTTTTTTTTTGTACTATTAGATTCTAGAATAAATTTTTCTTAACCATAAAATTGATCATGGCACTAGTAAAAATTGTGGATTACACGACGGTTTTTTACCGTCGTGTAAAGTTTACACGACGGTTTACCAACCGTCGTGTAATCCAGCGTCGTGGTAGATAACACGACGGTCCCGTTACCGTCGTCGTATCTCAATATTACACCACGACGTGATGTCATCAAAATCACATTACACGACGGTTCTTGGAAGAACCGTCGTGTAATGTCTGCCATTAAATGATGGTTCAAGATCCATCGATGGTCATAGGCCGTTTTGAGCCATTATTTTTGTATTTTCATGCTAGAAGACTTCATGTAATCTTGCTATAGTTATGCTTTGAATATTGATCAAACTCTATTATCTTTTTCGAAAAGGAAAACTCATTGTGGCATTCCGTCGAGCATGTTGTGTGCGTAAAAAAAGTATGTTCATAAATGTGTGTAAAATGTCAAAATTAACGATCCACAATCATTTTTCTCCTCTACAAAGAGAAATATTAAAACAAACACACTAATTTACAACAATGGATCTTTAGTGACAAACAACAATACAAACAAGTAAATGTAGTTTAGTTTATATATGAAGTCACCTTACTTTCATTTGACAAAGAATAGTCACGGCCAAAGCAAGAAGGAGGCGGCGGCGGCAACGACGGCAACGGTGGATTGACCGGAATTTAAAAGCGAGGTGTCGGCGGGTTGGTGAAGTATGTGTGGGTACTCGAGAAAAGTAGAGAGTGTGAAGAGAAATAAGGATATGCGAGCGAATATGAAGATAAAATTGTATTTAAGTAATTAGTTTTCGCGCGGAATTCGAAAAATTCAAATTTTTAAATTTTTTGAGCATTACACGACGGTTCGGAAAAAAACTGTCGTCTAATCTTGTGATTAGACGACGGTCATTCCGGGACCATCGTAAAAGCCGCCCTCATTTGGGGTGGATTACACGACGGTCGCCCGGGGACCGTCGTGTAAGCTTCCTGTGTTCGGAGCTTACACGACGGTCCCCTGGGGTGACCGTCGTGTAAGCCACGCCAGCGCGACAAAGGCGCGCGCCCGCGCCACGAAGGCGCGCGCCCGCGCGACCAAGCGCGCCCGAGCGACCCAGGCACGCGCCCGCGTGCTCAACAGGCCGAATCTGGCGCGCGCCCGCGCGACTCTAGGCGCGCGCCCGCGCGCTTCCCCAGCCAAGGAGGGCAGCGCGTTTAGAGCTCTTTACACGACGGTTTCTTAGAACCGTCGTGTAAAGTGAGTGCGAAGACCACTTTACACGACGGTTTAAATGAACCGTCGTGTAAAGTGGGTGCGAAGACCACTTTACACGACGGTTCCTTGAAACCGTCGTGTAAAGTTGGTGCCAAGACCACTTTACACGACGGTTTCTTAGAACCGTCGTGTAAAGTACATACTTTACACGACGGTTCCTTGAAACCGTCGTGTAAAGTTGGTACGAAGCCCACTTTACACGACGGTTGCTTAGAACCGTCATGTAAACCTCACTTTACACGACGGTTTTAAGAAACCGTCGTGTAATCTCCGTCGTGTAATATATGTTTTGTAGTAGTGTGGGTGTTTGAAATTTTATGTACGTTAATTAAATATTCATCACATACTAACTCCAAATTTTATGAATACAGTGTATATTATTCTTTCTTTTTTTTTTTTGTCCTATCTCTAAAATTCGATATATATATATATATGTATATATATATATATGTATGTATTTTGCTTTACATGACTATAGTGTTTTGGACTTTGTAGTTATTTTAAAAGAAACAGGTTAAGCTTTTCAGGAAAATTCAAATTATCTTGCTCTGACTAGTCCCGAGACTTTTGCAGATGGAAAGACCAATGTTCAATGATATTGCAACTATATCCACATCTTCTACACTAATATTTTTTCATTCAGACGGTCTACTTTACTATTATTTTAACTATTTTCTTTATCCCTAGACTAATTTATTAGCACCTGTGTTTTAGGTTAGTTAAATTTTTTAGATATATATATATATATATATATATTGTAAAAAATGATCTTTACTATTTTAACTATTTTCTTTATCCTTATTATTTTTTTTTAGTTTAACATGATTTTTATTTTTAATTTTTTTGGAACTGCTAATATAATTTAACCTGATTCAATAGGAAGACTTTTTTGTTGTCGTGGGAAGATCTTTTTAACATATGAAAACACGTTTTTCGGAGTCGCTTTTTGTTTTCTTTTCTTTACTACAAAAAAAAAAAAAAAAAACAGAATAAATGCACCTATCTTTTTATATCACTTGTTAACATCAATTTGGTTGTGAGCCACCGAAAGTTGTCGACATATGAATGGATTAGAGGTGCAGTGCATCCAATCAATTTTATAACTCTTTTATCATGAAAAATATTCGGAACAACTATATCATTGGTATATTATTGATAAATCATCGTAATTGTAAAATCTAACAAAAATAAAAAAACAATCACACACACATACATATAAACTCTACCTAAAGAAAAATAAATAAAGCTATTTATTTAAAAGCATACGTGATTAGAAAACAACTACCTACCTCCTTTTTTTTTTTTTTTTTTTTTTTTTGTCTTCTTCCTTCATTTTCAATCTCTCTCTTATTCACACCAAAACAAATTTGCTGCAAAAATAGTGAGAAAACAAAATATCGACATTTATAGAAATTTTAGTATTTAAATTTAACAAAAATATCGATGTCCGTAGAAATTTATATTAAATATGAAAATTCATTTTAAAATATTTAAATTTTAAATAAAACTTTATAAAATTCTAAAATAGTTAGTAATACATAAGTTAAATGCAACTCTCAATTAAATACTACGTATATGATAACTTTACATGCTAATAATGGAGCAAAATATAGTAAATGATAAGTTGGCATTCACCAATTAAATAAAATCATTGAAACATGATATAGTATTATTACATTCATTGTTTCATACATGATAAGAAAATATTAATATTAAAAGAGATTTTAGAATGTTTAGAAGTATTTGCAGTATATATTCAGAAGTATTTGCAGTATTTTATTAGTGTAAACAATATCGATATCAAAATATGACATTTGAGCATTTATTTTATATAATTTTGGACATGTTATATATTTCTTAATCTCTACCATCTATTCATATATAAAAATAATTGTGTATGAATTTAAAAAATAATGAATTTTACTATATTAAAAGATAAAAAATAACATTACGATTGATATTTTATGGATATTTTGTTGATAATTGTGTGAAAATTTCTAGAAATTTCCATGATATTTTGTTATTCACTACTATACTTTTCGTGGAAATCGATATTTCTCTTAAAATATATATATATATATATATATGATATTTATGGAAATTTCATGGATATTTTGTGGAAAATATATGCACTCATGTTTTCATATCAGTACTTTCAAAATACAGAAATTTCCATAGAAATCTTAGTGGAAATGTTGATTTTTCAATCCTTAGAAAAAAACACAATAAAAGAGGAGAAAAATACAGATAAAATCATATGTAATTTCTTTCAACGTCTTTATTTGTATACATGCATATAAAAATTGTGTCAAAATTTTGTTTCCTTTCTTAGAAATATAATCTTATTAGTGCTGATAGATTTCAAAACGACTCTCAAGTTTCATGTTCAATTTAAAACTAAGCGTCGTTAATGATGCTATTGTATTTAGTGTGCTGGTGATGAAATTACATAAAACTATTCGGGTGCAAAGGGTAAGAAGTATAAAAACCTTAGTTAGCAAAATCACGTGCTGTCAGTATAGTATCTCATTCAGAATTTTCCACAATTTATGTCTTTATTGTAGTATTATTTATATCCTTTCAAGCCAAAGAAAATTCTGTTCTAAAAAAATAAAAATAAACAATGTATACTTTGTTCTTTTAACTAGGTTCTAAGGAGCGCTGAAAATTAAAGAAACTGAATATTAAAAGGAAATCTGCCATGTGCGATGTGGATTTTCTAACGAACATCGGAAAATTTTGTAAATATCCAAACTATCCTCACCATGGTATTCCTTAACTTAATACTGAAACTCTTTATTGAAAGAAAAAGTTTCTTGAAAATTTTCAATCACTAAACAGTGTAGAAAATATCATTTCAAAAGAAGTGTAAAAAATTTCCAAAAGTAACTTAATTTCTTCATTAAAAAATCAAAAAAAGAGAAGAAATTAAAATGTAAAATCAAATTAAAACTTAGAAACAAAATTAAGGGGAAAAAAAAAAACTTATGTGTTTGACTTATATACCATTTTGACTATAAAAAATTCGATTCAAATTCAATCCAAACTCACTTTTTCATTTTTTCTAAGTATGTACCACATTCATTTTTATTTTTATGTTTGTTTTTATGTTTAAATACCTATTCATTTTAGGCTATCATTAATTCAAATTGACTTTTAAAAAAAATATAAATGATGTGCTAAACGAGAGTTTAGATATTATTTTCATATCTAAGAAATTTTTCAAGGTTATCATCACTGGAAACTTAAACAACTTCACCATGCAACCAAAGTCGCGTTTGTATAATGAATCACAATATTTAAGTAATTCACCATGTGATTATCAAATAGATCCTCCAATTTCAAATATAAGAAATCATGACCTATATATGTATACATAGATACATGCACATGGTGCATATGCGATATATATGAACACATAATATATATATATAAATATATGTTGATATTTCTATGTATTATTATTGGCAAGGAAATTTCCTTGTCTCATTTTTTGGGGTCAATTATTGTACGAAGATATTCACGAGCGCCTAAGGGGGCTCATATGTCTCTCAAAAACGCACTTGATTACGCGTCCCTTCCACACTATTGAGTTGTTTGGTGTTTAAGTTTGAGTTAAGATTTGTAAGTTTAAATAGTGATTTTGGTTGACTTTTTCAGAAAAGACAAAAAACTTTTAGGGATTAATATGTAATAAAGGATTCAACTAACTTTTGATTTAGACTGGATTAGACTGAACTGATATAGACACATGTCAATTGCTACAGGATAAGATTGTAGTAAATATCAAAGGTCCAATTATGTCCAAATTAAAACATCTAGGATGTAAACATTTAAGCCAAAAATTTTGAACATAAATATTTAAACAGTCATCTGAATTGGTATTTAAATATTAACATTCTAAATAAAAATATTTGAATAAAAATATTTAAATATGTATTTGAAATCTCTGAAAAGACATGAGAGAAATGAAAAAAAATGACATTTAAAATGATTTTCAAAATTTTTTTAAAATCACTGTAGAATATATGTAAAAATTGAGGTAAGTTTTTGGGGACGACTTTATGCCATTAAAAAGCCTCTAAATTAATCGATTGCGTCAAACTTAAACATATATTTTGAAATGACCATTCGAATCGAATTTTTTAAATGTTTTCAAATGATTGCGCCAAACGGATAGTTGCATGCACGTTTCTAATGTCAAAAAGATTCATAAAAAAAAAAAATTAAATAAGTAAAGATGGCTGGCATGTACTATGGATTATTATTATGCATTTTTTAAACTTTTTTTCCTAGATATAAGCTTTCTTAAGGAATTGACCTTAATGCCATCTTTGATTGGATTAAAAGAAGAACGATAGAAGTAAGGGACGGATGATGAGATGGAGAATCATAAATTGTTTATTTTGTAAGAAGGAAAAAAAGGAAGAAGAAGAAGAAGGAAGGAAATAATAATTAGTTTTAATTTTGCATTTATTTTCACATTTCTTTTTTAATTTTTGTCTGAGGAGCTGTTCCACAAATTTTTTTCCTCCCTTCTGAACTCCATTTCTGTTATCTGTTATTTCTTTCTTTCTTTCTTTCTTTCTTTCTTTCTTTTTTTTGTTAGTTTGGAAAATTTAAAACTAATTATTCGTTTTTACTTGTCTAATATACATCTTGATTAGTAACATATCAGAGGACAGTGTGAAGTCCCAAGGATTCAGTTTCATATAATTTTTGGACAAAGAGAGAGAGAATGAACTAGACCAGTATTGTCCATCAATTCTTAAAAAACAAAAAACAAAAAACAAAAAACAAAAACAACAATATCTTGATGACCTACATTATAAGATAATAAGGGTACCAGATTTCCTAGCATTCATTCATAACCATACGTTGAAGGTCCAGAGGTACTACATATGGTCAGAGGAAGTTTTAAATATGTTAAAGAGGACAGCAAAGACAGTGATAGTAACAATAATAATAAAAAATAATATTCAAATAGTTTTAAAAAGGAAAAGAAGACAAATTAAATTATAACTTATTTGATCAAAGCACCGATGTCTATATTAATTTTATAACTTATTTGATAAAACGGTTTAATTTAAATTAAATTAAATTTTTTTATTTTAATTTTTATTTTTTTTAAATCAATAAAAATTATAATTAATTTTTAAAAAATTAACCAATTTAAATTTAAAAATTTTAACTCAAACTATTTTATCAAACAGATTCTTATACTTCAATCTCCTGACATAATAATAAATAATAAAGCATGCTTTCTCTTGGGTTGGTGGATATTAATAATGTAGGCCCACTACTTCGTAAGTTCTTTGTTTTTCGCCTTTTATATTATATTAGTTACATTGTGAATGAAGAATAAAAAAATAAAATAAAGAAAAAAAAATCACGTGACTAAACGTGATCATCACTTAACTGACAATTGACAAATGAAAAAGAATGACTAAGGCTTTATTTGACAATAAAATTTAACTTGAATTAAACAATATTTTTTCATCTCAATTTTTATCTTTTTTTTAACGATCAATAAAATTTATAATTATTTTTTAAAAAAATCAATTTAACTCAAACTTAAAAATTTCATCTCAACTCAAACTTAATTTATTCACCAAATTGATCCTAAAAGAACTATTAACTCTTTTAAAGAGTAGTATATAGGTTTTTTTTTCCTTTGTCGAAGATTCCGATTTTACGGACTTTACATTTTTGGCTGAATATTTTAATCCCAGTAAAAATGAGGAAGGCATTTTAACTCACTCTCGTTTTTGTTTCTTTTACTAGAAAAAAGGCTCTCAGTTTAATTTAATTTTCGAAATGAAACTTTCACCCATTAATTATTATGTATTCATCATCCAATCCTGATAGCTTCGATAAAGCATTCTTTTAAAAATTTGGATCCTTTGACTCCTAATTCATATCTCCCTCACCGTCGTATCAATTAGATCTTGTCATGTCATGGAAGGTTTAGGGGCCATTTGGTGCAACTCCAGGTTTGAATTTTGGAGTTATATATCTATATAAATTTTTCAAAATTAGTTTGTTTTCACAACTCAATTTAAAATTACATTTCTTGTTTTTTTTTTTTTTTGTTTCATTTTTAAAAAACTAGAACTTAAAGATCTATAAATTTTTTATTTTAAATTAAAATAAAATAATTTTTATATCTAAACACTCACTACATCAAGATGAACAAAATTATATCCATCGGGGATGAAGGGTATGGCAACTGCGAACTCGGGAGCGAGGAACAATATCTTGGATCTGAGTCAATGGCACTAGCGTTTTCTTATCACTACGTTGGCTATGAAAAAATTAAGCTAGGGTGGGCATACGTTGTCAGAAAGAGGCAGTTGTTCAGTTGGAAATTTTCCAACTATATATGAAATCATGGTATTCAATTTAGCACCGGATTCAATTTCATACCCACGTGGAAACATTGGTTAACATGTGCATTGAGTTATTTAAAAAGGAATCCAATAAATCTTCTTGTACACACAAAAAAAAAAAAAAAACGAATATTGAAACTCTCAATACATGATCAATTATTGGGCCTTTCCCACCAAAAAAAAAAAAAAAAAAAAGATCAATTACAGCTGTAGGTGAGCATTAATGCTTTCCTCTCCTCTGTCTAGTCATGGTTACTTTACATATATGCCCATCTCCTGACCGTCAAAATTTGAAATGGCTTGATATTATAATTGGAACTTTATATTTTATATTAGTCATTACCTAATTATTGTTAGGATATTTTTGTAACTTAATTATTGCATGGTAAGTTTTTTTTTCTCCTCATTTTAAAATGTCTTTTAAATCCTTATTTAATTATTAGACGTACGGAACAAGAATAGGGTTCGTTTGGGAAATAATATGATGATTTGAAAATTGAGTTAAAATATATATTTTTTTGGGTTTGAAACTTTTGAAAATATTATATGATATAAAAAATAGTGTAAAAATTTAAAATGTGTTCAGAAAAAAAATATACGAAATAGATTTTATTTTGTTCATCTTATCGATACGAGCATTTTGATATAAAAATCATCTCATTTTGATTCGAAATGTGAAAGTTATGTATTTTTAAAATTTAAATTTTTTGAAAATGAAAAAAAAAAGAAAAAATTTGATATAGAATTAGAACTTTAAATCCAGATAGTAAAATATCCTCTGAATTTTTGGTCACAAACAACTCCTAAATATATTGTGTTATGTTCCGGTATTGGATTAGTTTTTTTTAATTCAATAAATTCAAGGGAAAATGATATTTTATAGGAATTTTATAACTAACTTCTGAGAATTGTACTTGCATAATTTTTATTCGACCCACCTAATGTTTTAGATTAGTCAATTAATCTACACTTTTGCATTGTAGAGTTGTATTGCTATTATAATTGCATGTATCCACTCCCATATGATAACAATTTTTTTTGTTAATAGAATTTTCTATAGACAATACTATACATATGCGTTTATTCGGTAGGAATTTTAATTTGGAAATGGAATTTAATTTCCTATTTCAAATTCAGTGTTTATTTTGATAATAGGGAATTCAATTCCGTGATCCCCATCTTAAAATTAGAAATTTATTTCCTGATTTAGGAGGAACTTTAATCTCATATCTAACCCTCAAATTCAAATTCAAATTCTGTTTTACTTGAAAAACATAATTATTTTTTTAATAAAAATTATCCTCATATTTTTATTATTATTCAAAATTCAGACCGTCCTTTATCTCGCTGACGTAGCCTAACTCATACTACCTTCATATTTTTGTCATGTTTCAGAATTAGACCGTCTTTCCTCGATAAGGTTAGACTTGTCTTTCTCGACAACCTAACCTAACCTAACTCAGACTAATCCCCAGACTGTGTAACCTTATCGAGGAAAGACAGTAAGAGTACGGACTGTCGGTGACCACCTGACTCACGTTGTCAGTGTTCCATCTATGAATGGCCGCTGTCAAAGTGTCACGTTAAATAATAATACGCTATGTGGGCTTTCTTCGTCCTTTTTTTTTTTGGCATGTTTTAGTTTTGCTTTTTATGAATATTGCGTTTGTGTTTTGCTTTGAAATTCGTGTTAGTTTTTTTTTTTTCATTCATTTTTTTCCTCTTTGTACACGGCCTTTTTTTTTTTTTTTTTTCCACTTTATCTTCTTTGATGATGTCATGGCTGCAGTTAAAAAAAAAAAAAAAGGATTGACATAATTTATTTTATATTTTTCATGTGAGCAAACCGTCCTTGTTATTGTTTCAATTTTAACGTTTTCTTTTCTTTTTTTCCTTGCTCTGAGTTGTGGGCTTTGGTTTTGGGATTTTTTGCTTTTTGGCTCTTTCTCCATTGAATGTCGGTGGCCTTTGCACTGCGTCCATTGAAAATATCTCCTGGATAAACTAAAATTTTAAGGGAATAACTCAACCAAGACAACTTTTAAATCATTAATATTTTAACTTAAAATCATAATTTATTAGAGTCTCTTTATAATGTTAGATGAACATTAACAAAATATACTAATCTCATACTTGTACTGAAATTTTTCTAGAACGATAAACAGTGAGTATAAAACAAATATTACTATGGTGATTTATATTTTTAGCATTTCTCTAAACGAAAATCCAAAAAGGGTATCCATCAGTGTCTTGACAAAGTACAATTGGTGAGCAAAACAAGAAATTTTTTAATCACAACATGCACCAATTATATGCATGCATGACAGTGATATGTGTGTGTGTACACACACACATAATATATCCATTCAAACATGTCAATTTGATAGTTAAAATGTCCAGCATCTACATATTAAGATGCGCGGTCCAAATTCTCTTAGCCTCAAGCTCTAATTTTTTATTAATCACAAACCCACATTAGATGCCAACAACACGTATAATAATTTTATGTTTTGTTATACTATAAATATCCATGCTCTTCAAGAAAGAATACCGAGCTTTTAGTAATGATTGGATGGGCAGTTTTGGACCTTCTGTTACAAGAATTCATAAATAGATCGGTTTTATATATTAAAGAAAATTTGCCCTAAAAGTGGGATTGTCTTCTTTCTGTAGATCCACAATATCCAAAGCTAGTGTCTCTATACCTTTGGCTTCCATAGGTTTTGGGTAAGTTACTCTCTCAGCTTGAACTGATACAGATGATTACTCTAAGCCAAGATGTGCTTATAAATAATTATAATCCAAATCCAAAACTAAAGTCACGTTTGGTGCTGTTTTGAAGAGGAATATCACGGTTTTCAATAAAGACATTATGGAAATAATTCTGAAATAATATTTGTTTTGCACAAGTTCAAAAACAAAAATGAAAACAAAAATTGTTTTCAAATTTTTTTTTTGGATTAAGAAATGAGAAAAATGATACTTTTCGGCTCTGCTTGGATCACGTGTCTATTTCTTAAAAGAAAAATTTTATTATTTTAAATGAGAAGGTGTTTGTATTTTGAGATAAGATGGTGTTTGAATGTGTAAAAATTTTTTTTTTTGAAAACAAAAAGTTATTTGGATGAGAAAAAATGATATTGGGAATAGTACATTGTGAGAAAATCTTAAAAAGATTCATTTTCTTTTTCCAAAAGAGTATTATATAAAGTAAGTTTGAAATGAAATATATATTATATATATTTTAAAATGAGAGATGATATAAAAAGTTGAGACAAACATTTTTTGTTTTTGCAAAAATTTTTCAATTTTGGAAATTGGACACTCCATCCAAACAAATGGGAAATTATTTTTCCATTTTTGTTTTCATTTTCTAATTATATTTTCGATCTTTTAGAATATGAAATGTTATTAATAGGAAGTCTTTTATAAGAACATGTTTCTACTTGTTTTTTATTCCTTTTTATTTTTATTTTTTTTTAATTTTATGGATTTCTTAATTGAACTTTAGGCGTTTTTCAAGTTTTTTCATATAAGTTTTTTTTTTGGGTAATTTCTAGTTGGACTCAAATTTTATTGTTTATTTTGGGTAATTCGAATTTTTTTGGATAATATATGTTGATTTTTGTATTTGTTTTATAGTAGTGTAGTTAATAGGTGGTCTTTTATAAGAACATTAGTTTCTAATTTCTTTTTCTGGCATTTTTTCAATTCTTTAATACATGCTTTAAGACGTTTCTTTTAATTGTTTAATGATAAGTGTATAAAAATACACTTTTGTTCATATAATTTATTAAATTATTTAAGTTTTAATCGAGTATTTTTATTAAAATATTTTATTTTGAAAATATTTAATTTTAATTAATTTTATTTAATAATCTATTTATTTTGGGTTTATCTCATTTTCCTTTAATTCCATTTTTTCTTTTTCCTCTTTTTCTTTCTGTATTTTTCTCTTCTTTCCTTTGGCAGGTGTGCTACTGCAGCAAACTTCCTTCCGTGAGCGAGAGATTTGAGCCGCATGATTCTTGGGTCAAGTTTTCATCCTCTCCTTCATCAAGCCCACTTGAATTGCGGCGCGTGTCTTCAGCTCCAGCCAAACCGGCGCGGCTCTCGCCTCAACTGGCCTCCCACATATAATCAGCTAGTTGGCTAATCTTTGTGGCTGATTTTGTGGGCAAATATCTCTCAAACTGGTTGGACCGCTGGCCTATGTAAGGCTGAGCTTTTGGCAAGCTAGAGGAGTCTTTTGGCAAGCTATATAATCTTAAGAGGAGAGGAGGAACTGGAAAGAGGAGGAAGAGGGAGGAATCATAAATCTGATTATATTATTTATTATATTATAGTAAAAGAGGAGGAGAGAGATAGAAAGAGAAGGAAAAATGTATAGTTATAAATTTGATCATATGTTATATATTATATTCATTATAATAATAAAGTCTTTTTATAACATTAAGTAATAGCGTTTCTTAAAAAATATTACCTGATGTGGCGGCAACCAATAAAAATAAAATAAAAAAAAGCTCAAATTATTTTAGCGGCAATGACCCACGAAATTTTTGCCTTTTTTGAAAAGAATAACCCACGAAGAAAGAAAACCTTATGGTTATCAAAATCATTTTCCCCACTAATCGAAAAATGAGCAACTGCATCCCCTAGAACTAGAAGGATGAAAACTGATCAAATTAAAATATCTAACAATCTCTCTCTTTCAAATCTCTAAAATTTGACCCAAATTCCGGATTAATCCTAAGCTCCCAAAATTTTCCCCAAAGTATTTAACGATTCTTCTTTTCACCTATGAGTGGTTGTTGTTTTGGACTTCATTGCATAAATGGCCCGCCACCCTGTCTTTGCCGAATTGAACTCTGACTTGCGCCTTGTCGCACTGTTATGCGGAACATCGTTGTGTGACCATTCATGGGAATTCGTCAAGTGACGACACCTTCGCTGGACGGAACTCTCGTAGATCAATTAGTTGCTGCCTTGGACGATTTGTCGGAAGTAAGTAAAACTCTGTCTTGGTGGAATGATTGTTTGAAAAAATCTTGTTTTTTGTCTAGTTTGATTGACTTTGCCTTTTTTTTTTTTTAATTCATAATCCAACATGAAATATTTGAGTTTTACGGAGAGAAGTTGTTGAATGGCATTCGAGACTATAATGCGTACTTTTTTTTTTTTTTTTTTGGTTATTTTGTTCAATAATTTGTTCTTTCATTTATGCATCAATTATTTAATTGGAGATAGAGGCGTTTCTAAGTAAAAGAACAATAACAAACAGAAAAATTAGGAAAACTTTGATCTGAGTTTGCTAACACTATTTGTGATTAGCATTTGGCAATTAAGTTACGAAAAGAGAGTTTAATATTCAGTACATAGATTTTGTTTGTTTTTTATGTACATCATTGCATGTTTCATTTGCATTATATAACTAGAAGAGAACCACTGAAGTGATATGTTCTACTAGAAATATTTAAGTGAAATGAAAATTTTCATTTGTTATTGAATAAAAAGTCACAAAAAATTCAAAGAAATAAACTTAATCTTTTTAACAAAGTTGATCTTAATTTTCTTCATCTTTTTCTTTTAACACTATAAACATAAAATTTAGTTAGTGAATATTAGATAAAAGCTTCTGGATACAACACAAAAGTGAAAAATTATGACAAGAAAAACCCATCTTTAGTAGATTCTTGAAGTTTTGTCAATTCGAACATAAAAATCGGATCTTTTGTCTAATAAACAGGGCAAAATCTGAACTTGAGGAATGAATATTGATGTTTGATGTAGACCAATCATTTTCATTGTTTAGCATATTGCAGCAGAGGTACCCTATTATAGGACCAAGATTTTGTTAAGGGACGAAAAGCTGATCATGGAAGATAATAATAAAAATAAAAAAAAAAAAAAAAAAAAAAAAAAAAAAAAAACTCACTACGAAACAATTAGATGATCATGACTAGACTAACATATAATCATCTTGTATTTGTAAAGGTGAATTCATCTTGAAGCTCTTCCTTCGCCAGATCCTAGACAAACATATAATATTTGATTTGGAACAAGGTTTCTATGAAGCTTTATTTAGTAATTTTTTTTTTTATATCCTTCTCTGTAGATAGTGATTTTTCTGTTGAATATCCAGAGACAAACATATATGGAATTACACGATTCAGTGAACAAGGTTTCTATGAAGCTTTATTTAGTCCAATTTTCTGTTTTTATTATATCCTTTCTCTGTGAGAATAGTGATTTGTTCTGTTGGGATCATCCAGGAGACAAAAAAAATATTATGGAAAATTTATACGTTGGGATGATGAAATTGGTTCCCTTGAAATTGACATATAGAGGTTGGATTTTTGGCCTACATAATTATAAAAATAAATTAATATACACTTGCGCATGTTTTGAATCCAACAGTTCAAATTTGCATCTCTCTCCTACTTTGCAAGAAAGCCTAATGCATTTTTGGAGACAAATAGAAGAAGTTATTGGTTCTCTAATTGTATAGAATTATGAGAAAGTGAGTAAAACAATAATTATATGATTTGCACTTTGGACCTTTGTAGCTATGTGTAACGTTTATTATATCACTAACATATATATGCAAATAAACATTTTGTCCCATGCTTATGTAGGAAGGGGTGAGAATGTTTAAACAATTGATAGAAGATACAGCTTGGAGACTAGAGAAAGATGTGAACCGTTGATAGAAGACAAGCATATGTCTGGAGGCTTTTGTTTGACTGCACAATTTCCTTGGAAGACTCAATAAGAAGTGCTTTTACCCTGTTTTAGTTGAATTACTTCATTTAGGATATTATGTAACTAAACCATTGTTGCTTTTCTTTTGATGAATCAGACACTATGTTGTGAATTT
>CM046361.1:13974353-14017451 GCA_025413025.1 Ficus hispida
TTTCCTCTCAAATTTGCAGTGACATAAAATTTGTATACAATCACTACAATAAAGAGGAGCTTTCATAGCGTTTAAAAAACCCTATCATAAGTAATTCATAACAATTTAGCAAACGCTATTACTGTCCCTGTTATTAAAAGTTTGTTTCTATAATATACTTTTTTGGTGCTCTGTTTGACCATTACGCAGCATTTTTCTGGTGCAATGTTTTTCTTCATGTAGCAATTTTTTGGTGCAATGTTTGCCTTCATGTAGCACTTTCCTGGTGCAATGTTTTTCTTTATGTAGAATTTTTCTGGTGCTATGTTTGGGCAGTAAGGCACAACTTTTGTAAACCTTAAAAATTGCTATTTTGATATTTATCAAATGACATATTAAAGCATTCCCCATCTCAATCATTAATCCCTATTTTTAATAGACAATTAAATAATTTCAATGATTATTTTATTGGTATAAGTTCAAAATCATTCTTAAGAACATATTATATATATGGAGACACATAGCTATTCCAGGCACTTATAAAGTTTAAAATTCACAACATAGTGTCTGATTCATCAAAGAAAAGCAACAATGGTTTAGTTACATAATATCCTAAATGAAGTAATTCAACTAAAACAGGGTAAAAGCACTTCTTATTGAGTCTTCCAAGGAAATTGTGCAGTCAAACAAAAGCCTCCAGACATATGCTTGTCTTCTATCAACGGTTCACATCTTTCTCTAGTCTCCAAGCTGTATCTTCTATCAATTGTTTAAACATTCTCACCCCTTCCTACATAAGCATGGGACAAAATGTTTATTTGCATATATATGTTAGTGATAATAATAAACGTTACACATAGCTACCAAAGGTCCAAAGTGCAAATCATATAATTACTGTTTTACTCACTTTCTCAGAATTCTATACAATTAGAGAACCAATAACTTCTCCAATTTGTCTCCAAAAAATGCATTAGGCTTTCTTGCAAAGTAGGAGAGAGATGCAAATTTGAACTGTTGGATTCAAAACATGTGCAAGTGTATATTAATTTATTTTTATAATTTATGTAGGCCAAAATCCAACCTCTATATGCCAATTTCAAGGGAACCAATTTCATCATCCCAACGTATAAATTTTGCACCAATGAACGAAGGTTCGCCTTTATGTAACTTTCTACCAATTTCATTACCCCATTCTCGTGCAAGAAAGGCTAAATTATTTGACAACACATGCATATTGCAAGAACAAAGCAACTGATGGATACACAAACAATTGAATATATAAGTGCACCTAGGACCTTAAGTAACATAAAAGTTATTAAACAAAGTCAACCGTGACAATGATAACTAGAAGACAAGTGGTAAGTAGCTTCACAAAAGAACTAGACATATTGGTTAACTTACTGAATCTGTGTGGAGAGTTTCCATAATATTGTTTGTCTCCTGGATGATTCAACAGAAAAAATCACTATTCTCACAGAGAAAGGATATAAAAAACAGAAAATTGGACTAAATAAAGCTTCATAGAAACCTTGTTACCAAATCAAATATTATATGTTTGTCTAGGATCCTGGCGAAGGAAGAGCTTCAAGATGAATTCACCTTTACAAATACAAGATGATTATATGTTAGTCTAGTCATGATCATCTAATTGTTTCGTAGTGAGTTTTTTTTTTTTTTTTTTTTAATTTATTATTATTATCTTCCATGATCAGCTTTTCGTCCCTTAACAAAATCTTGGTCCTATAATAGGGTACCTCTGCTGCAATATGCTAAACAATGAAAATGATTGGTCTACATCAAACATCAATATTCATTCCTCAAGTTCAGATTTTGCCCTGTTTATTAGACAAAAGATCCGATTTTTATGTTCGAATTGACAAAACTTCAAGAATCTACTAAAGATGGGTTTTTCTTGTCATAATTTTTCACTTTTGTGTTGTATCCAGAAGCTTTTATCTAATATTCACTAACTAAATTTTATGTTTATAGTGTTAAAAGAAAAAGATGAAGAAAATTAAGATCAACTTTGTTAAAAAGATTAAGTTTATTTCTTTGAATTTTTGTGACTTTTTATTCAATAACAAATGAAAATTTTCATTTCACTTAAATATTTCTAGAAGAACATATCACTTCAGTGGTTCTCTTCTAGTTATATAATGCAAATGAAACATGCAATGATGTACATAAAAAACAAACAAAATCTATGTACTGAATATTAAACTCTCTTTTCGTAACTTAATTGCCAAATGCTAATCACAAATAGTGTTAGCAAACTCAGATCAAAGTTTTCCTAATTTTCTGTTTGTTATGGTTCTTTTACTTAGAAACGCCTCTATCTCCAATTAAATAATTGATGCATAAATGAAAGAACAAATTATTGAACAAAATAACCACAAAAAAAAAGTACGCATTATAGTCTCGAATGCCATTCAACAACTTCTTTGCGTAAAACTCAAATATTTCATGTTGGATTATGAATTAAAAAAAAAAAAAAAGGCAAAGTCAATCAAACTAGACAAAAAACAAGATTTTTTCAAACAATCATTCCACCAAGACAGAGTTTTACTTACTTCCGACAAATCCTCCAAGGCAGCAACCAATTGATCTACGAGAGTTCTGTCCAGCGAAGGTGTCGTCACTTGACGAATTCCCATGAATGGTCACACAAAGATGTTCCGCATAACAGTGCGACAAGGCGCAAGTCAGAGTTCAATTCGGCAAAGACAGAGTGGTGGGCCATTTATGCAATGAAGTCCAAAACAACAGCCACTCATAGGTGAAAAGAATAATCGTTAAATACTTTGGGGAAAATTTTGGGAGCTTAGGATTAATCCGGAATTTGGGTCAAATTTTAGAGATTTGAAAGAAAGAGATTATTGGATATTTTAATTTGATCAGTTTTCATCCTTCTAGTTCTCGGGGATGCAGTTGCTCATTTTTCGATTAGTGGGGAAAATGATTTTGATAACCATAAGGTTTTCTTTCTTCGTGGGTTATTCTTTTCAAAAAAGGCAAAATTTCGTGGGTCATTGCCGCAAAAAAAATTTGAACGTTTTTTTTTATTTTATTTTTATTGGTTACCGCCACATCAGGGAATATTTTTTAAGAAACGCTATTACTTAATGTTATAAAAAGGCTTTATTATTATAATGAATATAATATACAACATATGATCAACTTTATAACTATACATTTTTCCTTCTCTTTCTATCTCTCTCCTCCTCTTTTACTATAATATAATAAATAATATAATCAGATTTATGATTCCTCGCTCTTCCTCCTCTTTCCAGTTCCTCCTCTGCTCTTAAAATTATATAGCTTGCCAAAAGACTCCTCTAGCTTGCCAAAAGCTCAGCCTTACATAGGCCAGCGGTCCAACCAGTTTGAGAGATATTTGCCCACAAAATCAGCCACAAAGATTAGCCAACTAGCTGATTATATGTGGGAGGCCAGTTGAGGCGAGAGCCGCCCCGGTCTGGCTGGAGCTGAAGACACGCGCCGCAATTCAAGTGGGCTTGATGAAGGAAAGGATGAAAACTTGACCCAAGAATCATGCGGCTCAAATATGTCGCTCACGGAAGGAAGTTTGCTGCAGTAGCACACCTGCCAAAGGAAAGAAGATAAAAATACAGAAAGAAAAAGAGGAAAAAGAAAAAATGGAATTAAAGGAAAATGAGATAAACCCAAAATAAATAGATTATTAAATAAAATGAATTAAAATTAAATATTTTCAAAATAAAATATTTTGATAAAAATACTCGATTAAAACTTAAATTATTTAATAAATTATATGAACAAAGTGTATTTTTATACACTTATCATTAAACAATTAAAAGAAACGTCTTAAAGCATATATTAAAGAATTGAAAAAATGCCTAGGAAAAGACATTAGAAACTAATGTTCTTGTAAAAGACCACCTATTAACTACACTACTATAAAACAAATACAAAAATCAACATATATTATCCAAAAAAATTCGAATTACCCAAAATAAACAATAAAATTTGAGTCCAACTAGAAATTACCCAAAAAAAAAAATTATATGAAAAAACTTGAAAAACGCCTAAAGTTCAATTAAGAAATCCATAAAATTAAAAAAATAAAAATAAAAAGGAACAAAAAACAAGTAGAAACATGTTCTTATAAAAGACTTCCTATTAATATCATTTCATATTCTAAAAGATCGAAAATATAATTAGAAAATGAAAACAAAAATGGAAAAATAATTTCCCATTTGTTTGGATGGAGTGTCAAATTTCCAAAATTGGAAAAATTTTGCAAAAAAAAAAAAAAAAAAAACAGGTTTGTCTCAACTTTTTATATCATCTCTCATTTTGAAAAAATATATATATCTCATTTCAAACTTACTTTTTATAGTACTCTTTTGGAAAAAGAAAATGAATCTTTTTAAAATTTTCTCACAATGTACTATTCCCAATACATTTTTTCTCATCCAAATAACTTTTTGTTTTCAAAAAGAAATTTTTTTTACACATTCAAACACCATCTTATCTCAAAATGCAAAGACTTTCTCATTTAAAATAAGAAAATTTTCCTTTTCAGAAATAGACATGTGATCTAAACAGAGCTGAAAAGTCTCATTTTTCTCATTTCTTAACCCCAAAAAAAAAAATTTTGAAAACAATTTCTGTTTTCATTTTTGTTTTTAAACTTGTGCAAAACAAATACTATTTCAGAATTATTTCCATAATGTCTTCATTGAAAACTGTGATATTCCTTTTCAAAACAGCACCAAACGTGACTTTAGTTTTGGATTTGGATTATAATTATTTATAAGCACATCTTGGCTTAGAGTAATCATCTGTATCAGTTTAAGCTGAGAGAGTAACTTACCCAAAACCTATGGAAGCCAAAGGTATAGAGACACTAGATTTGGATATTGTGGAACTATAGAAAGAAGACAATCCCACATTTAGGGCTAATTTTCTTTAATATATAAAACCGATCTATTTATGAATTCTTGTAGCAGAAGGTCCAAAACTGCCCATCCAATCATTACTAAAAGCTCGGTATTCTTTGTTGAAGAAAATGGATATTTATAGTATAACAAAACATAAAATTATTATACGTTGTTGGCATCTAATGTGGGTTTGTGATTAATAAAAAATTAGAGCTTGAGACTAAGAGAATTTGGACCGCGCATCTTAATATGTAGATGCTGGACATTTTAACTATCAAATTGACATGTTTGAATGGATATATTATGCGTGTGTGTACACACACACATATCACTGTCATGCATGCATATAATTGGTGCATGTTGTGATTAAAAAATTTCTTGTTTTGCTCACCAATTGTACTTTGTCAAGATACTGATGGATACCCTTTTTGGATTTTCGTTTAGAGAAATGTTAAAAATATAAATCACCATAGTAATATTTGTTTTATACTCACTGTTTATCGTTCTAGACTCCTAATAAATTATGATTTTAAGTTAAAATATTAATGATTTAAAAGTTGTCTTGGTTGAGTTTATCCAGGAGATATTTTCAATGGACGCAGTGCAAAGGCTACCGACATTCAAAGCAGAAAGAGCCAAAAAGCAAAAAATCCCAAAACCAAAGCCCACAACTCAGAGCAAGGAAAAAAGAAAAGAAAACGTTAAAATTGAAACAATAACAAGGACGGTTTGCTCACATGAAAAATATAAAATAAATTATGTCAATCCTTTTTTTTTTTTTTTAACTGCAGCCATGACATCATCAAAGAAGAAAAAGTGGAAAAAAAAAAAAAAAAGGCCGTGTACAAAGAGGAAAAAAATGAATGAAAAAAAAAAACTAACACGAATTTCAAAGCAAAACACAAACGCAATATTCAAAAAAAGCAAAACTAAAACAGGCCAAAAAAAAAGGACGAAGAAAGCCCACATAGCGTATTATTATTTAACGTGACACTTTGACAGGGGATGGAACACTGACAACGTGAGTCAGGTGGTCACCGACCGTCCGTACTCTTAATGCCTTTCCTCGATAAGGCAACACAGTCCGAGGATTAGTATGAGTTAGGTTAGGTTACCGAGAAAGACCAGTCTAACCTTATCGAGGAAAGGAAAGACGGTCTAATTCTGAAACATGACAAAAATATGAAGGTAGTATGAGTTAGGTTACGTTAGCGAGAGAAAGGACGGTCTGAATTTTGAATAATAATAAAAATATGAGGATAATTTTTATTAAAAAAAATAATTATGTTTTTAAAGTAAAACAGAATTTGAATTCGAGGGTTAGATATGAGATTAAAGTTCCTCCTAAATCAGGAAATAAATTTCTATTTTAAGATGGGGATCACGGAATTGAATTCCCTATTATCAAAATAAACACTGAATTTGAAATAGAAAATTAAATTTCATTTCCCAAATTAAAATTCCTATCGAATAAACACATATGTATAGCATTGTCTACAGAAAATTCTATTAACAAAAAAAATTGTTATCATATGGGAGTGGATACATGCAATTATGACGACTAAAAATTTATAATAGTAATACAACTCTACAATGCAAAGGTATAGATTAATTGACTAATCTAAAACACCGACTATGACGACTAAAACTTTATAATAGCAATACAACTCTACAATACAAAGGTATAGATTAATTGACTAATCTAAAACATTAGGTGGGTCGAAAAAAAATTATGCAAGTACAATTCTCAGAAGTTAGTTATAAAATTCCTATAAAATATCATTTTCCCTTGAATTTATTGAATTAAAAAAAAACTAATCTAATACCGGAACATAACACAATATATTTAGGAGTTATTTGTGACGAAAAATTCAGAGGATATTTTACTATCTGGATTTAAAGTTCCAATTCTATATCAAAATTTTTCTTTTTTTTTTTTTCATTTTCAAAAAACTTAAATTTTAAAAATACATAACTTTCGCATTTCGAATCAAAATGAAATGATTTTTATATCAAAATGCTCGTATCGATAAGATGAACAAAAGAAAATCTATTTCGTATATTTTTTTCCGAACACATTTCAAAATTTTACACTAATTTTTATATCATATAATATTTTCAAAAGTTTCAAACCCAAAAAAATATGTATATTTTAACTCAATTTCCAAATCATCATATTATTTCCCAAACGAACCCTATTCTTGTTCCGTACATCTAATAATTAAATAAGGATTTAACAAGGGCATTTTAAAATAAGGAGAAAAAAAAACTTACCATGCAATAATTAAGTTACAAAAATATCCTAACAATAATTAGGTAATGACTAATATAAAATATAAAGTTCAAATTATAATATCAAGCCATTTCAAATTTTGACAGTCAGGAGATGGGCATATATGTAAAGTAACCATGACTAGACAGAAGAGAGGAAAGCGTTAATGCTCACCTACAGCTGTAATTGATCTTTTTTTTTTTTTTGGTGGGAAAGGCCCAATAATTGATCATGTATTGAGAGTTTCAATATTCTTTTTTTTTTTTTTTTTTTTGTGCAAGAAGATTTATTGGATTCTTTTTTAAATAACTCAATGCACATGTTAACCAATGTTTCCACGTGGGCATGAAATTGAATCCAGTGCTAAATTGAATACCATGATTTTATAAGACACCATATAGTAGGAAAATTTACAACTGAACAACTGCCTCTTTCTGACAACGTATGCCCACCCTAGCTTAATTTTTTCATAGCCAACGTAGTGATAAGAAAATGCTAGTGCCATTGACTCAGATCCAAGATATTGTTCCTCGCTTCTGAGTTCGCAGTTGCCATACCCTTCATCCCCGATGGATATAATTTTGTTCATCTTGATGTAGTGAGTGTTTAGATATAAAAATTATTTTATTTTAATTTAAAATAAAAAATTTATAGATCTTTATGTTCTAGTTTTTTAAAAATGAAACAAAAAAAAAAAACAAGAAATGTAATTTTAAATTGAGTTGTGAAAACAAATTAATTTTGAAAAATTTATATATATATAACTCCAAAATTCTAACCTGGAGTTGCACCAAATGGCCCCTAAACCTTCCATGACATGACAAGATCTAATTGATACGACGGTGAGGGAGATATGAATTAGGAGACAAAGGATCCAAATTTCTAAAAGAATGCTTTATCGAAGCTATCAGGATTGGATGATGAACACATAATAATTAATGGGTGAAAGTTTCATTTCGAAAATTAAATTAAACTGGGAGCCTTTTTTCTAGTAAAAGAAACAAAAACGAGAGTGAGTTAAAATACCTTCCTCATTTTTACTAGGATTAAAATATTCAGCCAAAAATATAAAGTCTGTAATATCAGAATCTTCGACAAAGAAAAAAAAAATCTATATACTACTCTTTAAAAGAGTCAATAGTTCTTTTAGGATCCGTTTGGTGAATAAGTTAAGTTTGAGTTGAGATGAAATTTTTAAGTTTGAGTTGAGTTGACTTTTTAAAAAATAGTTATAAATTTTGCTGACCGTTAAGAAAAAGATAAAAATTGAGATAAAAAAATACAGTTTAGTTTGAGTTAAATTTTATTACCAAATAAAGCCTTAGTCATTCTTTTTCACTTGTCAATTGTCAGTTAAATGATGATCACGTTTACGTCACGTGATTTTTTTTCTTTATTTTATTTGTTTATTCTTCATACACAATGTAACTAATATAATATAAAAGATGAAAAACAAAGAACTTATGAAGTGGTGGGCCTACATTATTAATATCCACCAACCCAAGAGAAAGCATGCTTTATTATTTATTATTATGTCAGGAGATTGAAGCATAAGGATCTGTTTGATAAAATGATTTGAGTTAAAATTTTTAAGTTTGAGTTTGTTGATTTTTTAAAAACTAGTTATAATCTTTATTGACTTTTTAAAAAAAGGATAAAAACTGAGATAAAAAAGTATAATTTAATTTGAATTAAACCGTTTCACCAAACAAGTTATAAAATTAATATAGAGATCGGTGCTTTGACTTTTTCTTTGTCTTCTTTTCCTTTTTTAAAACTATTTGAATATTATTATTGTTACTATCACTGTCTTTGTTATCCTCTTTAACATATTTAAAACTTCCTCTGACCATATGTAGTACCTCTGGACCTTCAACGTATGGTTATGAATGAATGTTAGGAAATCTTGTACCCTTATTATCTTATAATGTAGATCATCAAGATATTGTTGTTTTTGTTTTTGTTTTTTGTTTTTTTGTTTTTTAAGAATTGATGGACAATACTGGTCTAGTTCATTCTCTCTCTCTTTGTCCAAAAATTATATGAAACTGAATACTTGGGACTTCACACTGTCCTCTGATATGTTACTAATCAAGATGTATATTAGACAAGTAAAAACGAATAATTAGTTTTAAATTTTCCAAATTAACAAAAAAAAAAAAAAAAAGAAAGAAAGAAAGAAAGAAAGAAAGAAAGAAATAACAGATAACAGAAATGGAGTTTAGAAGGGAGGAAAAAAAATTGTGGAACAGCTCCTCAGACAAAAATTAAAAAAGAAATGTGAAAATAAATGCATAATTAAAACTAATTATTATTTCCTTCCATCTTCTTCTTCTTCTTCTTCTTCTTCTTCTTCTTCTTCTTCTGCTTCTCCTTCTTACAAAATAAACAATTTTATGATTCTCCATCTAATCATCGGTCCCTTACTTCTATCTTCTTTTAATCCAATCAAAGATGGCATTAAGGTCAATTCCTTAAGAAAGTTTAAAAATGCATAATAATAATCCATAGTACATGCCGGCCATCTTTACTTTTTTTTTTTTTTTTTTTTTTTTATGAATCTTTTTGACACTAGAACGTGCATGGGGCAATCATTTGGAAACATTTAAAAAATTCGATTCAAATGGTCATTTCAAAATATATGTTTAAGTTTGACGCAATCAATTAATTTAGAGGCATTCAAATATTATTTGAGTTTTTTTTTTTAATGGCAAAAAGTCATCCCCAAAAACTTACTTCAATTCTTACATATATTCTACAGTGATTTAAAAAAAATTTTGAAAACCATTTTAAATGTCATTTTTTTCATTTCTCTCATGTCTTTTCAGAACTTTCAAATACATATTTAAATTTTTTTATTCAAATATTTTTGTCTAGAATGTTAATATCTAAATACCAATTCGGATGACTGTTTAAATATTTATATTCAAAATTCTTGACTCAAATATTTACATCCTAGATGTTTTAATTTGGACATAATCGGACCTTTGATATTTACTGCAATCTTATCCCGTAGCAATTGGCATGTGTCTACATCAGTCCAGTCCAACCCAGTCTAAATCAAAAGTTAGTTGAATCCTTTATTACATATTAATCACCACTAGCCCATGATAAATTCGGTGTCCTTCCTCAAACGTTTAACATTCATCGATGGACATATAGTGTGAAGGGGACGCGTAAGCAATTAGTGCGTTTTTGAAAGACATATGAGCCCCTTTAGGCGCTCGTGAATATCTTCGTACAATAATTGACCCCAAAAAATGAGAAAGGAAATTTCCTTGCCAATAACAATACATAGAAATATAAACATATATTTATATATATATATATATATATTATATGTTCATATATATCGCATATGCACCATGTGCATGAATCTGTGTATATATAGGACATGATTTCTTATATTTGAAATTGGAGGATCTATTTGATGATCACACGGTGAATTACTTAAATATTATGATTCATTATACAAAGGCGACTTTGGTTGCATGGTGAAGTTGTTTAAGTTTCCGGTGATGATAACCTTGACAAATTTCTTAGATCTGAAAATCATATCTAAACTCTCGTTTAGCACATCATTTAAATTTTTTTTTAAAAAGTCAATTTGAATTAATGATAGTCTAAAATGAATAGGTATTTAGACATAAAAACAAACACAAAAATAAAAATGAATGTGGTACATATTTAGAAAATATGAAAAAGTGAGTTTGGATTGAATTTGAATCGAATTTTTTATAGTCAAAATGGTATATAAGTCAAACACATAAGTTTTTTTCCCCCCTTAATTTTGTCTCTGAGTTTTAATTTGATTTTACATTTTAATTTCTTCTCCTTTTTTGATTTTTTAATGAAGAAATTAAGTTACTTTTGGAAATTTTTTACACTTCTTTTGAAATGATATTTTCTACACTATTTAGTGATTGAAAAATTTCAAGAAACTTTTTATTTCAATAAAGAGTTTCGGTATTAAGTTAAGGAGTACCATGATGAGGGTAGTTTGGATATTTACAAAATTTTCCGATATTGGTTAGAAAATCCACATCGCACATGGCAGATTTCTTTTAATGGGTCTATGGTATGGTTTCATTTTCTTTAATTTTCAGCACTCCTAAGAACGCCCTAGTTAAAAGAACAAAGTATACATTTTTTATTTTTATTTTTTTAGAACAGACCTTTCTTTGGCTTGAAAGGATAGAAATAATACTACAATAAAGACATAAATTGTGGAAAATTCTGAATGAGATACTATATTGACAGCACGTAATTTTGCTAATTAAGTTTTTTATACTTCTTATTACCTTTGCACCCGAATAGTTTTACGTAATTTCATTACCAGCACACTAAATATAATAGCATCATTAATGACGCTCATTTTTAAATTGAACACGAAACTTGAGAGTCGTTTCAAAATCTATTAGCACTAATAAGATTATATTTCTAAGAAATGAAACAAAATTTTGACACAATTTTTCTATGCATGTATGCAAATAAAGACGTTGAAAGAAATTGCATATGGTTTTATCTGTGTTTTTCTCCTCTTTTGTTGTGTTTTCTCTTAGGATTGAAAAATCAACATTTTCACTGAGATTTCTACAGAAATTTCTATATTTTAGAAGTACTGATATGAAAACAGGAGTGTCATATATTTTCCATAAAATATCCATGAAATTTCCATAAATATCATGTATATATATTTTACAGAAATATCGATTTCCATGAAAAGTATAGTAGTAAATAACAAAATATCATGGAAATTTCTAGAAATTTTCATAGCATTATCGACAAAATATCCATAAAATATCAATCGTAATGTTATTTTTTATCTTTTAATATAATAAAATTCATGATTTTTTAAATTCATACACAATTATTTTTATATATGAATAGATGGTAGAGATTAAGAAATATATAACATGTCCAAAATTATATAGAATAAATGCTCAAATGTCATATTTTGGTATTGATGTTATTTACACTAAAATACTGCAAATACTTCTGAACATATACTGCATATACTTCTGAACATTCTAAAAGCTCTTTTAATATTAATAATTTCTTATCATGTATGAAACAATGAATGTAATATACTTATACTATATCATGTTTTAATGATTTTATTTAATTTGGTGAATGTCAACTTATCATTTACTATATTTTGCTCCATTATTAGCATGCAAAGTTATTATATACTTAGTATTTAATTGAGAGTTGCATTTAATTTATGTATTATTAACTATTTTAGAATTTTATAAAGTTTTATTTAAAATTTAAATATTTTAAAATGAATTTCCATATTTAATATCAATTTTACCAACATCATTTCCGTAAAATTTATATATTAAAATTTTTCTATAAATATCGATATTTTTTTTCTCACTATTTTTGCAGCAAATTTGTTTTGGTGTGAATAAGAGAGTGATTGAAAATGAAGGAAGAAGACAAAAAAAAGTAGGAGGTAGGTAGCCGTATTTAGATATTTCCCACATGAACCATATCCTTGTGCCGTACATTTAATAATTAAATAAGGATTTAACAAGAGCATTTTAAAATAAGGAGGAAAAAAAAAAAACTTACCATGCAATAATTAAGTTACAGAAATATCCTAACAATAATTAGGTAACGACAATATCAAGCCAATCCAAATTTTGACGGTCAGGAGACGGGCATATATGTAAAGTAATCATGACTAGACAGGAAAGCATTAATGCGTAATTGATCATTTTTATTTTTATTTTTTGTGGGAAAGGCCCAATAATTGATCACGTATTGAGAGTCTCAATATTCGTTTTTTTTTTTTTTTTTTTTTTTTTTTTTTTGTACAAGAAGATTTATGGGATTCTTTTTTAAATAACTCAATGCACATGTTAACCAATGTTTCCACGTGGGTAAGAAATTGAATCCAGTGCTAAATTGAATACCGTGATTTTAAAAGATCTCACCATATAGTAGGAAAATTTACAACTCAACAACTGCCTCTTTCTGACAACGTATGCCCACCCTAGCTTATTTTTCATAGCCAATGTAGTGATAAGAAAATGCTAGTGTCATTGACTCAGATCCAAGATATTGTTCCTCGCTTCCGAGTTCGCAGTTGCCATACCCTTCGTCCCATATGGATATAATTTTGTTAATCTTGATATTGTGAGTATTTAGACATAAAAATTATTTTATTTTAATTTAAAATAAGAAACTTATAGATCTTTAAATTCTAGTTTTTTAAAAATAAAAATAAAAAAAAAAAGAAATGTAATTTTAAATTGAGTTGTGAAAACAAACTAATATATTTTGAAAATTTTATATATATAACTCCAAAATTCCAAACTGGAGTTGCACCAGATGGCCCCTAAACCTTCCATGACATGACAAGATCTAATTGATATGAAGGTGAGGGAGATATGAATTAGGAGACAAATAATCCAAATTTCTAAAAGAATGTTTTATCCAAGCTATCAGGATTGGATGATGAATACATAATAATTAATGGGTGAAAGTTTCGTTTTCAAAATTAAATTAAACTAAGAGCCTTTTTTTTAGTAAAAGAAATAAAAACGAGAGTGAGTTAAAATACCTACCGCATTTTCACTGGGATTAAAATATTCGGCCAAAAATGTAAAGTCCGTAATATCGGAATCTTCGACAAAGAAAAAAAATCTATATACTACTCTTTAAAAGAATCAATAGTTCTTTTATGGTCCGTTTGGTGAATGAGTTGAGTTTGAGTTGAGATGAAATTTTTAAGTTTGAGTTGAGTTGACTTTTTAAAAATAGTTATAAATTTTGTTGTTCGTTTAGAAAAAGACAAAAATTATGATAAAAAAATACAGTTTAGTTAGAGTTAAATTTTGTTACCAAACAAAGCCTTAGTCATTCTTTTTCACTTGTCAATTATCAGTTAAGTGATGACCACGTTGATGTCGCGTGATTTTTTTTCTTTATTTTATTTGTTTATTCTTCATTCACAATATAACTAATATAATATAAAAGGCGAAAAACAAAGAACTTATGAAGTGGTGGGGCTACATTATTAATTTCCACCAACCCAAGAGAAAACATGCTTTATTATTTATTATTATGTCAGGAGATTGAAGCAATAAAATTAATATAGATGGGAGAGTCTATGGTAGAGACCCTTTGAGGGTCTCTACCGGTAAACCTCTTTTTTAGACCGTTGAGATTTAATTTAACGGTTGAAACATTGTTGGTATACCATACTTATCATACACCTTGCATTACTCTTCCCACCCAAAGTCTTTTCCGTCGCCGGTGACCTTCCCGCCGCCAGCGACGGACGCCGGCGATCCACCCCCGGCCCGGCCCCGGCTGCTGGCGACCCCCCTTTCTCTCTCTTCCCGTTTCTCTCTCTTCTCCTCTCTCCAGCGGCCCCCCCACCCCCAGCCCCCCACCACCGGCCCCAGCCCCAGCGTCCCCCCACCCAGCCCCGACCGCCGATGACCCCCTATCTCTTTTCCCCTTTTTCTCTCTTCTCTTCTGTCTCTCTTCCTTTCTCTGTCTTCCCCTTTCTCTCTCTTCTCCCCTCTCCCGCGGCCCCCCACCACCGGCCCCAGCCTCGACCGCCCCCACCCAACCCCGCCCCCGGCAACCCCTCTCTCTCTCTCTTCCCTTTTCTCTCTCGTCTCTTCTCTTTCTCTTCCCCTTTCTCTCTCTTTCCTTATCTCTCTTCTCCTTTCACCGGGGGGGCCTACGGCGGGCTGAGGGGGGTTGCCGGGGGCCGGAGCTGGGTGGGGGGACACCGGGGCTGGGGCCGGTGGTGGGGGGGAGCCGGGGGTGGGGGACGGCGAGAGAGAGAGAAGAGAGAGAAAAATGAAGAGAGAGAGAGGGGGGTCACCGACGGTTGGGGCTGGGAGGGGGGTGGCCGGGGCTGGGGTCGGTGGTGGGGGGGCGGGGGTGGGGGGCTGTGGGAGAGAGGAGAAGAGAGGGAAATGGGAAGAGAGAGAGAGAGAGAGAGAGAGAGAAGAGAAGACAAAGAAAGGGGAAGAGAGAGAAAGGGGGTCGCCAGCAGCCGGGGCTGGGGTTGGGGCCGGTGGTAGGGGGGCCAGGGGTGGGTCATCGGCGTCGGGGGTGGGTCGCTGGCGTCCATCGCCGGCGGCGGGAAGGTCGACGGGGACGGAGAAGACTTTGGGTGGGAATGATAATGTAAGATAAGGTGTATGATAAGTATGGTATACCAACAATATTTCAACCGTTCGATTAAATCTCAACGGTCTAAAAAAGAACTTTACCGGTAGACCACAGACTCTCCCAATGTAGAGATTGGTGCTTTAACTTTTTCTTTGTTTTCTTTTCCTTTTTTAAAACTATTTGAATATTATTTATTATTATTATTGTTACTATTACTGTCTTTGCTGTCCTCTTTAACATATTTAAAACTTCCTCTGACCAAATGTAGTACCTCTGGACCTTCAACGTATGGTTATGAATGAATGCTAGGAAATCTTGTACCCTTATTATCTTATAATGTAGATCATCAAGATATTCACTACTACAGAATGTCGCTTCCACGACGGAGATTGGACGACCGTTTTTTAAAAATCGTCGTGGAAACGATGGCAAAAACACGGAACAAAAAGTGACAGCCGAAAACCATCGTGGAATTTTAGATTTCCACCACGGTTGTTTAAACCCGTCGTGGAATATTGTATTTCCACGACGGTCGTGTAAAACCGTCATGGAAGTATATATTCCACGACGGTTTATGGGAACCGTTGTAGAATATCTCGATTATTACATGACGGTTGTATAGAACCGTCGTGGTAGTGCCGTGGATTACACGACGGTTGTCTAAAAACCGTCGTTCAATCCCATTCTTCCACGACGGTATCCATAAAACCGTGGTGGAAACATCATACTTTTTTTCAGTCATATATCAGATAGAGTTGCCCTGTTTTTTCCACATTGATAGAGCTGCTGCCGTGAACCAAAATCATATCAGATCGCTCCGACAACAGTTCCATACACCGCTGTTGGATGCCACCCACCGCCTCTACTGCTCTCCCGTCGTTTTTGTAAGTCATGATGACACAAATTAACTAAACAAGGAATTTGTTTTCCTCTGTATTATTTTTTTATTTACGAACCCGGCCAGATTATATAAATTTTAATTTGTAATTTTTTGGATTGCTTTTGATACGTTATATACTGCAAAGTGTTTAATTAATTAAGTGATCTCATGACGATCAATGTATTTTTAATTTGGTTTTATTTAAATTAGTTTGGATTTTTTAGTTAAATATTTAAAAAATTTATTTATATATAAATCCTATATATTACGATGTATTTATAGTTTGTTTTTTTTAGCTAAATAACTCGGGCCGGTTTTTAATTTATAATGGTATTTTTAATTTTGTTATGTTTTTTGGAGTTTTAATTTAGTAAATATATTGTTGATTTAATTAATGCATGAGCCGGGGGTCTTTATATATAACTAGCTATGAATTAAGTGCATGCAATTAATGATATTCATGTCAAAAATTTAAAAAGATGCACACCTTATATTGACTTATCGAGAACTTTTATTGATTGATTTAGGATTTGCGCGCTAATCATGAATAGGAAATGGATGTGGTTTGATAGATTGTCTAAAGCATATGAAGATGGTGTCGAAGAATTTTTGTCATTTGCTAAAGCTCATACACAAGACGATATGATTCGGTGTTCGTGTCAAGTTTGTGGTAATCATAGATCCCATTCAATTGATGATGTTAGAGGGCATTTGTTTGCTTATGGGATTATTTGTTCTTACCAAACATGGTATTTACATGGTGAAGATTTCGTCGGTTTTAAGTATAGTAAGACTAGTACTAAAGATAAAGAGCCTATTGTGGAGGAAGACCGTGGTGAATCTATGTACAATATGATAAATGATTTAGAAGAAAACTTTGTGCACCGTCCGGAGTTATTTGAGGAAATGATTAATGATGCCGAAATGCCCTTGTACGTCGGGTGTACAAAATATACAAAATTAGGGGCATTGGTTAAATTATGGAATATGAAAGCGTCGGGAGGGTGGACGAATTCTAGTTTCACGACTCTTTTAGCTTTTCTAAAAGATGTTCTACCGGCGGATAACAAAGTGCTACCTAGTATGTACGAGGCGAAAAAGACTTTGAGCACGTTGGGAATGGAATACGAAAAGATACATGCTTGTCCAAACGATTGCGTACTTTATCGGAAAGAAAATGAAGATTTAGATGAGTGTCCGGTTTGTAATGAGTCAAGATGGAAGAAGGGCAAGATTCCATCGAATGGTAGTAAAGGAGTGCCGGTAAAAGTGTTATGGTACATTCCACCAGCTCCACGTTTCCGCCGTTTATTCCGTAATGCAAAACATGCTAAGAGTTTGACATGGCATCACGATAAACGTGTTGATGATGACAAGCTTAGGCATCCGGCCGATGCACCGCAATGGAAGACCTTTGATGACAATCATCCAAACTTTAGTGTAGAACCAAGGAATTTACGTCTCGGTTTGTCGACGGATGGAATAAACCCGCACAGTAACATGAGGTGTCGGCACAGTACCTGGCCAGTCATACTTGTCAACTACAATCTCCCTCCAGACGTTTGCATGAAGCGGAAGTTCTTGATGGTGACATTATTGATATCAGGCCCTCAATAACCAGGGAATGATATTGATGTTTACTTGGCACCATTAATCGATGACCTAAAAAGGTTGTGGGATGATGGTTTACAAGTAAGAGATTCTTACCGTCAAGATACGTTCAATCTTCGCGCGATGTTGATTTGGTCAATTAATGACTTTCCTGCACTTGGCAACCTATCTGGTTATCCTGTGAAGAGTTCTATAGGTTGTCCCGTTTGTATGAAGGAAAAATCTTCCATCAGGTTGAAATACGGTAGGAAAACTGTTTACCTTAGTCATCGGAGGTTCTTGCCGAAAAATCATCGCTATCCCAAACAGAAGAAGGCTTTTGATGGCAATACCGAAGAAAGAATCGCTCCTCGGATTTTGACTGGCGAAGATGTTTTTGAGATGGTTAAAGATGTCAAGGTAGTTTTGGGAAAGAGAAAACATAAGGATCCAGTTGTCGATGGCCCTTAGAAGAAGAAGTCAATTTTCTATGAACTTCCGTATTGGAACTCACTTTACGTTCGGCATTGCTTAGACGTTATGCATATTGAGAAAAACGTCTGTGAGTCGATAGTAGGCACGTTGCTTGACATTCCGAATAAGACTAAAGATGGTGAAAAGGTACGGTTGGACCTTAAAGAGATGAAGATTAGACCGAATTTGCTCCCCGATAAAAGATCGAACGGCACTTACTTACCACCGGCGAAGCACACATTATCTAGACACGAAAAGAGAAAGCTTTGTGAGTGGCTTGCTTCCGTGAAAGTGCCAAGTGGGTACTCTTCTAACTTCAAAAGGTTGGTTTCGATGAAAGATTTGCGGCTCGTTGGAATGAAATCACATGATTGTCATATCTTGATGCAACAATTATTACCACTTGCTTTGCAGGGAGTTTTAACAAAAGATGTGAGATACTTAATTACAAAGTTATGCTCATTCTTCAATTCGATATGCTCCAAGGTAATTGATCCAATGATGTTAGATTCGCTACAATCGGAATTGGTTATGACATTGTGCCTGCTTGAGAAGTATTTTCCACCATTCTTTTTTGATATAATGATCCATCTTTGTGTACACTTAGCTCGGGAAGTTAAGTTATGTGGCCCAGTGTATTTGAGGTGGATGTATCCTTTTGAAAGGTACATGAAGGTTTTGAAGGGATATGTGAAGAACCGAAATAGGCCGGAGGGTTGTATAGTGGAAAACTACATATCCGAGGAAGCTGTTGAATTTTGTTCTGAGTATTTGTCCAACGCGGACCCAATAGGGTTGCCAACGAGCGGGCCATTTATATCGAAAGGACTATCTGTGGCCGTTTATTCACCGGTAAATCAAGATGAATGGGAAAAAGCATGTTTGTATGTTCTGCACAATGCTAAGGAAATGGAGCCTTTCTTTCAAGTTCATATGGCGGAATTACGAGTTGCGAATCCAAGAAAAGGAAGAAGTGAGAAGTGGTTTCAAGATGAGCAGAATCGGACATTTCGGGAGTGGATAAGAAAATATTTGCATATGAAGCCAGGCGTTTCACAGGACGTAATGAAGGTATGCAGAGGTCCGTCATCGATAGTCACAAGATATACATCGTATTTGGTGAATGGCCACTCCTTCTACACTCGGACAAGAGATGAGAAGCATCCCGTACAGAATAGTGGTGTCACACTTCGGGCCGAGTCTATGCATATTTCATCCGCAAAGGACAAGAATCCGGTATATAGTTCCATGAATTACTTTGGGTTCATTGAAGATATTTGGGAACTTGATTATTGCGGCTTGCGAATAGCCCTATTTAAATGCAAGTGGGCTGACAATAATTATGTTAAGGTTGATAGTGACGGCGTGACAGTAGTGGACTTTAGGCGATTGGGCTACAAAAATGATCCTTTCATCATGGCGTCACAAGTGGTACAAGTATTTTATACAACGGATCCTGCAAATTTAGAGTTATCTTTGGTTGTGCCAATGAAGTCAAGATCAATCCGGGATGGCCAAGAAGATATTGAAGATTGCATCGACATTCCACCATTTACAAAGGGTTTGCCACCGGTGGATGAGATTGATGATTTTGACGACGACGTTTCACACTTACTTCGATTGGACGTCGAGTGGACATGTGTCGAGAAGCCCAAAAAAAAGAAGACAAAAAATGCTTAACATACAATTTTACGTTTCTTACGTTGTAAACATTTCGATACAGGTTTTTATTTACGCGAGAAATATGTATACTTGATTATTTATACATGCAAAAATGTATGGAAGCATATAACAACAGTGGTGAGTAATTGCACAACTATCAGGATTGGCTGCTTATCTGGATTACGGTATAAAATTGAAAACAAATTTTGCATGTTCGAAAGATAAATAGGTAAACCACGACGGTCTTCATGAAAGACCGTCGTGGTATATACCAAACCGTCTTTTAATTGACCGGCCTGGTAAATCTATACCACGACTGTAAATACGAAAACCGTCGTGGTATTATTTTATTTTCATGGTCCTCTACCACGACGGTTTTTGTGAATGTTCGTCGTGGTAGAAGTCCATGAAGTCTACCACGACGGACGAACAAAACGACCGTTGTGGTAGATACCACGACGGTTTTCGCATTGACCGTCGTGGTAAAACCGTCGTGGTATTATTTTGTTTTCATGGTCCTCTACCACGACGGTTTTTGTGCATGTCCGTCGTGGAATCGGTCCATGAAGTCTACCACGACAGTCGAACCAAAGACCGTCGTGGTAGGCTTTGAAAATTGAATTCTTTCCACGACGGTTTTTTAAAGACCGTCGTGGTAGGCATAAGGTGGCTCTTTTGAAATTTTTGGGAATAGGTTAAATTTTTCCCACATTTAATAAAACCCAAACAGACACTATTTTTCCCCAACCCATTTCATTCGAAACCTCTGTTCATCTTTTCACTCACTGCTCAAATTTCAAGTTTGCCCAAAAAAAATTCCCTCATCCGAATCCATCGACAGTCTTTTACAATCATCTGACACTCCATTCCTCGCTCAAAATCCACGACGTCATCCTCCACCAACGCCAAGGTTTTTCGGTCATTACCAAGTATTTCTCGCCGCCCACAACCCGTGTTGTCCCAGACTAGATACCAATCTACCCATGCCCACGTTCTACACGCCGGTAAGTTGTACTCTATATTGCTTGTCTAAATTTCAAGTTTGGGAAATTTTTGTTTGTTACAGAATAATTGGTTGAATGTGGTTTGCGAAAATATTCATTTCTTGTTGTTGATTGTCTCAGTCATTTAGGTTGATTTTAAATAGTTGGGTAAGGCTTAGGTTGATAACACGTTTGATTAAATGCCTCTTTTTAATGTTTGATATTTAGTTTTAGAGTTAATTAAATTGGATGTGTTTGCCTCGGCTTTGGGCATTTTTAGGTTAAAAAGTCATGATTTTGTTCGTTATATGTTTGGATAGTAATGTGTTTTAGAACCATGGCCTTTGTAATGATTTAATGTCAATGATGCTTTGTTTATAACGGTTCGTGTTGCAGTTTTTTTTCAGATTGATTAACAATGTCAAACTCTCACGAGGAGGATTGCTCAACCCAAACTCAAGTTGCAAAACCATGACGAACCAACGCACCAAGATTCAATGCTGATGAAGATGGAAAAAGACGAGCAACTCTCCTTAAAAGAGTGCACGTTGTTAGGACGAGGGGAGAACGAATTCCGGTTTCATTTGACGCGAAAGGGCAACCATTAGGCAAGAGAGGTGATGAATTGCAGAGTTGGATTGGAGTGCTTGCTCGGGAGCACATTCCAATTTGGATTGCTGACTTCAGAAGTGCTGATTTGGAACCGAGGAAAGAACGAGTGTGGTTGGAAGTTGTCACTTCATTCACTGTTGACGAATCGCACAAAAAACAGGTTTTGAAGTCATGTGGGGAGTCGGCGAAGGGTTTCCGATATGATCTTTACCAAGCATTTGTTAGGGATCATATCCACGAAGAAACCGTTTGGCAACGACCGGCAAAATTAGTTCGAAATTACCCAACCATCAGCCATAACGATTGGGAAAGGTTTATTACGTATCGACGGACGACTGATTTCAAGCGGCTTTCCAACAAGGAACTGAGATCAGGAAAAAGAGCAAATACGGATCTACGATAGGCCGTGACGGATATAGGAAACATGATCAAGAAATCGTACGTTAATTACTTTGCCAAACAGCTTCAAGTCAATAATTGGTTAATTGACATTACGTGTTTTTATGTATGTTTCTTAACTTTAATTGCTAAACTGCAGTTCGAGAAGACGAGGGAATATGCTGCCCGATATTTTATTTAGCGGGACACGCGTCTCAAACCCGATGAAGAGTACAAGAATCCGTCGGTTAAAATTATTGGGGACACAATAGTAAGTATACGGAATGTTTTTCAAATTGGGCTACGATTGTCTCCATTATGTTTACGGTCTCAATAACATATTGTATAATTGTTATAGGACGATTTAACACAACAAGAGACGCAAGGCAGCTTTGAATCCATGGGTACGGAGGACATTTTGACCAAGTCTTTGGGCAATGTCGAGCATTCTGGTCGTATTCATGGGCAATCAAAATTTGTCACGCAGACGCAATACTACAATGTCATGAATATATCGAGGGAGAATCCTGAAGTCTCCTACATGAAATGACAGTTGGCTGCCTTGGAAAGAACGGTGCAGGAACTTTGTGCAAAGCACGGTATCAACCGTGAGACGATGGCTGAGGAAGCATCCCAACCTACTGTTGATCAACACAACAGTTTCAAGGCTAGTTGCACCCTCAATGAGAATGAAGCCAGCCCGTCGGATCAGCAGCCCATGCCTAATGCAAGTAAGGAATGCCAGCTTTTCTTGACTGATGCCATTAATGGTGGCGAAGTTCTGGTTGCAATTGGCAGGGCATACATGGACTGTGTTCCAACCGACACAGTCCGTGGGATTCCTTTAGGCGAGGGGAATGTGCGTGTGACAATCAGTGTCCCAAAAATTAAACGTGCACTCCTTCCGATTCCGACGGATGAAGCCACCTATATTGAAGAGGCCATCGGGGGGTTTGTTGCGTGGCCCAAAAAAAACATCGTCCTTCAAAGCAGTTTAAGCCAGGCCAGTCGAGGTCCCAGTCAAGCTCCCGAGCCAACTGCAAAGGGAACCAAACGAATAAAGAAGAGAGCCGGGAGGAAGAAACCATACTCAGAACCGGAGGTACAACAGCAAACCGGTGAAGAAGAACTGAGGTTTGACTTTGATACCATTCCAGTTGATATGAGACCGTTGACGAACTACGCACAACGGTGCTTGACTGACGGTACCCAGATCGCGTGCCCACAACAACAGTCTGTCAATGCTGATGACATGCCCATATATATTGGGTATGAAGATGTATACCATTTCATTTCCTTTCAAGAAATAAGTGCAAGCAGTATAATGGTTTACATCAGGTAATGGTTTTTTCCTTAAACAAGACTTATTGTTCCAATTAGAATGGTGATACTGTAATGCAATTATTTTCGGGCTGCAAGTTTGACTTAATTATTTTACAACTATCTAGCGGATTGTTGTGCAAAAGCCGGAATGGATCAGCGTTACGACTTTATTTCTCCATTCCTTATCTCGCCAGTGCAACAGAATGTAGATCGCGTAGTATACATTAGAGAGAGAGCCGACAATATCATCCGGATCATAACAAACACACCAAGGGAAAGGCTTATTCTCATGCCATATAACAGCGGCCAACATTGGATATTGGCTGTTATTAATCCGTGGGATGACTCGGTCCTCTATTTTAATCCTCTTGGAAACGATCCGGGTGAAGATTTTCAACAGCTAATTACGTTGTAAGTATTCTTTGATGTTGGTATTAATGATTAGATTGATATTCCAAGGTTGTAGTTCCGGATGTATTGATATTTGTTAAACTGTTAGGGCAGTAAACGATTGGAAGTTGCTGGTGGGACGAGGAATAACGAAGCGACGGAATTGCCAGACGTTGATTCAGACCGCTCGCTGTCCTATACAACAAGGAAATGTGCAGTGCGGCTATTTTGTATTGGGGTTCATGCGAGAAATAACGTTGACCGTCGATGGCCTTGCCTTATTTCAAAACAGGACGTCTTATACTGAAGCTGATTTGAATTTGGTTAGGCAGGAGTGGACTACATATGTCATGCGCTTCATACAATATTGAGCACATTAGCATGAAGATAAATTTTGTATAGGCGTTATATTTACTTTTTTTGTACATTGTGACATTTTATTTACCATATCAATTGTTATTTTTTTTATTCTTGGCTGTGTAATTTTTTCTTGTTATGAATGAATGAACTGGTATTCAAAATGAACGAATTGTAATTTTTTTGGTTTACTTAACAACATACCCCGACGGTTTGCAACAGAAACCGTCGTGGAATTACAAATAACACGACGGTTTATAAATGCACTGTCGTGGTACATAACCTACCACGACGGTTGAATATATAAACCGTCATGGTAGAGCAATATACCATGACGGTTTCAACATACCATAGAGCCACCGTCGTTGTAAGGAGAACTACCACGATGGTGGCTCACATAAACCGTCGTGGTAGATTGGTCTATTAAGACGGTTTCAAACAAGTCACCGTCGTGGTATGTAGTATACCACGACGGTGACATAAAATAACCGTCGTGGTATACTACATACCACGACGGTGAATTGATAAAATCCGTCGTCGTAGACCAATCTACCACGACGGTGGCTCGTAAGAACCGTCGTGGTACATTGAATTCCACGACGGTTTTCTTATCAAAAACCGTCGTGGTATGGTTCTAAATTATCCATTTTTTGGCCCTATTTTACCTATTCCACGACGGGGAAAAGACCGTCGTTAAATATTAAAAGATTCCACGACGCTGGATTCCACGACGGTTGGAGAACCGTCGTGGATTTCTTCCACAACGGTTAAAAACCGTCGTGGAATCCACATTCTGTAGTAGTGATTGTTGTTTTTGTTTTTGTTTTTTGTGTATTGTTTTTTAACAATAGCTAGACAATACTGGTCTAGTTCATTCTCTCTTTTTGTCCAAAAATTATATGAAACTGAATCCTTGGGACTTCACACTGTCCTCTGATATGTTACTAATCAATATGTATAAGTCAAGTAAAAAAGAATAATTAGTTTTAAATTTCACAAATTAACAACAAAAAAAAAAAAAAGAAAGAAAGAAAGAAAGAAAGAACAGATAACAGAAATGGAGTTCAGAAGGGAGGAAAAACAATTGTGTAACAGCTCCTCAAACAAAAATTAAAAAAGAAATGTGAAAATATATACATAATTAAAACTAATTATTATTTCGTTCCATCTTCTTCTTCTTCTTCTTCTTCTTCTTCTTCTTCTTCTTCTTCTTCTTCTTCTTCTTCTTCTTCTTCTTCTTCTTCTCCTTCTTACAAAATAAACAATTTTATGATTCTCCATCTAATCATCGGTCCCTTACTTCTATCGTTCTTCTTTTAATCCAATCAAAGATGGCATTAAGGTCAATTCCTTAAGAAAGCTTATATCTAGAAAAAAAGTTTAAAAATGCATAATAATAATCCATAGTACATGCCAGCCATCTTTACTTTTTTTTTTTTTTTTTTTTTTTTTTTTTTTTTTTATGAATCTTTTTGACACTAGAACGTGCATGGCGCAATCATTTGGAAACATTTAAAAAATTCGATTCAAATGGTCATTTCAAAATATATGTTTAAGTTTGACTCAATCAATTAATTTAGAGGCATTCAAATATTATTTGAGTTTTTTTTTTTAATGGCAAAAAGTCATCCCCAAAAACTTACTTCAATTCTTACATATATTCTACAGTGATTTAAAAAAAAATTGAAAACCATTTTAAATGTCATTTTTTTCATTTCTCTCATGTCTTTTCAGAGCTTTCAAATACATATTTAAATTTTTTTATTCAAATTTTTTTGTCTAGAATGTTAATATCTAAATACCAATTCGGATGACTGTTTAAATATTTATATTCAAAATTCTTGACTCAAATATTTACATCCTAGATATTTTAATTTGGACATAATCGGACCTTTGATATTTACTGCAATCTTATCCCGTAGCAATTGGCATGTGTCTACATCAGTCCAGTCCAATCCAGTCTAAATCAAAAGTTAGTTGAATCATTTATTACATATTAATCACCACTAGCCCATGATAAATTCGGTGTCCTTCCTCAAACGTTTAACATTCATCGATGGACATATAGTGTGAAAGGGACGCGTAAGCAATTAGTGCGTTTTTGAGAGACATATGAGCCCCTTTAGGCGCTCGTGAATATCTTCGTACAATAATTGACCCCAAAAAATGAGAAAAGGAAATTTCCTTGCCAATAACAATACATAGAAATATAAACATATATTTATATATATATATATATATATTATATGTTCATATATATCGCATATGCACCATGTGCATGAATCTGTGTATATATAGGACATGATTTCTTATATTTGAAATTGGAGGATCTATTTGATGATCACACGGTGAATTACTTAAATATTATGATTCATTATACAAAGACGACTTTGGTTGCATGGTGAAGTTGTTTAAGTTTCCAGTGATGATAACCTTGATAAATTTCTTAGATCTGAAAATCATATCTAAACTCTCGTTTAGCACATCATTTAAATTTTTTTTAAAAAGTCAATTTGAATTAATGATAGTCTAAAATGAATAGGTATTTAGACATAAAAACAAACACAAAAATAAAAATGAATGTGGTACATATTTAGAAAAAATGAAAAAGTGAGTTTGGATTGAATTTGAATCAAATTTTTTATAGTCAAAATGGTATATAAGTCAAACACATAAGTTTTTTTCCCCCCCTTAATTTTGTCTCTGACTTTTAATTTGATTTTACATTTTAATTTCTTCTCCTTTTTTGATTTTTTAATGAAGAAATTAAGTTACTTTTGGAAATTTTTTACACTTCTTTTGAAATGATATTTTCTACACTATTTAGTGATTGAAAAATTTCAAGAAACTTTTTCTTTCAATAAAGAGTTTCAGTATTAAGTTAAGGAATACCATGATGGGGGTAGTTTGGATATTTACAAAATTTTCCGATATTGGTTAGAAAATCCACATCGCACATGGCATATTTCTTTTAATGGGTCTATGGTATGGTTTCATTTTCTTTAATTTTCAGCACTCCTAAGAACGCCCTAGTTAAAAGAACAAAGTATACATTTTTTATTTTTTATTTTTTAGAACAGACCTTTCTTTGGCTTGAAAGGATAGAAATAATACTACAATAAAGACATAAATTGTGGAAAATTCTGAATGAGATACTATATTGACAGCACGTAATTTTGCTAATTAAGTTTTTTATACTTCTTATTACCCTTTGCACCCGAATAGTTTTACGTAATTTCATCACCAGCACACAAATATAATAGCATCATTAATGACGCTCATTTTTAAATTGAACACGAAACTTGAGAGTCGTTTCGAAATCTATTAGCACTAATAAGATTATATTTCTAAGAAATGAAACAAAATTTTGACACAATTTTTCTATGCATGTATGCAAATAAAGACGTTGAAAGAAATTGCATATGGTTTTATCTGTGTTTTTCTCCTCTTTTGTTGTGTTTTCTCTTAGGATTGAAAAATCAACATTTCCACTGAGATTTCTACAGAAATTTCTATATTTTAGAAGTACTGATATGAAAACATGAGTGTCATATATTTTCCGTAAAATATCCATGAAATTTCCATAAATATCATATATATATTTTACAGTAATATCGATTTCCATGAAAAATATAGTAGTAAATAACAAAATATCATGGAAATTTCTAGAAATTTTCACAGCATTATCGACAAAATATCCATAAAATATCAATCGTAATGTTATTTTGTATCTTTTAATATAATAAAATTCATGATTTTTTAAATTCATACACAATTATTTTTATATATGAATAGATGGTAGAGATTAAGAAATATATAATATGTCCAAAATTATATAAAATAAATGCTCAAATGTCATATTTTGATATTGATGTTATTTACACTAAAATACTGCAAATACTTCTGAACATATACTGCATATACTTCTGAACATTCTAAAAGCTCTTTTAATATTAATAATTTCTTATCATGTATGAAACAATAAATGTAATATACTTATACTATATCATGTTTCAATGATTTTATTTAATTTGGTGAATGTCAACTTATCATTACTATATTTTGCTCCATTACTTAGTATTTAATTGAGAGTTGCATTTAATTTATGTATTATTAACTATTTTAGAATTTTATAAAGTTTTATTAAAATTTAAATATTTTAAAATGAATTTCCATATTTAATATCAATTTTTACCAACATCGATATTTTCGTAAAATTTAAATACTAAAATTTCTATAAATATCGGTATTTTTTTTTCTCACTATTTTTGCAGCAAATTTGTTTTGGTGTGAATAAGAGAGTGATTAAAAATGAAGGAAGAAGACAAAAAAAAGTAGGAGGTAGGTAGCCGTTTTCTAATCACGTATGCTTTTAAATAAATAGCTTTATTTTTTTTCTTTAGGTAGAGTTTATATGTATGTGTGTGTGATTGTCTTTTTATTTTTGTTAGATTTTACAATTACGATGATTTATCAATAATATACCAATGATATGGTTGTTCCTAATATTTTTCATGATAAAAGAGTCATAAAATTGATTGGATGCACTGCAGCTCCACAAACACTGACCATTTGTTATCTCATCCCAACTATATTTGGCCAGAAAAACTCGCACTTCTCACATTTGTAAAATATATATATATATATATATATATATATATTGTTATTGTTCAAAACGGGTCCCAAAAAAGTGTGAATGAGGAGGGAGAGGGGAGTCGTTTTAGAAATGGGGCCAAATTTTCATTGCCTAATCCAGAATGAAAAAGAGAAAAGTTACCAAAAAATAAAAAATAAAAAATCCTGTGCCGCCAAACGCGCGTTGTAAATATAAGAAACAATTATATTTATATTTATTAAAGATCACGTCTTTATATTTAAGATGTAATTGCTACATATGTAAAAGTTAAAGTAGTCAAATTAATAATTGAACAAGAAAATTACAAAATTTCATTCTAAGATACAATTATGTATATTTTGGGTATTAAAAATTTATTAATGTAATTATAATTAACAGTAATTTCATAAACAACTCTCTCATAATATGTAGAGTTCTTATGTTTAAAAAGAGAAAAAAGAAACATTTTTAAGACTATTTATAACCTCATGTAACATTTTTGCAAAAGAAAATATATAAGATAAAAATGTTTTTTTTTTTTGGCAACAGTCCCCTTAAAAAAAAGCTATCTTTTATTCGTCAGTTGAAATGATCAATAAGAGGATGCCCATAGCACGGGCTCCGGTGAAGTACGACACCTAGAAATTGCACAAAATCCATCGTCGTTGGAGTTTTCTTTGAACTACCCAGTTTTGGGGGGTGGAAAAAAAAAAACTCTTTAATAGAGTGTTATAGTCAATTTTAAATTTGTCATATGTCAAATTTCATGATATAATTTTTTTATAAGATATAAAGTGTTTTTACTTTTTCATATAATCATTACAATATTTTTATTTTAAAATTATTTCAATACTAGAAAAGTTCACACTAATTCCAAAGTAGAATAATGCCACACATACATCGCAAATGAATTGTATCTGTCTAATTTTCTACACAATTCTAGAACTTCGGCCTAACCATATAGAACTATAGGAAAACGTAAATCAAAGGAACGAGGGGAAATTGTATCAGTGGAGCTGGAAACCATGCTGGTACTTATCGATGGACATTAATTGGGGATGCCGTATGTGGCTTTAGTTTAACTAAAATAATTGGATTTAGTTTCTATAATATTACTAATTCTAAATTTTTGGTACTTGGTGATGATTGGTGCTCAAATGGAATTTCGAACACTGTGATCATTAATTCATTAGAATGGGCCATGTTTTCTGCGGTTTGAAATTGGAGGATCTATTGGATAATCACCCTTTATGGGACGTTTATTTGGTTGGTTGGCTCCAACTAAATAATTTTATAATTTTTTTCTTTTTTTAAATAAACTTAATTTACTATTCACATCAATTCTAATTTAAAAACCCAAATTTCAAATAATAGATTCACTCTGTCCTTGGCATCCATCATACATATTTGTCGTTGCATTTGAGTTCTTCCTGATGAATTTTGGTGGAAAAATTTATATTAATGAGACATCCTTTCGGTTTTACCATTAGAATTAGATTATTAATCTTTGCTCAGTTGTTGCTTTGGTTTTCTACGTCTGGACGCCCTAGAGGCTTTTCTATTGTTGTCATTCCAGTGTTTTTGAGCCTATGTTTGGCTTATTATTTCATGTTTTATTTTGCTCCAAGATACTTTATTGTAATTTATCTTATGGTAGAAAATTTGTTCAATTCATCAACAGGGTGCAAACTTATTAGTTGAAATGTTCTCAATGTTTCAGACAGTAGTTATCTTTTTTTTTTTTTTTTTTCCCCTTATTAAAGAAAAAAAAAAAAAAGATTGGTATATCATTGATGCAGTCTCGAGAAAAGACCAAAAGAATTCGAGAGATAAGACTTTATGTAGGAGATAAACTTTTGTTTTTTTGTATTTGTTTTTCTTTTTAATAAATTTGAGTGAAGATATTAATTTCTTATTTATTCAAAAAAAAAAAAAAAAAAGTCTTCAAACAAAACTCATTTTGAGATGTTAGAATTATTATTCTTTGGACCACTCTACCAAAATATTCTCCCACGCCAACCATTATTTTTCTCAAATATAATATCCAAAGTCGAGCATTAACTGTTTGTTTCGAAATCTAGTCAACCAACAGATAACAAAATATAAACTTATTTGGTATAAGAAAAGAAAATCAATTCTATCTCTTTACAATTATCAGGTTTATTTAAAATCGTACAAATTTTATATCTCAATCCCTACTTATAATTCCATTTGATTGGAGATTTTATTATCCAAATTTTCTTATCTCAACCGTTTATTCTTTCTCTGTAATCTTGGCCTTGACGTGTCTTTACTTTCTTTTCTTTCGCTGGCCGGTACTCCCTTCTGATGCCGCAGAGTTCCGGTTCTACTCAACTCCTTAACTGCTTTAGTCCTATTCCTATAAATGCCATCGTTTCAATTTACCACTTTAAAGCTTCTCAACGTGATCTAAAATTCACCCTACGGTAACTATCATGAAAACTCATGGTCCCAAAAAAAAAAAAAAAAAAAAAAAAAGCATTTTGAACTTGTCATTGATGAGTGCCATTCATATATCGACAACTTACGGAGCTGAAAACCACATTGATGTTAACAAGTGATATAAAAAGGCAGGTGCATGTATTCTGGTTTTTTTTTTTTTTTTTTTTTTTTTTTCTGTAGTAAAGAAAAGAAAACAAAAAGCGACTTCCAAAAACGTGTTTTCATATGTTAAAAAGATCTTCCCACGACTACAAAAAAGTCTTCCTATTGAGTCAGGTTAAATTATATTAGCAGTTCCAAAAAAATTAAAAATAAAAATCATGTTAAACTAAAAAAAGAATAATAAGGATAAAGAAAATAGTTAAAATAGTAAATATCATTTTTTACAATATATATATATATATATATCTAAAAAATTTAACTAACCTAAAACACACGTGCTAATAAACTAGTCTAGGGATAAAGAAAATAGTTAAATTAATTGTAAAGTAGACCGTCTGAACGAAAAAATATTAGTGTAGAAGATGTGGATATAGTTGCAATATCATTGAACATTGGTCTTTCCATCTGCAAAAGTCTCGGAACTAGTCAGAGCGAGATCATTTGAATTTTCCTGAAAAGCTTAACGTGTTTCTTTTAAAATAACTACAAAGTCCAAAACACTAGTCATATAAAGCAAAATACATACATACATATATATATCGAATTTTAGAGATAGGACAAAAAAAAAAAAAAAAAAGAGAGAATAATATACACTGTATTCACAAAAATTTGGAGTTAGTATGTGATGAATATTTAATTAACGTACATAAAAATTTTAAACACCATGATCAATTTTATGGTTAAGAAAAATTTATTCTAGAATCTAATAGTACAAAAAAAAAAAAAAAAAAAAAACAGAATGAAACTATCGTTATACTAACAGTTTAAAAATCATGAATTTTATGTGATGAAAATAATATTATACCCCACTTCCTCTTTAGATATGTTATATCTAGTTTCATTAATAATATTTGGGTAGATTAATTGCCGCGTGGGACTTTTGTAAGAGTTAACTTAACTTGTTTATTAAAGCTTTGTTAGGTATTAAGACTTTATTCCAATTAAACTGTATTTTTTTCATATTAATTTTTATTTTTTTCTAAAAAGTCAATAAAATTTATAATTAATTTTTAAAAATTCAATCAATTCCAATTTAAAAATTTCATCTACAACTAACTTGTCAAACGGAGACTAAATTAATGAAAATTTTTTAATCTTTCCCCTAAAAAAAGGTTTTATAAACTAATTAAGGACCCATTTGGAACATCTATTGAAGTTGGAGTTTGAAAGTATTTTCATTAAAAATGAATTAATTATTGAAAATATACATTTAGTTGAAAAATACATTATCATAGTTAAATAATATAAAAAAACTTGAAATATATTTAGAAAAAATAGAACTATGTATCTTATTTTGTTTTTTGTGTCATTCTATACAAGTTTTTTTTTTTAAAATCGTCATATTTCAACTTGAAATAAAAAAAAAATTATGAACTTTTAAAATTTTCTTTATTTTTTAATAAAAATGAGATATTTAATTATTTATATATGTGAAAAGTAAAATTGGTTCACTTCATTAAAAAAAAATGATTGGAGAACTCCGCTTGGAGTAAGTGGCCCCAAACATCTCCTCACAACGTTGTTCTAACAACGTTTTGGGAGTAAAAGGACCGACAGCTCTTCTATTTGCCTCGTGAGTTGTCTGCAACTACGAGAAAGTGAACAAGGGGCAAGAATATAGGACCCAAATTTTGGTTTTTTTTTTTTTTTTTTCGTTTTCCTTGATTGGCCGAAGTTGCTATTTGAAGGCGTAAAGTATTGGTATTTTTTCTGGTTCATAGTTCATTTAAATAAGGATTTAACAAGAGCATTTTAAAATAAGGAGAAAAATAAAATTACCATGCAATAATTAAGTTACAAAAATATCCTAACAATAATTAGGTGATGACTAATATAAAATATAAAGTTCAAATTATAATATCAAGCCATTCCAAATTTTGACGGTCAGGAGATGGGCATATATGTAAAGTAATTGATCATTATTATTTTTTTTGGTGGGAAAGGACCAATAATTGATCACGTATTGTACAAGAAGATTTATTGGATTCTTTTTTAAATAACTCAATGCACATGTTAACCAATGTTTCCACGTGGGTATGAAATTGAATCCAGTGCTAAATTGAATACCGTGATTTGATAAGATCTCATCATATAGTAGGAAAATTTACAACTCAACAACTGCCTCTTTCTGACGACGTATGCCACGCTAGCTTAATTTTTTCATAGCCAACGTAGTGATAAGAAAATGCTAGTGCCATTGACTCAAATCTAAGATATTGTTCCTCGCTTCCGAGTTTGCAGTTGCCATACCCTTGGTCCCCGATGCATATAATTTTGTTCATCTTGATGTTGTGAGTATTTAGACATAAAAATTATTTCATTTTAATTTAAAATAAGAAATTTATAGATATTTAAGTTCTAGTTTTTTAAAAATGAAAAAAAAAAAGAAATGTAATTTTAAATTGAGTTGTGAACACAAATTAATTTTGAAAAATTTATATATATAAAACTCCAAAATTCCAAGCTGGAGTTGCACCAAATGGCCCCTAAACCTTCCATGACATGACAAGATCTAATTGGTACGACGGTGAGGGAGATATGAATTAGGAGACAAAGAATCCAAATTTCTAAAAGAATGTTTTATCGAAGCTATCAGGATTGGATGATGAATACATAATAATTAATTGGTGAAAGTTTCATTTCGAAAATTAAATTAAATTTAGAGCCTTTTTTCTAGTAAAAGAAATAAAAACGAGAGTGAGTTAAAATACCTACCTCATTTTCGCTGGGATTAAAATATTCGACCAAAAATGTAAAGTCCGTAATATCAGAATCTTCGACAAAGAAAAAAAAAATCTATATACTACTCTTTAAAAGAATTAATAGTTCTTTTAGGGTCCGTTTGGTGAATGAAATGAGTTTGAGTTGAGTTGACTTTTTAAAAATAGTTATAAATTTTGTTAACCATTCAGAAAAAAATAAAAATTAAGATGAAAAAGTACAGTTTAGTCATTCTTTTTCATTTATCAATTGTCAGTTAAGTGATGACCACGTTGACGTCACGTGATTTTTTTTTCTTTATTTTATTTGTCTATTCTTCATTCACAATATAACTAATATAATATAAAGGGTGAAAAACAAAGAACTTATGAAGTGGTGGGGCTACATTATTAATTTCCACCAACCCAAGAGAAAGCATGCTTTATTATTTATTATTATGTCAGGAGATTGAAGCATAAAATTAATATAGAGATTGATGCTTTGACTTTTTCTTTGTTTTCTTTTCCTTTTTCAAAACTATTTGAATATTATTTATTATTATTATTGTTACGTCTTTGCTGTCCTCTTTAACATATTTAAAACTTCCTCTGACCAAATGTAGTACCTCTGGACCTTTAACGTATGGTTATGAATGAATGCTAGGAAATCTTGTACCCTTATTATCTTATAATGTAGATCATCAAGATATTGTTGTTTTTGTTTTTGTTTTTTTGTTTTTTAAGAATTGATGGACAATACTGGTCTAGTTCATTCTCTCTCTCTTTGTCCAAAAATTATATGAAACTGAATCCTTGGGACTTCACACTGTCCTCTGATATGTTACTAATCAAGATGTATATTAGACAAATAAAAACGAATAATTAGTTTTAAAATTTCCAAATTAACAAAAAAGAAAGAAAGAAAGAAAGAAAGAAAGAAATAACAGATAACAGAAATGGAGTTCAGAAGGGAGGAAAAAAAATTGTGGAACAGCTCCTCAAACAAAAATTAAAAAAGAAATGTGAAAATATATACATATTTAAAACTAATTATTATTTCCTTCCATCATATTTTTCTTCTTCTTCTTTTTTTTTTTTTTTTTTTTTTCCTTCTTACAAAATAAACAATTTTATGATTCTCCATCTAATCATCCGTTCCTTACTTCTATCGTTCTTCTTTTAATCCAATCAAAGATGGCATAAAGGTCAATTCCTTAAGACTGAACCCTTCAGGTATAACATGAGTGGAATATAAGTAACGATATATCTCGTCGCTAAATGTTTTAACGAGAAAGGGCCTGTTGACCAATAAAAAAAATTGCAAGGAAAAAGAAACAATTTTAGAAATCGTTGCTAAATGGCCTTTTTCTTGTAGAGATCATATTTCAAAAAGTTGGCATCCGCTAAAATTTTAATCTTACTCCCACTAATTTATTAACGATAAAGGAAACTACAAATTAAAATTATAATAAAATAGAAAGATTCGGAATTAAAAGCTCAAAGATCAGACAGAAAATTAAAAGAAAAGCATAAACTAGTTGATGCTGTAGAGATGGAAGATCTTCTCTATTTCATTCAAAATAAGGAGAAATGCCTTATTAACTATTCAGACACATAACACAGTACAGAATATTGATTGCACAAAAAAAAATATTATACTTGATAACACCTTCTTATTGTTTATTATATATATATATATATATATATTAATCTACTTCTTGTTGGTCTGCTTTGGCCATTAAATTGTCAACAATGACAGTATCAGTGCTGTCTAACGGAAGAAGAGAGAGAGAGAGAGAGAGAGAGAGAGAGAGATAGCGTTCGTGAACATATTTGTGTACATATATATATTTTTAGATTCATAATTTTTCAAGTTATCCCTCCAATATAGAAAATACAAAAATATATTTCACATTTGATGAAAAATTATTTCAATCGATCACTCGTGTACTTTGTAAATAAAAAGGAGCAGGCTTAGTAATAAAAAAAAAATATTTTTGATACCACTTAGTAATAATGACTAGCATTCGTATTTTTGTTTCAAAAAAATACAGCTAACACAATGCTAGTTGGTTGGAGAAAGTAAAGATTAAAATTGGTGTTGTGGCATTATTAATTTGAGTTATAAATATTGAAATTATATGCGACATATACTGACCAATACATCGGAAACCAACTCATTGTGACAATAATTTCTATCAAATCTTTGATTTTGTATATAATAATTAGCGCCTACCTATCCCATAGCTTGTCGGGTGCATGGCTATTGAGTACGGTAACAATTAAGAAGCGCAACGCCCCACCAATGAAAACGGTGAGAGAGTAACAGCAATAATAAAGTTAATTGAAGCAGAAGAGTTATACATAAATTTATATTTGATTTTGATTTGAAAATTAGAGCTATATTTATTTCTACAAGTACTCGAAATCATGCTTTTTCTTTTTTCTTGTTCGAAACAGATACTTTAAAGGAAAAAAAATTAATCAAGCATATTTTCTTGATTTAAACATTAAAAAACGAAGTAAATAGGCTAATAAATGTTTTAATCTTAAATGGATCAATAGGTGGGACGAAACGTACATGACAACGTAAACCTATGTTTGATAACATGGAAAGGGTGAGAATAAGAAAGTTGGGAAACATAATGTTAGAAAAAGAGAGATGGATCTTAGAGTGTTTTTTGGAGAGGAAATTGAGAAGTAATGTATAAGTAAATTCATAAAACCCATACCAACTTTATAAACAAAACATGAGAAAATTTTAATAACAAATACAGTATACGAAACAATTATTTTAACTTGAATTCCTATCTATATAATTAAAAAAATATATTTCGCTCTTCCATTCTTTCTATTTTCGTTGATGCATTAAATTCTGAGAAGGATCAAGGTGTTACAAAAAAAGAAATAAAAAAAACAACAATTAGGGCATTTTAGGAGGAAGCAGGACCGCGCCAACCGGTTCGCAGTAGGTCGGGGATCCAGCTGCTACACACTGCATATAACGCACGTAGGAGGCATTGGGTGGTGGGGCCTACTTGCTACGAAATCGGTGCCAATCCAAAAGGTCGGTAAGTTGTTTGGTACACACTGCTGAGTTTAAACATTTGAAAGAGTTTTAGAAAATATTAAAGCCCTTTTTTTTTTTTTTTTTTTTTTTTGTAAGGCGAGTTGCGACTATTTGTTACAAAGTTTTTTATTTTTTATTTTTTATTTTTGGGAAAAATTTGTTAGAAGTTTATAGGTAGTGTCTTGGAAAAAAAAAAAAGACAATTACTTAAATAATTATCTTTTTTTCATCTATTGATTAACCTAACATAAATTTTTCATGATTAATCAGTATAACATAAATTTTAATTACCTTTAGTTTAATTTGTACTATAACAATCTAATATTAATTTTTTATGTCATATTGATATAATAATTTTTAAATTTATATCATTCAGACGCATTTCAAAAAAAAAATAAAAAGCAAAATCTCTCATTTTCTTTTATGTATAATTGATTAATTAGCTTTTGATTGAAGCCCTTGTTTTATTAATCAGGATATAATTATTATTACATACCTTTTCATTTATATGGATATGTGCGCACCCAATTGTACTTATTTAAAAACTTTCAGTTTATTTTCTAAATTTTGAATTGATCTTGCTAAACTCATATTGTTTGAATTTTTATTAAAAATAGTTGATGATGCTTTTGTGTTAGCGGCCATTATCTTTATTTCAACATCATAATGGAGACCGTAGTCATATTTCTTCATTTGAACCACAAGTTGCCTTTTCAAATGCTTGCAAGGAGAAATGAGTTCTGTTGTGTCTAGAAATTATGCCGCTCAAGTTGAAGGTTTAACTCCAGTGACTCAGAAAAAAAAAAAAAAAAAAAAACACACACACACACAGATAGAAAAAAATTGCTAATTAAGAATGACAAGAATGTGGACGTGAAAAAATTTTAGTCACATTTTATAAGAAAATGTGTAACTTATTCTTTTATATCTATATATATATATATATAATTTATATCCGTCCTTGTCCCATCATTCCACGTTGGTCTAGCAGAATGTCAAAATTATAACACTGGGCTATCGACATAGAGGATTCCTTCTCTTTTTTCCAAAAAAAAAAAAAAATGTCAGCAGTTCATGTTGGCAAATGAAAATTCCAGGGGGAAAAAAAAAAAGAATACTGCAAATTTTATACGCAGGCAATTAATTCTTCCATATCCTGATCCATGACATGAGAAGAAATCTGAATCGTTGGCTCTCATGAATGCCGCAATTAATTTTTGTTCCACACCTATGGCCAAGTTGACGATTTTTCCTTGAGAGTGTAGACCCTAGTCCTATACGCACCATGTACATGAATATTGTAACCTCTAGTTCTATAGGCTTGTTTTCTTGATTTAACAGGCGTAAAGCTTCGTCTTAGTTGACTTCAACTTAGTAATTAATTCCCCCAAGATGTGACTTTAGCACCCTAATTAAGCCTTTTCTTCTGCACAAACCAATTCTCTCTCTAGGCATTCATTTCAGCATGTATATTTATAAGGACAATACCGAAAAAGAATTCCTGAAAAGCAAGTTTTTAACCTAGCCGTGAAGGTATTATAACTCATTAGAAGTGTCTAGCTACTTGCATCACTCGTGAAGACATATTGTAAAGATTATCATTTTCTGAAGCCACCAAAGCTGCAGGATCATATAAATATTCATCTGCACTCCTAATTAATATTAACTATTTATTGGACTCGTGACCTGAGTTGGAAGCTATACCATTATTACTATATTAATTCCAGTGCAGAAAAGGGATTGCAAATAATCCTGAAAAGCTTAGAAAGAGACTTATCTTTTTCATGTTTCGAGGACTTGTCTTTCGAAAGATTGGAGAGACCAGCTTCAGTACTGTTAGCTGTCTGTTTTGGATGATATTCTTGGTGAGTAACTTTTTTAACTAGCATTTTATTGTTGGTATTATTTTTGAAAAGTTGAAGCAGCAAAATGAATTTTTTAAACTTTTTATAAAAATGCCAGGAATCGGTTTACGATACTACTCATTCATATGTATAAAAACTGTTTTTACGATTTTTTCACAACAACAATCTTCTCAATATTATTTCTTTTATCAAAACGAACATCCTCGCTGTATGGCAAGATTCTCGAACACTCGATCTTTCTTGTTATTCAGCTTTCTAAACATGTAATATTCAATATCAAATGTAGTCGAGTTCTTATTCACAAGTTATTTTCTGAATAATTAACACTTCATGCGAATATCAATAATCACTTCATTTACCCGTATTTGTGGATTCTATATCGAGGAAATCTTATTCCCAATTATTCATAGATCTAGAATTATAAAACCAGAAGACCGAGTTTTCTATTTACAAAAATAATCTTACCCATTGGTGGATTAAAAGATACAATACTTGAATTAATTCAATTAATTACCAAGGAATGAGGTCAAATTAGTCATTTAGTAATGAAATATGAAGTTATTTATCAAAAACAGATTTCAACATATACCTACTTATTCTATTGAGATCCAATTTAATGTGTAATTGATAAACTGGTAATTCTATTTTTAATTACAATTATAATGATCCAAGTTAAGATTAATCCTCCCAAATAGGAATAGCCAACACCACAATTTTATCAAACCAATTATGAACTTTACATTCAATTCTATATCTATGTTGAGGTCAGATTTCGTATCTCATCTCTCACTCTACACGTGGCAATTAGAAGCCATAATCTAATCTTGATGACTCCTCGATGAATCGTATCAGCTAATTGAGCACACTGCTCCACGAGTCGACCCACAAGTCGGTGTACGACCTTCCTCCACGAGGTTAACAGGGAATATTCTTGGGATCTCCCTTATTTGAGGAGTCAACAGTTGGATCGCCTAAATCAAGGATGTAATCAATCGGAGATAATTCAAAAGAGTAAAATCTAATACAATTGATGCTAACCATAATCAAGGTGAACGATTCTCCAAAGACCCGACAAAAGAGTAGCTCTCATTAAACGAGCGAACCTCTATAAATTTGGTGTCTCATTTATTTATTTACTTTGTTACTTTTTGTCGTTTCACAACATATTGATTCATCATGCGCCCGACTAACTTAACGACTCGCAAACTCAGTCATTGGCCCTTCGATTAATCAATTGTAGAATTGATCCTCTACAATCTACATCCTTTAAATTTTATTTTTCATATATGAACACATCATATATGTTGTTAAATGTTGTTAAGGACACTACGTACCTAGTTTTAGATCCTTGTGAAGTATTATTCGTACTTACATATTACTCATAATCGTAATTGATAAGTTAGTATCAGCTTCTTTGTTTTTCTGATAATTTACACGTTTAATGTTTTCTTCACAAAAAATAAAGAAGAAGAAGAAGAAGATTTACATGTTTTGAATTTTCTTATTAAAAATATTTAGACTATTATGTTCTATAATAAATACCAAGTAGCGTCAATGATGATGTGGACCAGCCAAAGTAGAAATAAAAAGACGTGAAGGATACCAATATGCGATTTTTATTTTCTTGTTCTATTAAACGTCACTCTTTATTTTATTGATCAACCTCACAACACAAGTAAGAATTAAATATGACAAATACTTTATAATTTCTTGAGATGTCAAATATCTAAATAGAGATCATAGTCGATGACATGGGGAAAATATGAGACAACACATATGAACACTTGTTAGATTATTTACATCCGAGAAAAAGGAAAACAAATAATTCAAAATTTTTGTTTAGATAATTTAAGAAAATATTTAGTGGTTGTTTGAATTGCATACTCATTTTTAAAATAAAAAATTTTCTTGCTTGAAAAGAGAAAGTCATTTAATTATGAAAACGAAATGACATTTGGACAAGTTAAAAAAATTTTACCTCTTGAAAACAAAACAATATGACATTTGTTCGGAAAGTCATCTAATTTTCAAGATGAAAAAAATGGTATTTAAAATAGTGCATTATGAAAAGAGTAGTACTAGGAACATAATTCTAATTCTAACATTATGAGTACTAACTCATTTATCGTATTTTTATTGGTAAATATAATCAATTGATATGATGATACATAAATACTTAACAATAAAAAAAAAAAAAGACAATATACATGCCACATATGTTAGTAGTAAAAATTTGGAATTAAAGTTAATTTTCCTGGCATTTTTCTTATGAAAATATTTCGAAAGAGTAATTTAAAAAGTAAGTTTGAGAATGATGTGTTCACCATTTTTCAAAATAAGAGGTGGTGAAAAAAAGTGAAATTTTTTTTTTCTATTTTCTTTACCTACTTCGAAAATAAGTACAAGAACCAAACATGTCCTAACCCTAAGATCACTTTTCCCTATAAAAAGAGGCCAGCTTCCATCAATAACACTGTATCCAAATCTAAGCTAGCAATCATGGCTTCTTTCTTCCTTACCCAACCTCTCATGACTACCACTAGCCCCATCATCTCCAAAGCTTCCTTGTGTCCCTCCTTTCAGAATAGATCACAAACTCCCAGTAAAGCAAAACGTAAAAACAAAGTCCTTTCACGTAGATCATCAATCTCCTGTATGGCCAGGGAGGGTGGTGATCAGAAAAACCCTAATATTGACTCCAATGGTGTCGGAAAACTAGACCGGCGAAATGTGCTGTTCGGTCTGGGAGGACTATACGGTGTGGCAGGGCTGCAGGGCTCCGAGCAATTCGCCATTGCCGAGCCCCTGCTTCCCCCGGACCTTTCCAAGTGCAGCACTCCGAGCGGTCTTCCTCAAGGCATCAAGACTGAATGTTGCCCTCCTTTTTCCGATGAAATCATCGATTTCAAGCCACCGCTGAGGCCCCGCTGCGCATTAGGCCGGCAGCGCACGCTGTCGATAGCGAGTACATCGCCAAGTACAACGAGGCAACAAAGCGCATGCGAGAACTCGACGAGAACGACCCGCGCAACTTCATGCAACAAGCCAATGTCCACTGCGCCTACTGCAATGGCGCGTACGATCAAGTCAATTATCCGGAACTCGATATCCAAATCCATTTCAGCTGGCTCTTCTTCCCCTTTCACCGTTGGTACCTCTACTTCTACGAGAAAATCTTGGGGAAGCTCATCGACGACCCGACATTCGCCTTGCCGTTCTGGAACTGGGACCATCCCAGCGGGATGCAAATGCCAGCCATGTTTACCAACAAATCTTCCGCTCTCTACGACGAAAAACGAAGCAACAAACACCAGCCTCCAAGTATCGTTGACCTCAACTATAGTACTAAAGATGAAAAGTCTTATCAGGAACAGGTGAATGAGAACCTCAGCGTCATGTACCAGAGTATGGTTTCCGGTGCTAAGCTCCCGTTGCTTTTCTTCGGCGAACCGTACAGACAGGGCTCTGAGAAGGAGCCCGGTGCGGGTACCGTCGAGAGAACTCCTCACACCGCGATCCACATTTGGAGTGGAAGCGAGAAGAACAGAGAGCCAAATGGTGAGAACATGGGCAACTTCTACTCGGCGGGTCGAGACCCCATGTTTTACTGCCACCACGCCAACGTGGACAGGATGTGGAACCTGTGGAAGACGGTAGGCGGTCCCAAAAGGAAAGACATCAAGGACCCGGACTTTTTGGACGCCGCGTTCTTGTTCTACGACGAGAACGCTAGGCTCGTACGCGTCAAGGTCAGAGACTGCCTCGACAGCAAGAGGCTGGGATATATATATGAAGATGTCCCGCTTCCCTGGTTGTACAAAAAGCAGAAGCCTCACAAGTCCAATACCTAAAAATGCTCAAGTCTCTAGCGTGGCGCGTGCCTCCGACGCGAAGCGGGTGCGCTGAGCGATTTCCCTGTGACATTGACCGACTCGGTGATCACCGCCGTCGTGCAGAGGCCGACCAAGGGGAGGAGCAAAGAGGAAGGAAGAGGAAGAGAGTGTTGGTAATCGAAGGCATTGAATTCGACAAGGAATTGGCCGTGAAGTTCGACGTCTACATTAACGACGAGGATGCCCCAGGGGCCGACAAGTCCGAGTTCGCCGGGAGCTTTGCGAACGTGCCTCATAAGCTTAAGCCCGGTGCTCTGCACGGCAAGGTTTCGCTGAAACTTGGGATATCAGACTTGTTGGACGACGTCGGAGCCGACGACGACGAAACCATCATCGTTGCTTTGGTGCCGAAGAGTAATTATCCGGT
>CM046361.1:14017551-14042240 GCA_025413025.1 Ficus hispida
ATTGCACAAAATTTTGCCAAAGAACCCTCCAAGTGGCCGGCCATCCTTGTGCTAGGTGTCATGGTGTGATTGTTTCCACCATTTATGATGTCATAAATCAAAAATGGGATGATGTCATAAATCTAAAGGTGAGGTGATGTCATCTTAAAGCCTTGTTTGGCTTGTTCTTTAATGTAGTCCACTTTAAATCCAACACAGAATTTCTAATACTGTGCTTCACTAATACACAGTACAATTTAATACTGTTATACCGAATTGCAGTCCAAAATTTATCTGTTATAGTTGGACTGTATAAACTTTTCTTTTTATTTAAAGCCATTTGGCCTTTAATATCTATTTTAGGTGCTTGATTTTTCTATGGTGGTTTTTAAACTTTAATTATGCTATCTTGTCTGTAAAGGACGGTTTTCGATATTTCTCACACTGATTATCATTATAACATTACCGTCTTATTTGACCATTCTGGTCACCTCTGACTTGTTCCGATCAAATTTTGACTATCATGAATTCATGAAATTTCGTCCATACCTTTTTACTTAAAAGGCCTATCATGAAGTCTCGTAATTAATTTACCGAGAACTCAATCATATACTGATAAAATCATGAATTTTGTATTAATATTCATAATTTTCATAAAATTGCACATAAACACATAATACGAACTATAAATTTCTTATTTACAAGAAAATTGTGAGTTCGTGAAAATTTCGATTATTACAATCTACCCTCCTTAAAGAATTTTCGTCCTCGAAAATCAGAACAATTCGGGGTAGCTTTTCTTCATCTCATCCTCGCGTTCCCAGGTTGCCTCCTCAATCTCATGATTTCGCCATAGGACCTGACTAAGGTATAACCTTGTTCCTTAGCACCTTTTCTTCTCGTGCTAAGATTCGAACTGGTTTCTCCTCATAGGTCAGATCTTCGTGAACCTCAATTGGTTCGTGGTCCAATACATGGGATGGATCCGAGATGTACTTCTTTAGCATCGACACATGAAATACATTGTGTACATATGCTAATTCCTTGGGCAAGCCAATTTATATGCCACATTACCAATTCTTTCCAGTATTTCGAATGGCCCTATGTATCGTGGACTTAATTTCCCCTTCTTTCCGAATCTCATAACCCCTTTGAATGGAGCAACTTTGAGAAAGACCAAGTCTCCTACTTGGAATTCTAGAGGCCTTCTGCGTTTGTCGGCATAGCTCTTTGTCGACTAAATGCAGTCTCATCGTCGGCGTATAAGTTTACGGCCTCAGTGGTTTTCCGAAAAATCTGTGGACACAAGTTCCTTTTCCCTGTCTCGTACCAATGGACTGGAGATCTGCACTTCTCCCATACAGGGCTTCATAAGGAGCCATTCCAATTGAAGCTTGGAAACTGTTGTTGTACGAGAATTCAATCAAAGGAAGCTTCTTATCCCAAGTTCCCTTGAAATCCATCACAGACGCTCGCAACATGTCTTCCAGGGTCTGAATGGTCCTCTCGGATTGCCCGTCCGTTTGAGGATGAAAAGCTGTACTAAAGGTAAGCTTGGTACCCATGGCTTGATGTACACTTCTCCAGAACTTAGAAGTGAAACGACCATCACGATCAGAGATGATTGCCTTTGGATCCCATGGTAACGCACAATCTGCGCAACATATAGTTCCGCCAGCTGTTCCACCGAAAAGCTAAGCTTGATGGCGATGAAGTGTGCAGACTTCGTCAAACGATCAACAATCACCCATATAGCATCATTGCCACTGGAAGTTCGGGTAGTCCAACCACGAAATCCATCGTCACTTGGTCCCATTTCCATTCTGGGATGGAAATTTTCTGCAATTCTCCCCCTGGACGTTGGTGTTCTGCTTCACCCTTTGACATGTAAGGCATTTACTGACGAATGTAGCGACGTCATTCTTCATTCTGGGCCACCAAAAGCTTTCCTTCAAGTCTTGGTACATCTTTGTGGCTCCTGGATGACGGAATACGGAGTCTCATGAGCTCCTTCATGATTTGTTCTTCAACTTGTCGTCGTTAGGGATGCATAATCTATTTTTCCGATAGAGTATGCCCTCATCCGATATGTTGAAGTCTGACTCCTTTTCTTCCAGGACTTCGTTCCTTGTTCTGAGCAGCGAGCATCTCCTTCTTGTCGCTCTTTCATACCATCTAAAATGGTAGGTTGGAAGGTTAGGGCAGCTAAACTTCCCGTAATAAGCTCTATTCCAGCTTCTATTAGCTCCTTCTGAAGAGGTTCGGTCAATGCTGTATTGATATCAACGAGGAAGACGACTTCCGACTAAGGGCATCAGCTACTTTGTTAGCCTTCCCTGGATGGTAACGGATGTCTATGTCATAATCCTTCACCAATTCGAGCCATCTTCTTTGCCTCATGTTAAGCTCCTTTTGTGTGAAGATATACTTCAAACTCTGATGATCTGTGTAGACTTCACACTTACTGCCGTAAAGGTAGTGCCTCCAGATTTGAGCGGCAAATACCACGCCGCAAGTTCCAAATCATGCGTCGGGTAGTTCTTCTCATGATCCTTTAGCTGGCGTGAAGCATAAGCGATCACCTTTCCATTTTGCATGAGCACGGCTCCCAATCCTATTTTAGAAGCATCGCTGTATATCACGAAGTTTCCTCTTCCACATTCGGAATTATGAGAATCGGAGCGCGAGTCAGCCTGTTTTTTCAGCTCTTGGAAGTGCTCTTCACACTTTGCAGTCCATTCGTACTTCTTTCCTTTCCGTGTAAGTGCAGTGAGTGGGGCTGCAATTTTAGCAAATTCTTCAACGAAACGCCGGTAGTAGCCCCGCCAAGCCGAGGAAACTACGTACTTCGGTGACATTTTTCGGAGCTGGCCATTCACTTACTGCCTCAATCTTGGCCGGATCTACAGATATGCCGTTCTTGGAGACCACATGTCCTAAGAATGGACCTTTTTCAGCCAAAATTCACACTTTGTGAATTTAGCGTAGAGCTGATTTGCTTTAAAATTCGTAAAGCAATCCTTAAATGCTCCTCATGCTCCTCCTTTGATCTTGAATAAATCAGGATATCATCTATAAAGACAATAACAAATTTATCCAAGTAATCCTTGAATACTCGATTCATCAGGTCCATAAAGGCTGCTGGAGCATTTGTCAACCCGAATGGCATAACAAGGAACTCGTAATGTCCATATCGCGTACGAAAGGCTGTCTTGGGAACGTCTCCTTCCCTTATTCGGAGCTGGTGATATCCGGATCGCAGGTCAATTTTCGAGAAAATTGAAGCTCCTCTCAGCTGATCAAACAGATCGTCGATCCGAGGCAAGGGGTACTTGTTCTTGATAGTTATCTTGTTCAATTCCCGATAGTCAATGCACATCCTAAGAGTGCCGTCCTTCTTTTAACAACAGAACTGGGGCTCCCCATGGCGAGTAACTCTGACGAATGAATCCTCGATCCAAAAGCTCTCGTAACTGAATCTGCAGTTCCTTAAGTTCGGCAGGCGCCATCCTATAAGGTGCCTTAGATACTGGTGCCGATCCAGGAAGTAACTCAATCTCAAAGGAGATCTCTCGTTCTGGTGGCAGTCCTGGCAACTCTTCAGGAAAAACCTCTATAAATTCTCTGACTATCGTACTTCCTCCGGTCTGCTCTCGGTTTCAAGCGTCTTATCCACTATGTTGGCTAGAAATCCCATACATCCTTCTGCCAACAATTTCCTAGCCTTCAGTGCAGAAATGAACATTTTCGGCTGTTTTGGAGTCGATCCTCTGAAAATAAACTCCTTGTCTCCAACTGGCTTGAACGTGACCGTTCGTCGTGGACAGTCGATCACCGCGTTGTATTTCCCCAAGAAATCCATTCCCAAGATGACGTCGTAGTCGAATAGGTCAATGATGATCAAATTGACATACATTTCCCTACCACATATAATTATTGGAACATGACGTATCCAATAATCAGACAACAGAATCTCCCCGGAGGGTAATACAGTCCTAAATGTTTTTCCGATCCTGTCACTTGCTCTACCTAGTTTCTTAGCGAATCTAGGCGATGTGAATGAATGCGTAGCTCCAGAATCAATTAACACATAGGCATCTTGTTGAGCGAAAGGAAGCTGACCTGTCACCACTGTGGAAGGTCCAGCTTGAGCATCCTCCTTTGTGTAGGCGTAAATGCGTCCTTGAGGTTCTGGAGCTTCCAACCTGCCTTGGGAGATTTCGGGTCCCTCGAGCTTCATCTGTGCCGCATGAAGTTGAGGTCCCTGTCCTCTCTGTTGGTTCTGCGGACTCTGGGGGTTGAGATTGCAGCTTCTCGCATAGTGGCCTTCCTTGCCACAAAGAAAACAGCGACCGTTTCCAACACGGCACTCTCCCGGGTGCTTTCTCCCACATTTCTGACAAGTGGGATTATTGTTGTTATCAGGAGTATTTCTCTTTTGGGGAAAATTCTGTTGATTCCCTGTCCTCCTGAATTCCACCTTTTCTTCTGCTGGTTGTTGCCGTACGGTCTGTTGTTGTTGTTCTGGCCCGAAGGTCCTCCTTGACCCTTTTGTTGTGAAGCTTGGCCCTGCTTGGTCTGGTTCTGTTTGGCCTGGGCTTTTTCTTCCCTCTTCTCCTGGAAAAATTTTGCCCGTTGCTCTTTGTTCTGTCCTACCCAGTACTCAGCTCGAACAGCCCTGCTGACACATTCAGCAACAGTGAGTGGTGGATGGGGGCCACTGCTGATTACTACTGCTAAGTCTGAGCGGAACATCCTCATCATTCTTCTAACTTTGTCCCTTTCAGAACTGATGAGGTGAGGGCAGAGACGTGCTAGCTGCTCAAACTTTTTGACAGCTTCGGCTACCGACAGATTTCCTTGGCGAAACTTGTCGAACTCGTCTTGTTGAGCTTCCATGACCTCAGTATTGAAGTACTTTTCTTTAAATTCCTTCACAAAGTCCTCCCAAGTCATCTGAGTCACATCACGCTGGATCTGAACTGTTTCCCACCAGAGGCGAGCATCTTTTCGTAACATATATGATGCACAAAGGACTTTCTCCTGATCGTTAAGTCTGAGGAAATTTAGGGCGACCTGGAGGTCAATCAACCAGTTGTCAGCCTCGATTGGGTTCGTAGACCCCTCGAATTCCGGTGCCTTCATGCGTCGAAATTTGTCATAGAGTTCTTCTGGAGCTCGAACCAGAGGCGCTGGTGGCACAGCTGCAGGCGCAACAGGTACTTCAGGGGCTATGGGGTTCTCTGGGATCACCGGGACATCATCAGGGATTTCCGGTGCAGCAGGCTGATTCATAGGTGCTGGTGGTACCCTGACATCAGGAGGTCCCTGATTCTGTTGAGCTATCTGAGCTCTAAGTCCTCCTATCTCCTGCTGTTGTGCTAACATCATCTGCCTTAGCTCATTCAGCTGAGCCGCAAGGTCAAAGTCTTGGGTCGGTACTCTTCTACGCTTTGGTGGCATGGTTCTGTACGGAAATAAGGAAATAAATTCAGTTTCTTGAAATCATGCCTTTTATATAGAACCATAATCTTCATTCCATATAAAAGCATAACATGAACATATCTGAATTCATGTTCTCGTTCGTATCTCCTTCACAACAGGAGTACATAATCATAACATTTGGGGAAGATATAAAACTTTCCCATCATTTCCGTACGTCACCTAGTTATCGCACCAAGCTAAGATACCACCCGACGTCATTCTTCTATCCGACATTCTCCAGCATGGCCATCGAAGAAAAATACTTACTATGCATATAAAATCTTAACTCTAATCGTAAAAAAAAAATAACATAACTTACTTGGGCCGTTGCAGAAGCGATGTGAGGTGAAGTGAAGCAGGCTGGCAGGATACCGCTCTGATACCAACTTGTGACGCCCCGACTTCCCAAGCCGGGTCGACACCATACTTACTTATACTTATCTTACTTGAAAATTTGAGAATAAATTTTTTTTTTCTTTAAAACATATTTACATAAGTTATCTTGTAGAGAAAAACTTATCATGTATACATACTATACTGAAGATATCTTCTTAAGTCTTTAAACTTCATACATATTGCATAACATAATTTACTTTTGAGATTCAAAAGCGGTTGCGGAAAATTTTGCGTAGTGGTATCCCACACCGCCCTTCACCCGCCGCATCGTCCGCATAGCCCACCATTTAAGCTGCAGGCTTCTTACCTACAGTATGGAATACAAGAGTGAGCTTTCGCCCAGCAAGTACAAACATAATATCACAAAACATTTAGAACATCTCAAAAACATGTCATTCATCATATAACATATGCATGAACCATTTATGATTGATTGAATGTCTTATGCTTTATTATAGACTCAATCCTTTAACTTATTATCTTGTCTCAACATGTGGGCCCATAGTGTACGTACCGAAAGCGCGCAGCCTCCAGACAAAGCTAGGGTTTGCAAGGCCCTAACAGTTCTGGGAATTAAAACGTGACCCTCACGCATCAACGAGAGGTAAATGTCACAACTGGTTTTAAACATGTATCCTCCTCGATCACGGGAGGTTGGTACGACACCTTTCTTGATTTATCTTACCATATGGTTTAACATTAGTGAACATGCTTCATGATGTCACTATGTTATATCATACTTAACACTTGCCATAACATAGCATTCTTGAAAAATATGTCATTTATGGTATTTTTGTAAACCATGACACTTTTGAAAACATGGCATTTATGGTATTTTTGTAAACCATGACACTTTTAAAACATGGCATTCTTATCAACATGGCATAACATGTCATAGAATATATCATCGCATGGCATCACATATCATAGCATGTACACTTGAAAATATAGTGTAAATAGCATAGCATAACATAGCACATTTGAAAATAGTATTTACTATTTCCATACTGCAGGTGAGATTCGATACTTGCCTGAGATACTATGTCTGGGGTTTCGTTGCCTTAACTCAGATTGCAACTGCAGGTTACCTCCTGCTATTAAAAAGAACATAGGATAAGGATCCTATAAAATATTGGTAACCTGTTCAATATTCTAATTATATGTCCTTTTTACAAGCTTTGATCAACTACTAGGTTACTAATTGTAACCCTAGAGATTGTGGTTAATTATCTTGACCCATTAGGTTACTTGAGGTAACCTTGGGTATTAAACCCATATGATTAGTATTAAATTACTATTCTTATTATCGAGCCTAAGCCTTAGTAACTCGGTTATCCTTCCCGGTTACCACTCGTCATCTTTTGTTTTTTTTTACACTTTAGCTTTTAAATCCAATTTGGAAAATTGGCTAGAAAATCTTTTGTTTTACTTCAAAATTCGAGGTTTTCAAAGTAAAACTTTATAAAACTCATTTAAGGCTGAAAACTGCTTTTGAAATAGTTTTCATAGTCAAAACAGGAAATGTTGATGTAAAAATACAGTTTTTCTGTATGTTTGTAGAAAATCCTGTACAGGAATTTCTTGTTCTCTGCACAGTTTTTATAGTTCAGGTTGTATTTAAAAATCCAAATGGAATTTGAAAAACTTGTCTTCATGAAAGTTCTTGCTCTTGAGAAATTCTAAAACTTTCATGTTTTAAGAAAAACCCAGTTCTGCTTGGATTCGTACCAGTTTTAATTTGAAACCCACTGGTCGTGTAAACTAGGTCTGGGCAGTTTAGTCTCGGATTTTCGTAAAAACGGAGGCCATTGGAGCCTCATTTTGCAAATCCATCCGCATTGTCCTCTAGGAAAAACTGTTCTGAACAACTTTTGTGTTTTAAGTTTTTCCAAATTCGGCCTCTAAAGGCCTCAAAATCGGCTTGCCGTAAAACTGGTCAGGATCCACCCGAGCCTGGCAGTTTTTCGGTTTAGAATTCGTTTTACGTCCTAGACGTGGAATCTAGCTCAACCAGCCACCGCGGAAGCCCTAATATCAATCATGCAGCGATTTCTAACGTTCAATATTCAACATGCAAGCCAATTTGAACAACATTCATAACCATGCAAAATCCTAAGCATTTAATCAAACACAAAGCATGCATATAAAACCACCAACCATAAAATCCTAATTAACCAAGCACATAACCTAAATTTCTTAACTAAGGCAGGGAATTAAAGTGAGCTTATGCTCTTACAAACTTTGCTTGAAATACATTTAAATTTCTCAATTGAAATTTAAATGAAAAGTGTTGGGTTTTGAGGGGATTTACCTAGCTTCCACCCAAGGCCGGTTTTGTTGCACCAATTGGCACCAAAGTTGGCTGATTCTTGGTGGCTGCTTGCACCTAAACTAAACACTCTTAAATCCAAATTTTATCACTCACTCACTCCCCCTTGGCAGCTGGCTGTTGGCCCCAAAAATGGGCACCAAAAATTTCGAAAACCTATCTTGAAGCCACTAGAGAAAAACCGACTACCCTAGCACTAAAACCCCTAAGTTTTCCGAATTTTTCTTTGCTCTTTCTCACCCTTGGAAGTCCGGATTTCTTGAGAGAGAAAATGGCAAGAGTTTGGCTAGTTTTCACCAATTTTTGGCTCAAAAATCCGCCCACCCCCTTGGCCTATTTATAGGTGAAAAATTGGGTTTCTTTGCAATTATTCTTGGTTCAACTTTGCTCAAAAATCCTTGGAATAAAAATAATTGCACAAAATTTTGCCAAAGAACCCTCCAAGTGGCCGGCCATCCTTGTGCTAGGTGTCATGGTGTGATTGTTTCCACCATTTATGATATCATAAATCAAAAATGGGATGATGTCATAAATCTAAGGTGAGGTGATGTCATCTTAAAGCCTTGTTTGGCTTGTTCTTTAATGTAGTCCACTTTAAATCCAACACAGACATTTCTAATACTGTGTTCACTAATACACAGTACAATTTAATACTGTTATATCGAATTGCAGTCCAAAATTTATCTATGTATAGTTGGACTGTATATAACTTTTTCTTTTTATTTAAAGCCATTTGGCCTTTAATATCCTATTTTAGGTGCTTGATTTTTCTATGGTGGTTTTAAACTTTAATTATGCTATCTTGTCTGTAAGGACGGTTTTCGCATTTCTCACACTGATTATCATATAACATTACCGTCTTAGGTTTGACCATTCTGGTCAACCTCTGACTTGTTCCGATCAAATTTTGACTATCATGAATTCATGAAATTTCGTCATACCTTTTTACTTAAAAGGCCTATCATGAAGTCTCGTAATTAATTTACCGAGAACTCAATCATATACTGATAAAATCATGAATTTTGTATTAATATTCATAATTTTCATAAAATTGCACATAAACACATAATACGAACTATAAATTTCTTATTTACAAGAAAATTGTGAGTTCGTGAAAATTTCGATTATTACAACACACACTAACCCAATTATATCAGAATTGCATAGAAAATCAACAAAATATTATTGGGGAGAAAAAATGCTAAAAATTACAGATTTAGAAATCAACAGAGAAAAAATCCTCAATATTCATCTCCATACTTACATTTGTCCATTTTCTCACCATTGTTATCCCAATCTGTAAAAACCAATCAAAAAATCAACAAAAGAAAAAAAAAACAGGAAACAATACTGAAATAAAGCAAACTAAAAAGAAAAAAAAAAATTTAACATACCCAATCTTTTGTTTAGGTTTTTTGCTCTGCATTTGTTTCCAAAAATGAGAAAAAAATATATCAAAAAATACTCATAATAAAAAAAGGAAGAAACATTTGAAGAGTAGAGACCGAAACCCAAGTCTGAGAGAGAGAAACAAACCAAACAAAAACAACAATGAAGCCAAAAACAGCATACTAAAAACTAAAACCTATACTTGCACCAAAAAAAAGTACCGAATAGAAACAAAAAAAAAAGACCAAAAAATCCATAATTTGAACGAAAATTTACACCTCCACCACAAAAACTGTACTGGGGAAAAAAAACTAAAAAAAATCCCACAATAAAAAATTAGGATTCCGAGACCAAAAATCCCAAAATCTGAGCCAAAAAAAAATCCTAACAAAAACAACAATGAAGCACAAAACAACACAATAAAGATTAGAATCTACACTTCTAACACAAAAAACGTTTCCCCAAAAAAAAAATTCTAACATTCAAAAATTAGGGTTAGGAGATAGGGAAGAAAAAAAATAAAAATCAAAACTTATCATTCTGAAAAAATCAAATAAAGAAAACACAATAGAAAAAATCATTCAAAAGTTTCCAAAACAAAAAACATTTCAAAAAAAAAAAAATCCAAGAACAAGGAACAAAAACCAACTTCCAAATTTGGAGAGAACAAACACAACCAAACGAAAAAAACTATCAACAATACAAATCGAAACCAAAAAAGAGACAATAACCGGCTGAGAGTGCAAAAGAACCCCAAAATCTAGGGTTTGGAGGCCAAAAATCCAAAGAAGAAGAAGAAGAAGAGAGAAACAGAGCGGTAGAGAAAGAGAGAGGCAAAACATAAAATATAGAGAGAGAAAATGAAGGAGCATAATCGGCAGTGAAAGGTAGAAAACAAAGGGAAAAATAGGGTTTGAAGAGCAAAAATTCAAAAAAGAACAGAAAGAAAGACAGAACGGTAGAGAGAGAAAAAGCCAGAAAAAAAATAGAGAAAGAAAACGGAGGAGACAATGGGCGGTAGAAGGAAGAAGAGAGGGGAAAATAAGATTTGGAGGGCAAATTCGTCCATCCACTGTGGAAACAGCAACCGGCAGGCATACAGCCAAGGACAAAACCATATTCACAGCATTTCGGGGGTAAAATCGCCCATTTACTATGAGATAACAACCGGCAAGCAAAGGTAGGAGGGCAAAAATATAATTTTACTGTACAATACTGTACATTACTGTAGCAATAGATGCAAAAAAAAAAAAAAAAAGGAAAAATACTGTTGAATATTGTATAAAGAACGATAAAAGCCCCTTTCCTTTTATTATAGTAATATAATTTGATATATCATTATCAAGCAAAAGCTGTTAACAGACATCACAAACAGTTTGCAATAGTTTAGGCGAGACGAAAAAAAAAAAAAAAAGGTAAGCCAGACTAGATAAAAGATCTAACAAGAAGAAAAATCAGAAACGACATTAGATTCTCTTCTTTTCCTCATCTTTTGATTATTAGTTCTCCCTCCTGGTTAAACAATTGTTGCCGGAGAAGCCGACCGCCACAATGTTGTCAATGGCTGGAAATACGACGGTGTCTTCCATCATTCCTCTAGACGACAAATATTTTGATAAAAGGTTTCAGATCTCATTTAGGAGCAACCAGATGTTTTGATGAAGTTTTTCAGATTTTCGTTTTTGGCTGCTAACGGGGAAGATGCCATCGATGGCTACACGAGAAACAAGAAGATCCTTCACCACTCCTCTGAAATCCTTGCTAAATTTTTTAAAATCTGTAATCAAACAATTTTTTTAAAGGTCAGATCTGGTTTTTTTTCCCATTAGAAGAAGCTAAGTTCGCTACTGTTATCAATGTTTGTTAGATGAATGGAGTGGGTGCTCCATTTTTTCTGAGAAATGCAAATTATTTTAAGAAGCTTCAGATTTGTTGTGTACCGAAAGAGAAGTGAGAGAAATAAATGTGGTTGCCATCTTTTTTTGCTCATGAATATAAGCTTGCGTTTTGCCACTCCTATCGAAAAGATAAAAAATTTAAATCGGATTTACTTGATTTTTAAAAATTTAATTATAAATTTTATTAATTAAATACGTTACTAGCAGATGATGTGTCAAATTTTAATTTGGAGACAGGGGAGACCGGAAAAAGAGACAGAGGATGTGCGTTCTCCAGGTGTGCACCTAGCGCCATTTTTTATTTTATATTTTTATTTGGTTGAAACCTAGTAGCCATTTATCATCACCACATGAAAACGGTCTTAAATTATCTGCAACTGTGTCATCTAATCGTCACATATTGAATTATGAAAGTAATTATTGAGTAATTAAAATCTTTAGGATAAGTAATAAAAAAGCTGTTGACTTCACAATCTAAGACCATCACCAATTATTGAACCATGTCAATATTATATTTATTATAAAAAAATATAAAATAATATTATTTTACTTTATATTTTAATATTTTTATTTTTTGTTATTATTATTATGTTTTGAAATTTACAAAAATAAACATCTAGTATTTAAAAAATTTAAAAATGAAACTAATGAAATAATTACATGATAAAAATAAAATCATTAATTAATAAGAATCAAACGTTAAATTTGATATTAACTAAATCTTATGATAAATTTATCACAAAATTTAATATTTAACAAATTTAATATTAAATATAATACTATATTATAAAATAATTTTTTATCTAAATATTAAAATTTATTATTAACATAATCTTTTAATATTACATTGAAGATCTTCTAAACGCGAGATTAAGAACACAGAAATACGATTTGTTCTTAACCCAGCCTAGCAATATTATATTACTATTTTTCTTTTTCTTTCTTTCTTTTTTTTTTTTTTGTGAAATATTAATACTAGTACTACCTTTTTTTTTTTTTTTTTTTTTTGGTTACTAGTACTACTTCACACTTTAGCATGGCTGGCTGACATGGACGTACGCACTTGCACACTGTTTTGACATGTTCTGTTTTGAAACAATCAGAACCATTCATTATTATCAGAATTTTCTACGTTTTTACGAAGTGCCACGCTCTCGACTCTCTTTTTCTTAAGTTTTTATGAAATTTAGATTTTATAATTTTATAAAGAGAGACGGTAGTAGAGTCTCTCCCAAATAACTTTATTGATAAAATTTTTTTTAACCGTTAGATTTAATCGAACGATTGACATATCAGAGGTATACCATTGTTATCATAGACTTTACTTCATATAAACTTTCCCACCCCAAATATTATCCGTCACCGATGACCTTCTCGCCGCCGGTGACGAGCGCTGGTGACCCACTTCCGACCCCAGCCCCATTCGGCCTGCCACCGATGACCCCCTTTCTCTCTCTTCTCTTTTCCTCTCTCTCTTCCCCTTTCTCTCTCTTCTCCTCTCCCGTGGCGACCCAACGTCGACGATACACCACCGGCTCCACCCCCGGTGACCCCCCTCTTTTCTCTTCTCCTTTTTCTCTCTTCTCTTCCCCAGTGGCCCTTCCCCCCCGAGGCCCCCTCCCCGGTCTCCCCTGCCCCCCCAACACCTCCCCCGATGACCCCCGGCACCCCCCGACAACCCCACCGGTCCCCTTTTTCTCTTCCCCTTTCTATCTCTTTTCCTCTCTTCTCTCTCTCCTTCTCTTCCCGGCCCTCGCCCCCCCCCCACCCCGGCCACCCAGCGCCCCCCATCCCACCCCCACAATGACTGGTAGGGTAGAGGGGGGGTGGCCGGGTGGCCAGGGGTTAGGGGGCAGAGGGCCAGGAAGAGAGAGAGAGAGAGAGGAAAAGAAAGAGAAAGGGGAAGAGAAAGAGGGGGCCGGTGGGGTCGTCGGGGGGTTGCCAGGGGGTCACCGGGGAAGGTGCCGAGGGGTGGGGGGGAGGCCAGGGGAGGGGGGCCTCGGGTAGGGGGAGGGCCGCGGGGGAAGAGAGAGAGAAGAGAAGAGAGAGAAAAGGGAAGAGAGAGGGGGGGTCGTCGGCAGACGGTCGGGGGTGGGGCCGGTGGTGGGTCGCCGCGGGAGAGGAGAAGAGAGAGAAAGGGGGTCGCCGGTGGCCGGCTGGCTGGCCGTGGCTGGGGCCGGAGGTGGGTCGCCGGCGTTCATCGTCAGCAACGGGAAGGTCGCTGGCAACGGATAATATTTAGAGTGAAAAAATTTATATGAGGTAAGGTCTATGATAACAATGGTACACTCTTGATATGTCAACCGTTCGATTAAATGTAATGGTTAAAAAAGGGCTCTACCGGTAGAGTCATTTGGGAGAGACTCTACCACAGTTTCTTCCAATTTTATATATATTTTTATTTTAAATCAAAATTAGATACTTCTTATGTTTAAAATACTCTTAATAATTAGATGAATAAAATAATATTTATATTACATTTATTTTTTGAACACATTTAAATTTATACACTATTTTCTGAATTATAATTAATTTTTAATTTACGTTTTAACTAAATACATATTTTAATTTTAATTTACAAAACTACAACAATGATTATTTCAAATGGGCCCTAGGTCAATGTTTGGTAGGTGTAGATAAGATAGAGGAAGGATTTTAGAAGATGAAATTTAGAGAGAAGATGTAAATTTTAGGCTATTTGACAGAGTCGAAATGAGTGAAAGAACGTTGTAGGTATATCTATAGGACCCATCATATTTTTATCTTTCTTACCTTTTGGAAAGAAAAATAAAGAAAAATTTGACAAAAAATGCTCTTTAAAATAACTAGTTTGTCCCTATCCCCTCTTATATTCTATTTTATATAAGGGCATAGTTTTAATATGCCTTTGATTAAGCCATTTTTCTTTTTCTTTTGCCAAATAACGTGGAAGAAAATCCCATTTTTTAAATTTTAATTTTCTCATCTAGATATTTTACTCTTTTTTTTTAATTTAATTTTTTCATATCCTTGCCAAACATAACAAAAACAATGTTTCTTTATTTTATGTTTTCTGGATCCCTCCTTCTGGATCTATTCAATTATCGAATAAAACGTACGAGCGACTGACTTCTTATCTTGGTGAACAAGTTGGAGATTCCTATGGATGATATTAGTCCACTCAAATCGTTTTTATTTTTGAAATGATAATCAACATTTAAAAAAAAATGGAATTAGAAGTTTTTTTTTTTTTTTTTTTCCTGCTACAGCTTTGGTGTTTCTTTTTTACTTTTTAGGTTTTAATTATGATAAAAGCTAATTTCTTTTAATTGAGCGCTCGATTGAAGGCTGAATTATACTGGAAAATGAAGTTCATGAGGAAGCTCAAGAGGATAATCTACAGTTGCCCTTCGGTGAATTTGGGGAAATCAAGAATTTGCATTCAAATTTTGCTATTTGAGTTTGATTGGCGTTTTTGTTAACACACACACACACACACACAAATGACCGACTTGTTTTGGACAAAAGTTGTATTATTGTTTATAGGTAATATCATGAGAAAAGAAGGATCTTATGCATATAGGATCTTATTCAAGCGTGAGAACTTTAAGTTAAAACGATAAAATTTCTCTAAAAATACATATAGATCACGCACAGAAATACACATAACAAGAGATTATATACATAAACAAATATATATGCAAATAATTACCTGATGGCCGATTACCTAGCTGAAAGTTGTAGCCGCGGCGATTAGCATGATAATTAACTTATAAGGATTGAACCGGCCTTGTGATCAAAATTAAGCATAATGAAGCACTTAAGCTTAAAGAGGTATATCCTGCGTTTACCAACAATAAGCATATCATATCATACATATACACGCACATATACATATATTGATAAATATGCATGTCCTGTTTTAGTATAGTGCTGATGTTAGTACACCATCTAAAGCGTGGTACAAATTTACCCAAGGAAAAAAAAAAAAAAAAAAAAAAGCCTTTAGCGTAGTACAATGCAGTATTACACTTTAATGGGGCCCGTATTGAGACGCATACGACTTTGGCTATAACGTCTTTTTCGCTTTCTAAATTATTGATTTTTTAATTTTTTTTATACGAACAGCGGATAATTAAGAATAATTTCAGATAATATCAGTGATATTTAATATTATTTATTAATAAAAAATGGGTCGCATGATATGAGATCACCAGTACATCTCACTTCTATTTTAGTATAATACTAAATATCACTGATATTCTAAAATATTTTTCGATAATTAATGTCCAAAGTAGATAATACATCTCAATTAGGTGAAGATTACTATCTAATTAATTCTTCATCTAATCCTCACTTTAGAGCATTGTTGAAAAAATCAATTTCAATCCAATGCTTTTGAGTATAAACTCATGACGTGTAGATGAGTTGTAAGCTTTCTTCAAAAGGCACAATCTTTAATTAAAAAAACCCAAAAAAAAAAAATCAACTTACATGCACGAAAAGGGTGTTCTCATAGTTTCAAATTATTAATAAAGAAAAAAGAAGACAAAAATCCAAAAGGTAAGAACTCTCAAAGGAGCAAAAGACAAAGTAAACATCATAATATTAAAATAACAAACCAATCTTAAAATAGGAAAACTGAAATCGAAGCAATCCATGTGAAGAGTCATCTTTCAGGCCTAGAAGATGACATAAACTTGATCTACTTCTAAAAATAGAAGGCCTTCTTAAATTTTTAGAACTTTGTGTGTGTGTGTGTGTGTAAAACCCAATAGAAACGAACCGAAAAAGAAAAAAAAAAAAAAAAAAAGAGTAAATAATCCAAAGCAATTATCTAACCATGGATTTAAAGTCCTTTTTACACCATATTTGTGGGACTTATAATATCTGGTTATTTTGACCATGAAAGTGTAAAATCTGACTTTCACAATTAAAAAAAAAAAAAAAAAAAAAAAGAGAGAGAGAAGGTTCACGGACTCAACATGTTAAATTGTTAAAAAAAAAAAAAAAAAAGGTTCCGGGAGTAAAATTATAACCCAACATGCATTTGCATGGATTTAAAGCAAAACAAACACATATGCATATGAATGCATGTTACGAATTAATCACTAAAATTAAAAAATAAAAAGGTCGAATAAGTTTACTTATATGTATACATATGGAGAAAGAAGAAAATAACAGTTTTCATAAAATATTTGAAGTAATAGTATGTTTTTAAAATATTTATAGTAAATAGCTTATTATGACCTGTAAAAACTTCTTCGAGAAACGCTTGGGGAGCTTTCCTCGTCCCATATTTGATTAATTCGGAATTCGGTAACTCGACCAAATCAACAATAAGAGAGTGATGCGGTGCAGCAAGGTAATTATATAAGTAAACATATGTAAATTCTAATTTCAAGATAAAATCTTGGTTTTTAAAATATGATAGCGTATTATGTTTGGAGAAATTACATGCGCTATAAAAAGCTGATATGTGGCAAAACTCTCTACGAGAAGCCACGCCTACTCATCCCAACCCCATGATGGGCGACTTCAATAGTCTAAATGCAAGTTAATTGGAAAATTGTCCAGTCCCAATTAAATACCTAATAGTTAAAAACATTTTTATGAGTCTCTATTAGGATTACACACACACACACACACACACATATATATATATATATTATATTGCCTTCTAGGTGCACTCTCCCTTTAGGAAAAAAAGAAGACATGATTAAAAAAATTTGAAGAAAAAAATTGAAGTCAAGAGAATTCAAGTGCCCACACATCTGTTGGTTCAAGGGCAGAAGTAAATGAAAATCAAATGACCAAGAAGCCTTGAAGCCTTTGAAGAAGTCGCTAGTTTTTCCATATAGGTATACATAAATTTATACGTCGAATAGTTATTTTACATCCTAGTAGTTTTAATCGGAAATAGCCAAAAAAAAAAAAAAAATTCTGCTATAGCTTTGCGTTCCTTTTTTTTTTTTTTTTTTTTTAGATTTTATTATGATGAAAGCTGAGTTATTTTGGGGGAGTTTGGCACAAACACTTAAGCCATCCAACGCAAACTTTTTTTATTTTTTCCTAAAAAATTTTTGTCTTTTTCCCAAAAAGTTTTTTGTCTTTTCTGAAAATTCAAAAAAATTTACTATTGAAACTTAAAAATTCAATTCAAACTACTCTACCAAACAAATCCTTAATTTAGCGCTCTATTGATCATTTTGGAAAATGGAGATCATGAGGAAGCTCAGGAGGATGATCTACAGAGGCCCATCTAGTGAATTTGGGGACATCAAGAATTTGCATTTAAATTTTGCTATTTGAGTTTGATTTGCAATGACCAACTTTTTTTTTTTTTTTTTGGATTCAAAATTTGTATCACTGTTTGTAGATAATGTCATTTGAAGAACCAAATTAGAATTTGATCTTTTGATTTAATTCGGAATTTGACTTTGGAACTTACTAGTAAATTGTTTACTGAGGTGGGGAATCCGAAAATTTTAAATTCCAATTAATCTTCAATGCAGGCACATTGTATACATATTGATTATTAGGGCCTTTATTGCTTGTAGAAGTTGTTAGCTTTTGTATCCAAAAATTGCTTTAAAAGTGTATAAATTATCTTAAGAAAGCCTTTCGCGCTCCATATGCGCTTGTAATCAAAGTATATTTTTGTTGCTTCTTAATAGAGTTCTACTGAATATATTTTAAAACTTAACCAAAACTTAAGTAAGAATATATTATAAACATTATTTCGTACATTGTACTTAAGAAAGATATGTTGTAGGAACTAACCTTCTTTTTTTTTTTTTTTTTTAATAAAAGACAGGAAAAAAAAAAAACCCCCCATAGCGAATGATGAAACAACCAAAACCTAAAACTAAAGGAAATGACACACGAGATTCAATATCCGGATACTGTTATCAAAAGATAGAGCCCAGATTCACACTGTGAAAGACATCTACAAATTATATATGTTTTACTTTAAAACCTTGTAACGAAAACTAAGTGACGAGAGAAATAAAAGGGAAAAGGTAAATACTTATAGTGTCAGTCAATTAGTTTATGAATCTATAATTTGATAATCCTCACTGTCTCTATGGATTAGGAGACGAATCCGGTGGAGAGAACCACCAAATTTCCGAGTTACATTTTTTTTTTTTTTCCGAGTTAAGATATTCTCTGTAGTTTATCAATAATCTGATTTCCTTCTCTGTTTGTGTGAAGCAAAAAAGGAAACAATATCATCAACAAAAGAAAAAAAGAAACAATATCAAGATCCTGTAGTGCCTCCAGCCAACAAATTAATTTTATTCTTCAAGCTAGGAACCTCAGTAAGTCTTTCTGTTATTCATCATAGCTGAAGAATCAAAATTCAAAGCAAAACCAGTTCCAAGCATAGAGTTCCGCTTTAGAGGCATACATTGAATCCAGAGGTTTAAAGAGTCTAACGGAATTACATTGAATCCAGAGGTTTAAAGAGTCTAACGGAATATTTAAGCACAAAGCTCATGCAAGAGAAAAGGTAATTCTTGCCCAAAAGATCCTGACAGAAGTAAAAGGCAGAGGCACTCTTAGTGCTAATGCGCTTCTACTTGCAAGATCGAAGAGAGACAGTGAATTTTTAGACGAGGATAATTTGACGAATAATTTTCTTTTCATTGTAGCACTTTTTAATTGAATGGCAAAATGACAATTTACGTCTGTTTGTATTTTTTTTCTAAACTTATCGAGTTATAACTTAATTTTCCCAATTTTTTAGTTTTTCATTCAAATTATATTTCATGTTGTTTTTGCAGCATTGATATTTCATACCTTTACGTAGCATTGATATTTCACAGGTTTCCCTACACTAAATTTAGCGACTGAACCCTTCCGGTATAACATGAGTGGAATATAAGTAACGATATATCTCGTCGCTAAATGTTTTAACCAGAAAGGGCCTGTTGACCAATAAAAAAAATTGCAAGGAAAAAGAAGCAATTTTAGAAATCGTTGCTAAATGGCCTTTTTCTTGTAGAGATCATATTTCAAAAAGTTGGCATCCGCTAAAATTTTAATCTTACTCCCACTAATTTATTAACGATAAAGGAAACTACAAATTAAAATTATAATAAAATAGAAAGATTCGGAATTAAAAGCTCAAAGATCAGACAGAAAATTAAAAGAAAAGCATAAACTAGTTGATGCTGTAGAGATGGAAGATCTTCTCTATTTCATTCAAAATAAGGAGAAATGCCTTATTAACTATTCAGACACATAACACAGTACAGAATATTGATTGCACAAAAAAAAATATTATACTTGACAACACCTTCTTATTGTTTATTATATATATATATATATATTAATCTACTTCTTGTTGGTCTGCTTTGGCCATTAAATTGTCAACAATGATAGTATCAGTGCTGTCTAACGGAAGAAGAGAGAGAGAGAGAGAGAGAAAGAGAGAGAGAGAGAGAGAGAGAGAGAGAGAGCGTTCGTGAACATATTTATGTACATATGTATATATTTAGATTCACAATTTTTCAAGTTATCCCTCCAATGTAGAAAATACAAAAATATATTTCACATTTGATGAAAAATTATTTCAATCGATCACTCGTGTACTTTGTAAATAAAAAGGAGCAGGCTTAGTAATAAAAAAAAATATTTTTGATACCATTTAGTAATAATGACTAGCATTCGTATTTTTGTTTCAAAAAAATACAACTAACACAATGCTAGTTGGTTGGAGAAAGTAAAGATTAAAATTGGTGTTGTGGCATTATTAATTTGAGTTATAAATATTGAAATTATATGCGACATATACTGACCAATACATCGGAAACCAACTCATTGTGACAATAATTTCTATCAAATCTTTGATTTTGTATATAATAATTAGCACCTACCTATCCCATAGCTTGTCAGGTGCATGGCTATTGAGTACGGTAACAATTAAGAAGCGCAACGCCCCATCAATGAAAAGGGTGAGAGAGTAGCAACAATAATAAAGTTAATTGAAGCAGAAGAGTTATACATAAATTTATATTTGATTTTGATATGAAAATTAGAGCTATATTTATTTCTACAAGTACTCGAAATCATGCTTTTTCTTTTTTCTTGCTCGAAACAGATACTTTAAAGGAAAAAAATTAATCAAGCATATTTTCTTGATTTAAACATTCAAAAACGAAGTAAATAGGCTAATAAATGTTTTAATCTTAAATGGATCAATAGGTGGGACGAAACGTACATGACAACGTAAACCTATGTTTAATAACATGGAAAGGGTGAGAATAAGAAAGTTAGGAAACATAATGTTAGAAAAAGAGAGATGGATCTTAGAGTGTTTTTGGGAGAGGAAATTGAGAAGTAATGAATAAGTAAATTCATAAAACCCATACCAACTTATAAACAAAACATGAGAAAATTTTAATAACAAATATAGTATACGAAACAATTATTTTAACTTGAATTCCTACCTATATAATTAAAAAAATATATTTCGCTCTTCCCTTCTTTCTATTTTCGTCGATGCATTAAATTCTGAGAAGGATCAAGGTGTTACAAAAAAAGAAATAAAAAAAACAATCAATTAGGGCATCGTAGGAGGAAGCAGGACCGCGCCAACCGGTTCGCAGTAGGTCGGGGATCCAGCTGCTACACACTGCATATAACGCACGTAGGAGGCAATGAGGTTGGGTGGTGGGGCCTACTTGCTATGTAATCGGTGCCAATCCGAAAGGTCGGTAAGTTGTTTGGTACACACTGCTGAGTTTAAACATTTGAAAGAGTTTTAGAAAATATTAAAGCCCCTTTTTTTTTTTTTTTTTAAGGCGAGTTGCGACTATTTGTTACAAAGTTTTTTATTTTTTATTTTTTATTTTTGGGAAAATTTTGTTAGAAGTTTATAGGTAGTGTCTTGAAAAAAAAAAAAGATAATTATTTAAATAATTATCTTTTTTTTCATCTATTGATTAACCTAACATAAATTTTTCATGATTAATCAATATAACATAAATTTTATTATCTTTAGTTTAATTTGTACTATAACAATCTAATATTAATTTTTTATGTCATATTGATATAATAATTTTTAAATTTATATCATTCAGACGCTTTTCAAAAAAAAATAAAAAGCAAAATCTCTCATTTCTTTTATGTATAATTGATTAATTAGCTTTTGATTGAAGCCCTTGTTTTATTAATCAGGATATAGTTATTATTACATACCTTTTCATTTATATGGATATGTGCGCACCCAATTGTACTTATTTAAAAACTTTCAGTTTATTTTCTAAATTTTGAATTGATCTTGCTAAACTCATATTGTTTGAATTTTTATTAAAAATAGTTGATGATGCTTTTGTGTTAGCGGCCATTGTCTTTATTTCAACATCATGGAGACCGTAATATTGTCATGTTTCTTCATTTGAACCACAAGTTGCCTTTTCAAATGCTTGCAAGGAGATCATGAGTTCTGTTGTGTCTAGAAATTGTGCCACTCAAGTTGAAGGTTTAACTCCAGTGACTCAGAAAAAAAAAAAAAAAAAAAACAACAACAACAACAACATACACACACACACACATAGAAAAAAATTGTTAATTAAGAATGACAAGAATGTGGACGTGAAACAATTTTAGTCACATTAAATATTGTGACTAAAAGTTTTATAAAAAAATGTGTAACTCATTATTTTATATCTATATATATATATATAATTTATATCCGTCCTTGTCCCATCATTCCACGTTGGTCTAGCAGAATGTCAAAATTATAACACTGGTCTATCGACATAGAGGATTCCTTCTCTTTTTTCCAAATAAAAAATAAAAAAAATGTCGGCAGATCATGTTGGCAAATGAAAATTCCAGGGGGGAAAAAAAAAAAGAATACTGCAAATTTTATACGCAGGCAATTAATTCTTCCATATCCTGATCCATGAGAAGAAATCTGAATCGTTGGCTCTCATGAATGCCGCAATTAATTTTTGTTCCACACCTATGGCCAAGTTGACGATTTTTCCTTGAGAGTGTAAACCCTAGTCCTATACGCACCATGTACATGAATCTTCTGCTAGTATTGTAATCTCTAGTTCTATAGGCTTGTTTTCTTGATTTAACAGGCGTAAAGCTTCGTCTTAGTTGACTTCAACTTAGTAATTAATTCCCCCAAGATGTGACTTTAGCACCCTAATTAAGCCTTTTCTTCTGCACAAACCAATTCTCTCTCTAGGCATTCATTTCAGCATGTATATTTATAAGGACAATACCGAAAAAGAATTCCTGAAAAGCAAGTTTTTAACCTAGCCGTGAAGGTATTATAACTCATTAGAAGTGTCTAGCTACTTGCATCACTCGTGAAGACATATTGTAAAGATTATCATTTTCTGAAGCCACCAAAGCTGCAGGATCATATAAATATTCATCTGCACTCCTAATTAATATTAACTATTTATTGGACTCGTGACCTGAGTTGGAAGCTATACCATTATTACTATATTAATTCCAGTGCAGAAAAGGGATTGCAAATAATCCTGAAAAGCTTAGAAAGAGACTTATCTTTTTCATGTTTCGAGGACTTGTCTTTCGAAAGATTGGAGAGACCAGCTTCAGTACTGTTAGCTGTCTGTTTTGGATGATATTCTTGGTGAGTAACTTTTTTAACTAGCATTTTATTGTTGGTATTATTTTTGAAAAGTTGAAGCAGCAATATGAATTTTTTAAACTTTTTATAAAAATGCCAGGAATCGGTTTACGATACTACTCATTCATATGTATAAAAACTGTTTTTACGATTTTTTCACAACAACAATCTTCTCAATATTATTTCTTTTATCAAAACGAACATCCTCGCTGTATGGCAAGATTCTCGAACACTCGATCTTTCTTGTTATTCAGCTTTCTAAACATGTAATATTCAATATCAAATGTAGTCGAGTTCTTATTCACAAGTTATTTTCTGAATAATTAACACTTCATGCGAATATCAATAATCACTTCATTTACCCGTATTTGTGGATTCTATATCGAGGAAATCTTATTCCCAATTATTCATAGATCTAGAATTATAAAACCAGAAGACCGAGTTTTCTATTTACAAAAATAATCTTACCCATTGGTGGATTAAAAGATACAATACTTGAATTAATTCAATTAATTACCAAGGAATGAGGTCCATCAATAAATTAGTCATTTAGTAATGAAATATGAAGTTATTTATCAAAAACAGATTTCAACATATACCTACTTATTCTATTGAGATCCAATTTAATGTGTAATTGATAAACTGGTAATTCTATTTTTAATTACAATTATAATGATCCAAGTTAAGATTATTCCTCCCAAATAAGAATAGCAAACACCACAATTTTATCAAACCAATTATGAACTTTACATTCAATTCTATGTCTGTGCTGAGGTCAGATTTCGTACCCCATCTCTCACTCTACATGTGGCAATTGGAAGCCATAATCTAATCTTGATGACTCCTCGATGAGTCGAATAAGCTAATTGAGCACACTACTCCATGAGTTGACCCACAAGTCCGTGTACGACCTTCCTCCGCGAGGTTAATAGGGAATATTCTTGGGATCTCCCTTATTTGAGGAATCAACAGTTAGATCGCCTAAATCAAAGATGTAATCAATCGGAGATAATTCAAAAGGGCAAAATCTAATACAATTGATGCCAACCATAATCAAGGTGGACGATTCTTCAAAGACCCGACAAAGGAGTAGCTCTCATTAAATGAGCGAACCTCTATAAATTTGGTGTCTCATTTATTTACTCACTTTGTTATTTTTCGTCATTCTCACAGCATATTGATTCATCACGCACCCGACTAACTTAACGACTCCTAAACTCAGTCATTGACCCTTCGATTAATCAATTGTAGAATTGACCCTCTACAATCTACATCCTTTAAATTTTATTTTTCATATATGAACACATCATATATGCTGTTAAATGTTGTTAAGGACACTACGTACCTAGTTTTAGATCCTTGTGAAGTATTATTCGTACTTACATATTACTCATAATTGTAATTGATAAGTTAGTATCAGCTTCTTTGTTTTTCTGATAATTTACACGTTTAATATTTTCTTCACAAAAAATAAAGAAGAAGAAGAAGAAGATTTACATGTTTTGAATTTTCTTATTAAAAATATTTAGACTATTATATTCTATAATAAATACCAAGTAGCGTCAATGATGATGTGGACCAGCCAAAGTAGAAATAAAAAGGCGTGAAGGATACC